>VWZS01010212.1:63662-533237 GCA_013397075.1 Rhabdornis inornatus | reverse complement strand
AAGCAGATGGTGAAGATGGCCCAGAGCACGCCGATGGCCCGCGAGTTCCGCACGTAGTTGGTGTGGTAGATCTTGGCCGCCTCCTGAGCTGGGAGCATCCCCGCTGCTACCGCTCCTGACGAGCCTGCTCCTGTAGCCGCCGTCCCTGCAGCCGCTCCGGGCATCCTCGCCTAGAAGGTGCCCCCCTCCCCTTCCCCTTCCTCCTCCTCCTCCTTCTCCTCCTCCTCCCCGCTCGCTCCGCTCGACGCGACGCGCTCCGCCGCCGCCGCTGCGTGCGAGAGCCGGCGAGCCCCTCTGCCGGGCTTCAGCGGCTCCGCGCCNGGGCGGGGGCGAGCGGCCGCCCGCACCCTTTCCCCGGGCTAGCCCTGTGTGCGGCTCTCCCCAGCCCGCGGGCACCGCTCCCGGCCGGGGCAGCGGCTGCTGGGGAGACCCGCTCCCGACGCTGCTCATGCAGCGCATCCTGGGAGACATGTTCAGGCAGCGGGTTTTAAAGTTTCGATCGTGTGCGTGGTGTTCCCGTGCCCGCACAAAACATCATCATCGCCTCGCCAGCCGAGGGCGGCACCTGCTGGGTCCCCTGCGGCGGGTGAGCGGCCGTGCCCGCCGTGGCGCGGGGGGAGCTGGAGGCTTTCGTCTCCCGGCTGAAGGAAACCTCCGCGAGGCAAAGCCTGGATCTCGGGGGAGCCCGGAATCGCCAGCGGCCGCTCCTGGCTTCGGGAGCGGGATGGCGGCCGCGGAGTAGAACGCTGTGCTCCCACAGCGTAGCCACGGAGGCACGGGGGAGAGGGAGAGGAACCGCTCCAGCCGAGTGCCTTCTGCCTGGCACTCGGTGCTCTGAGCGCGCTGGCATGCAGCAGTGATTAGCATACATTAACGAGCAATTAGCATCTGGTAATAATCATTTCTGTGACAGTGACACTTGGATTTGCAGTCCCCGACCTGTGTGCTGAGCCCGAGCTCACAGCTGTGAGCGGGAGGCTCAGGCAGAGCGAGCGGTCCGGTCCGGTCCGGATGCCGCGCGGTACCGGCAGGGGCCGCGCTCTGTTGAATACTGGCTCTCCCCGGCGCCGGAAGGAGGGAGAGGGATTCCCGTGGAAATGGTTACTGGCACTCCTTAAATTTTCAACTGTTTCAAGCAAAGTTTGATTTCTGCTCCGCGACTGCCACTAACCAGGCGCAGCCCAATGGAGCGGCAACGCCAGCCCCTCCCAACTTTCCCTCAGAAGAGTTTAGGAAGGGGCAGCACCTGCTACCAGTTTCAGACCGCCGCGCTTGTGTCGGGGACAGTCAGAGCCCGAGAAGCTGCGGCCGAGGGGTGGGAGCACAAAGGGAGCCGTGTCCGTGCAGCCAGGCCGTGGGAGCACTGCCCTCCATGCACATGAGTATGCTTAGACATAGGCAGCATAGGCAGTGTGGACCCCAAATACTCACACTTGCCTCGCTTTCTTAGGTAGGCGGGTCCAAATGTGAAAAGTACTGCTAAAATTCCCGGAGATTTGGTTCACACCGAGCGCGCTTTGTCCAGTGCTGCTGGAGGTGCCCGGGCGTGCTCCGCTGCCTCGTCCTGCTCCTGCTGCAGCTGCTGCGTGACCGGACTGCTCATATGCTGCCTTCAGAGAAGAGCTGAACTCGTTCCAGCCTCGAGCACCAGGAGGAGTGATGGTTCTTCGGTGCTCGCTCCTGTTTTCTTCAGCCTGAGGCTTGCCAGGCCCTAGGAGAATGGAGATGCAGACAACACGAGCCAGATATAGAAGGCAGGAGTAAGTCTGAAGTCGCCCAAGGCAGTTTAGGAATGGAGGTCGGAGGGACAGTTGGGAAGGATGCTCGATGAGATTAAAAAAAAACATATAAATAAAAAAAAGGAGGTCATGTGGAAGGGATCTGTGCCAAATGGGAGGTTTAGTGGTAGGTGGGCCTGTAAATGTGCACACATATAATAAAGATGAACCTAAGAATTGGTATGGCAGGAAGAAGAGATATGGACCTGGGAAGGAGTCAGGAGAGGAGAAATGGGTTGCTTGTAGAAGAAATGGGACAACAGAGCTGATGAGGATAAAATACTGAGTTTGGAGAAGAAGCTGGGGAACAAGAGTCTGACTAGAGTAGGTAAATGTGGGAACCAGTCTGGACAAGAAAAAGAAGGGCCAGAAGCAGTGGAAGAAACTAGGATTCTGCTGAAAAGCTGAGTAAAAAACTGTGGAAAAAAAAGACCTTTGCCTGGCAGTGACTGGTTTGGTTGTCCTTGGATGTCTTCTCTGGTCTCCAGCACCAAAAGGGCACATATTTCACATGGACTTTAGGTGATACCCATGAGTCCTTCAGTTTAATGTGTTAGAAATGGGGTAGTGGTACTAGATGTCTGGTTTTGGGGGCACCTGAATCTCTCTGGCTGTGTCCCTTTCTAGAGCTTTGAATCCTCTAGTCTCTCTCTTTGGTATCGGAATTTCTTCAGAATACCTGAAGACAGTGTTAGGAGGTATTTTTATGGTTCTTACCACAATTATATGTGAGCTTCATGGCATTAGAAAATAGAATAGCTCTATGAGATAGAAGATTGGCATATTCTGGACAGAATAGTTAAAAGGCAGCTGGGACCTTATTTCTCAGAGCAGACTTCACATGGATTTTGGTTGCAGCAGTTCTGAAAATGAGGCCTCAGAAGGAGCCTTACTGAGGTGCTGCTCATCTATGAAAGGTTTTAAGCATTGTGCCTGGCATCACGGAAGCATTCTGTGGCAGAAGCAGGGATAGTCCCCAGCTCTTCTGGACAGCTTTCATCATCTTAATCCTCAGAATATTATCCTTTTTCTCCAACAGTATTGTACCTCCACGATTTTTCTCCCTGAAAATTAACCAAGTCCCAGCCCTGTGGCTGCCATCTAGTCTCATCTAAAAAAGTCTGACTTTGAGCTAGGATTTTCACCAAAAGCTTCTTCAACAGGTGAAACGGGATTCTCATCATCCTGATCTTTCTGGACAGCAGCTGCTGTCTCCCGCACCTGATAAGGCAGGATCCTGTTTACTAATTAGCATGTGAGCGTGCAATGCAGAACAAAGGGATGTAAATGAAGTGGTACAGACAGCTCTTTTTTTGGCACATCTTCTTCAGTACTGGATTTTCCAACCATAATATTGCTCTTAAAACATTTTTATGTGCATGTGTTGTTAAAAACAGGCAAGTTTAAAGAGAATTTATACAATCTTTTAAAGTATAATTGTGCCCCAAATTTGCCTGGAGCACACTACTGATCATTTTATCTGACCATGGATGTGCTCATTTTTTGTTTATATAGATCATTACACAAAACACAAAATAAAAGCTTATAATAAATGTTATTTAGTTAGTGTTTCTGATCACAACATTTCTCTTTGGAACATATCAGTTACTTGCAGTGGTGGAGCTGTGGTGGTGAAATATTTAAGTATTTTGTTTGGAGTGCTATGAAGAGAGGCTGCATGTTGTGCCAGGAAACCCTTGAACACGGTGGGTCAGAAGAACAGATGCATTCAGTTGCTGAGCCATGGGTAATGTCTGGCAAGAAATGCACGTCTGGGACTTCACTGATATTCACATGGTGAGAAACTAAGAAAAAAACAAAAGGGGGAAGGGGTGAATGCATAGGTGGAGAAGAGTTATCCAGAGAGAGGAAATACACAAAAAAAAGTCTGTGAGAAGGCAACAGGGTAGTAGGAAGTTACATGTCAATGAATCAATAGCAATAAAGTGTCAGACAATGAATGATAAGTTTTGATGACAGATGAGGTAACTGGGAAAAATTGTTGAGCACATGAGGACAGGCTCACACTGACACAGGCAAACTTCCGTGACAGGGACATCCCTGCTCAGATACATGACTGACTCCTGCCAACCCCTCTGAGCAGTGTCTCCCATCCAACCCTCTTAAAGTACAGCTCTGCCTCAGAGGCTTTTTTTCCCTGGTTCATAGAGAGGTCTAGGCTGCCAGGAGTTTTTTCATATCTGTAACTGGGTGCAAGGGTTTATGAACTGCTTTACCCCTCCGGGGCTTTCCTCCTGTTTTTCTGTGGTATCATTCACTGGCTACCATGTTCACCCACTGCCTATCAACAACTTAGAATTTCACTCTCACCCCGCTTAAATAGCTACATATAACTGTTACAATGTTTTAACAAAACAGATACAGATACGTACAAATGACAGACTCGTTTAAAAATTTTGGGCTGGCCTAGATCCAGGGTCCTGAAGAAAAGGAAGCCAAGTCCTGAAGACTTGAGGCTTCTCTGTCTTGTGTCCAAGGATATGTGGATATCCAGAGCAGCAGGTCTGCTCCCTGCTCTCCTGCATTCAGTGTGAGTCAAAGTTAGGGCAGTGTTAAAGACCAAGCAGGACTTTCTGTGCCATTTCACTGATGATTGAGATAACCTATGTTATGTTATATTGAGATAACTTATGTTTGCATGTTTTGGGCTTGTTTACAGCTTAGCTGCTGGTAGACAGCATCTTAAGGCATGTGTCAGTCTGGATCAATTTTTCCCTTGTCCCATGTTGTCTGGAGCTGGCTGTAAACAGTTGCTGGTGTGTTTGCTCAGGGCCGCAGGATGATGGCCTTTCAGCAGCCCCAGTGTGCAGCCCCAGCAGCCCCACAGTGTAGCCTGGTGTGTGTCGTCCTGTTGCTGTGGCAACCCACAGCCTCACCACTGGTCTATTACAAAGCATTAACTTTTACATTGTGTCTTATTTTATTATAGTTTCTGCACATTCTGGCTTTCTTCCCCCTGGGACCCATCTGCACTGGTGAAATGTTCCTTCTTGGGGAGTAGGAAATGGCATTTCTTTCCATTTCTGTAGTGTTAACAACCATGGGACAGGCACAGCAAAGGGCTGGCTAGAATTACTGTTATTGGTGTTGCTGAAACTGTTCTTGCCATCACTGTTTCAGTCAGAAATGGTCCAATTTAGGCCTACTGTAAAAATTAGAGTACCTTAGATTTACACCATTTCTCTTTAATTTAGTCCTGGTGGTGGTGGTGATAACAGAGGTGGAATCCTGTAGGGCACCCATAAGGGCAGAAGAGTGTGGCCATTCTGGAGCCACATTCCCAGAAGGCTGCAGGACTTGATATCCCAAAGCACTGGGGAATGGTGTGCAATCATCAGAAAAAAGCCACATATTCCAAAGTCTACCCTGAATGGAGGTGCTTGGCTGCAAATGACACAAGTCCACTTCAGTAGGCAGAAAGGGGAAGAACAGTGGCCAGGCAAGGAGCAGGGGCTTTCATGAGAGGGAAAGAATATGAAGAAGGTGAGAAGTACGTGGGCTGTATGTGGAAGCAAAGACTTAAAGAAAGGAGAGATCCCACCAGCCTTGAAAATAAAGAAAAGCTCTTTAAAGGGATTAAATAGCAGGGTTCCCAGTGACAGCAGAAGATTGGTCTTCATAACCCAGGGTAGGTTCTCCTGCATAAAAGTGGGATGAACAGTAGCTGTTGAAGGGGAAAGCAGGTGGGAGTACAGGTGAAGCTGATGAAGTAAGTACAGGGAAAGTGGGAATATAGTTATTAAGATCCATGGTGAGGAAGGAGAGATCTTGAGGCACCACGACACACGACTCAGCCAAGACCTGCTTCAGCTTCCTTCTCTCAGCCTCTCTGACTTGGAGGAGCTGCAGAATAACTCTGAAACACACTGGCTAAAATAGAAAACTTTATGGACCAGTTGGAAGCTAAACTTTCCAGTCCCTGCTCTCCAAGGAATGGTTCCTCTTGAGGCCCAGTAAGCTCTGTTGCAATGCCGGGGGCATTCTGCACAGCCCCGTGCTGCACCTGGGGCTCTGAGCAAGTCATCCCACTGCCAGCAGCAGCCACCCTGTGCAGTGCTGTGTCTCACTAGCATAGCCTGCTTGTCAGTGCTGCTAATTAAGCCAGACAGAGCTTTCAGGTGCCTTGCTGTGTTGTGCTGTTCAGAGACACCACCGGAGACTCCCCCTGAAGTGACGGAATCTTGCTGTGGCAGCTGTTTGCCAGAGGGTCAGGAGATTCAACACAAAAGGTGCTGTGAAATACCGTGCTGCAGGCTAAATGCTGTACATCTTCAAAGAGAGCTGTGCAGCTAAGGCTGCTGTCTAGACATGTTTTCCATGTAATAAAAGTTTAGTTAATATATGTCTCCTAGACTGACATTCACGTGGAGAATGACTTATATTTCTCTGGACCAGCCTAGTCTAAGGTAAGTACACAAACTCTTCTGCCAACAAGATACATTTTAGGTTTCCTTTCCAGAGCCCCAACCATCACATAGGTAGCTAAAACTTCACTACCATAAACGTTCAGTCATCTGTATAAGGATTATGCGATGCTAAATATAACTTTGATGTTGCTCTCAAAAATTGCACCTGCCAGTAGTGAAGTCCCCTTCTTTGCCTTTAACAAGGTAAAATTACTGTAGTCAGGATGTGGCTTACAATGTTTGCAGGTAATTTTTTTCCACAGTGGAGAATAACTAAAATATTTTACCTCACACCAGATAAAAAATTATGCTTTAAATAGATTAAAATTCTAATTAATTAAATACATTTTACAATTATTTCCAAATATTTCTTCCCAAGAGGCTAAGCAACAGACCAGTGAGGGTGCATCAAGAGGACCTTCTGATCTTCAGTAAGTCAGAAGCTGGCCAGTTACTTTACCCTAGTGACAAGCCAATTAGGATGCTGCACAGTGTTTCTGCCTGCTTCTAATTTTAGAACTATACAACAGGGAGGCAAAAGTAGGTGATATTAACTCCTCTGGCATTGATCTGCTAGAACCATAGTCCTCCTGCAATCTAATATATTTTCATGTAAAACAGGAAAATTACCACTCTTCCAGTGTACATACTAGAAACTATTCAGACCTTTACTAACACACAGGCCTGATCAATAGTTGGATAGAGGAATCTGCAGGGGAAGCTTGGGAGCTGCCGTGTGTGATTTTGATGCTGCAAGATGATATCCTAGCATAAAGTGAGCATTCACTCTGGCATTACACAACACAGCACAACTGAGTCTGCTGTTTCTAGAAGGATTTATGGTAAAATGTTTAAATGTACCTAAGTGATCTGCCAGTAAATCAGCATCTTGACCTGGAGAAGACTGGGGAATGTGATTAAATTAAGAGAGTGTGGAATTCCTCTCTTTGAGAGAGTCTCTGTGGCATAATGCAGTGCCATCCAGGGATATCACAGCTACCCCAAGCAGTATGGTCACATTAGCAAGATGTTAATGTGATTAATTAGCCCTGATGACAAGCAGGTTATACTAACCTGGGCACAGCTTAAGTACTTAACTGCTTAAGTCTCCAGAGTGTTTGCAGCTCACTTAGGTTAATATAATCTAGTGACTTAATAAGCATATAACCTATTTCACTGTTCAAGCCATTAATAACAGTATTGAGTAACACCAAACCTAAGGCAGACTCATGTGGAACTGCTAAAGGTACACAAATTCAATATATCAGCGAGCTGCAAGTAGCTGCTCTTTTTAAACTGTTCTTTGCCACCTACCTGTGCACTCACCTTCCAGGAGCTTCACCTAAAAACTTTTCTCATCTGGCTATGAAAATATTACTTAAGAGGGCATTAAAAGCCTTAAAGGAGGCAAGATAGACGATACCTATATATTTGCCTTTATCTACATGTTATCCTGCAATAGAACAGAACAAATTAAATACTCCAAGATCATTCCTTGATAAATCTGTATTAGGTGTTCCTCAGCCCTCTTTTGTCTTCCATGTACCCATAAACAACACTGCTTATTTCCATATTACTCTAGGAATTAAAGCTTACCTATCTGTTCATTTGTATGCTCCATGTTCATACTCCTCCATTATCCCTTTCTAAATGCAGACACTATACTTGTCTTTTATAATCTTCCTGATATTCTAAAACCTGTTGTCCCTCTTGTGTACTGTAATATTGTCTCAGCCTCTAATCTGTAAGATTTACAATTCCCTCAGTAATTTCTGCAAGCTCTCCTCATAAGAAAACTCATCTACATGGTCTCCATCTATTCTTATTCCACACTTGGAATTTTACCTCTTTATAGTAAAGATAATGGCACTAATTATATGCCCAAATGTAACACCCAAGAGGAAGCAAAAAACAAACCAACAAGCAAAACAAAACAAAAACAACAAAACAAAAAACAAAAACCCCACAAAATTTAAGTCCCTGTGTCACCTTATAAATTTTTCCTTTCCACTGAGAAATAGAACAACACTTTATGAAGACTCTTGGTTCTTCTGATGCAAATGGACTTCTGGAATGCCTCTTTTTTTTTAGCCAAAGCAGTAATTTGGATAAATATTTATGTCATATGTACTGCTGAAATTATAGTTGGCCCAAAATTGTTTCTGAACTAGTTTTTCATCTTAATGATGGTAGCAAGGTAAAGATCTGTTAAGTAAAGCCAACACTTTAATACCTCTAAGAAAAGGATCAAGACTTTTATAATGGAAAAAAGACAATATTCTTACACTCTGCATAAAAAAAGTGTACAATGTGTACAATAATGGGAAAAATAGATGGAGATGGCCACCAACATGAAGAGGCTGGTGAAACAAAATAGGTGTAAACAGTGGGAGTTTACACAGCATATTGCCAGTTCTTGCCAGCTAAGTGGCAAAAGGAGGGAAGTGGCATAGCATTCTGATTTTATTGGAAAATGTCATACCGCTTTTTGTAGTATCATGTCCAAAATTTTTGAAGTGACTTAGATAGGTTCTTTACAATGTGTACTGAAAACCTTTTGAAAAACAATGAAAATAATCAAAACCAATGTTGGAACAATATTTAGTCATATACCCAGTGGATCCTTGTTAGATACAATTTTAATTAATAGCTTCATTATCCAAAGGAGGCAATAAACATTATGTTAATGAAACTTACTGTAGAGGCTAACTCATTATAATCACAACTAACAGCAGAAAAATTTAAAGGGAACTTATGTAAATGAAAATGTCAGAAGTTGTCATCTGGGGAAAACCACAAGATAATACAACTGGTAGAAGTAAGAGTCTCCATAATAGAGAAGAAAACTGTGGAGAGAAATTTGTTGGAAGAGAGCGCTTACTTACACTGAATAGAATTATAAGAATAATTGATTTTCCTGTTTGGTGGCCAAACTGAAAATAAATTAGGGAAAACTAATATCCAGTCAGATATATTACTCGCTTTTCCCATATTTTTACTATTTATTAACATTAAACATAGATCAATTTTAGAATGAAACAGTATTAGATAACAAAGCCAAGACCATTTCATTTTGAAAATATTGCAACAGAGCACTTCTGGCTTGTTTTTGTTCCCCCGGTATTATTACTCAAAATTAATATCTCAACATGTGAATTGATTTTTGATACACAGTGTGTCTTTTTGAGAAATGACTACAATAGACCTATTTGCACAACACAGGTTGTAAAAATTCACCCAGAACGCTGTGTCTCCACACCAAAAACTTGTGCTTGGTCTTTAGGATATGTATTTATCTCACAGATATATATTTAACTCACAGTTTGGGAGCTTTCTTTGTCAAACTACAAATCCCATTTGGTCTTGTTAAAATCCAGTAGAAGTCACCACGGGCTGGAGCCTTCATGTGTCTGCCTTGGTCCTTTCCAGACACCAGGGATGGAGAAGATGGGACAAAGGGCCACCAGCATCATGCAGCTCTTCCCTGCTGTACCATGGAGATTTTTAGCACAGGGCCATGCAGGATGTCTCTCTGCAGAAGCCGACAGTGGGAAGAGGACAGAAGAGGTGCTTGCTTTCAGCCTGCTCACCTCTGTCCCTCCATGGAAAGGGCTGGTGTGCCTGGGGAGACTTGGCAGAGGGAAGCTGCTTCAGGCTTTGGCTCTGTCAAATGTCATAAATGAAAACAAATCTGAGTTAAAAATAGTGTAGTTGTTTCCTTTGTGGTTCTTCTTTCCTGTCCTGAGGGAGGGGAAGGACTAAGGGCAGTAACTTGTCAGAAGCTAAATGTGTGTCTTGAAATCAGGATGCTACACTGGATTATTACGTTTGCTTTACAGGTTTACTTGTCCTGAAAAGTGCTTAGTGACAGCCTGTGACAAGACCCCACAGAAAATTTAGGATATAATAGAACAGTAATCATCTGTCTAGATACAGCTTCCAGGTACTAGATTTTGTTGTACCTTTCTCTAACAGATGTGAGAACTGAAATGTATCAGATGGTGTCTTCTTCCCACATAAATACCTTGATCAAGTTGCTTACTCTTTGAAAAAGCCAAGCTGCCAGAGATGCCAAAGATACAGGTCACTGTAATATGCACTTCCTAGATGTTGGATTACTTGCCCGTCTCACTTCTGAACCGCTGCCAATTTATAAATAATATTTTGCCTTTTGAGGTGGAAGAAACATCTCGGCTGGCTCACAGCACCATCAGCTAGGAAGGAATGACAGACAACATGAAGCGTGCGGCCTGGGACCACTCAGCTGTTTGGTAACATGATGGGTGCTCCAAGACCTGCTCAGGCCAGGCTCCATTCCAGTGAGACTAAAATGTCCTTGCTTTCCCAGCCCAGCCCTGCAGCAGCAATCTGATGATCAGTGCTTTTGTTCAGCTGATTGATTTGTCATGAACTATGAATATTTTCAACTCTGTTTATCCTAATGCAATGCCCCAGTGTTCACAGGCAGAACTGCAATCTCTGTTTACAGATATGATAACCATTGTCTGGCTCTGTTAAAACAATTCATGTAAAACCCCATCTCTTTCAAAGGCAGCAAGAATTTTGGCTGTGGTAGGGTTTGTTTGTTGGCTTGGTTTGGTTTGTTGTTTTTTCTCCCCTGTGATAATGCATTCAGTTAATACAGTGCTCCAGAAGTTCTTATCATGATTTGCTATTCTGATAGTGTGTGAATTTTCCCAAACTTTATTGAAACACAACAGCAACAAAAAAAAGACCAGTACTGGGCCAGGCATTCATCACTACATAACTTTTTAGAGACACCTTCTTTTCTTAAGCATTCTTCCTAAGAAATACTCAATAAAGCATATCAGAACTTAGTACTTGCGATATTGATATTGGACAGTGTTAATTTTTGAATCAAAATGTTACACAATTGGAAGTTAAATATTCTATGGAACTCTCACTCTGACACACTAATTCAAAAAAGTCCCATTTCTCATTCTCTTGCTAGGAATGACTGTGCCATTGACTGGCCCATGATTTGCTGGCTATCCATTTAGCATGATTAAAAAATGCCACAGCAGTTTTGAACAGAATTTCCACTTTTCCAAGGTCTATAAAGTTTGCAGAGTTTACTGCTTTAAATATGGGCTCAGTAATCTCAAGAATTAGAGAAAGCTTGGGAAAGCTTTGCAACAAGCATAATTAAATCCCAACTACTCTATAAAACAGACAGACTTGGAATTACAAAAACTCATTACAAAACACTTCCAATTATTTACAGACAGACTCTTTTGTACAGAACTTGCTTAGATTTTTTTGTTCTTCAGTCTGCTCCCAGGAATGCTGGGTGCATGACAAAGTAAAAGGAACTGTGAAATCCCAGAGCAGAATTTTCTCCTGACCTTACTACATTTTGTTTGTGCTTTGTGTTGCACAGTTGTGGATGCAGAGTGCAATCCAACACCTCCAGGGTCAGAATTGGTGATGGGATTGATTTTTATGCCCAGGGATAACAAAAATGAAAATTCTGAAATCACAGAAAAATTCAGTACATAAATGCTGATATGACCTTCTTGAATAGCCTTATCTGCACAAAATGAAGTAAGAGAAATCGTAAACATGTAATATAAACACCTATGTATATCAACAACAAAAATAATTGTAAGAAATTAAACATAAGGAATATTCCATCTCAGCCTTGAATTTTTATGATTTTTTCTTGCAAATGTAATTGAAATTGATGACATCTTTCAACACATTTCAGCATAATTGCCTCTCTGAAGAAAACAGCTTCTAACTTTTTATTCTTTTCCTGTGCATTCTACAAAATTGTAAAAATACTATGTTGCTAAAAGGAAGAGACATGGTAGTGCCTCGGTTACCAATGTTTTCCGCAGGAGTTCTAATGCAACCGTTTCCCCACTTTTCCTGTAGGAGTTTAAAAAAAGGTTGTTTACTAGCCTGTCAGTTACAAATCCTTTGCAAACCACATCAGCTACATAAAATATTGAATAAGGTGTGCCTTCCTTTCTCATGAGACACCTATGAATAAATTATTTTGCTTAAATTGGATGAAGATGTTTATCTAATGCATCCTGGCACCTCTGAGTTGGTTCAAAGGGCAGCAGTGCTGAGTGCTGCTGTGCTCTCAGCCCTGTCCCTACCTTGGGGACTGATGAGCTGCCTGGCAGCAGCAGTTTTGCCCTCCAGAGCTGCCAACCAGGGATGGCCACAGCTGCAGGCAGAGTCTCAGACCTCCTGCAGAGATGCAGCACCTTCCTAAGCAGCTACAGATGTTTTGTTGCCCTAGGTAACACCTTGTCCCTTCTGTATGGCAAACCTGACCCAGCTGACAGCTTCACTGCAGCTTCTAGTGCCTCTTCTGTATTCAAGAGTGTGCACTGCAGGCACTGCAGGGGAGCCAGACTTCAGTCAAATGGGTTTAGGTTTTTTTTTTTTTTTTTATTTTTTGAGTTTTGAGAGGGAGGGGGTGTGATAAGTTTTTTGTTGTTTTGCTGTTGTTGTTTTGGGGTGTGGTTTTGCTGTGGGGGTTTTTGGTTGGTTAGTTGGAGGTTTTAGGTTGTTATCCTTGCTGGTACATTTGCTCAGTACATTTTGTTCTTTTCCAGGGCTGCACTTTCTGTATCCTTCTCCTGCTAGCAAACTTCCTCCCAGCCATCTGGATGCCCAGGAAAGTCATTTCCTGAAGAGTAGGTGTCCTCATCTTGGGACACAGTAGTTCTCAAACAAGCACCTTGGTGACTTCACACCCTGAGCCATAGTGGAACATCCTGTCCTGCCTCTGTGGCAGCAGTAGGTGACAGCGACACCATCCTGGGAAAGAGCAGCTGGCAGGCTGGGGGAGGACAGGGAGGCTGCAGGCTTCTCATAATAAGCAGAACCTGAGCTATCCCTTGGGTCTGAAGGAGAAGGAGGAAGCTGTGCCTCAGAACCTGGCACCGCTCAATAATTACACATCACGTTTTCTTTGCCACCTGGAGAACGGACTGATTCCTTCCTCACTCCCACATATTTCTCCTGTGGCTCTCAAATTGCTGCATGCTGGGGAATCCATACTTGTTGCTTACTGTGCCGGGTGAATGAAGCACATTCCTGAGAAGGTTTTCTCAGTCAGGCTGCAGCAGAACAGCCACCATGTTCCAGCAGAGCTGTGCACTGAGCCCCAGACTTTTGCAGCTTGCAGACCCATAAACATTTCCCAGGGAAGGCACAGAGCTGGTGTAGCAGTTTTCACTATGTCACTTTTTGCATTCAGCCCAGAAATAGTCCATAGTCTGGCAGTTATCAGCAGCCCCCTGTCCATCCTCATCAGGCTGTGACTTATGCAGCAGTTACCCTTCAGGAACAAGCAGAAATCCTGAACCTCCACCTGAAGTGGTGGATCCCAGTGTTCACCACGATAAGCACCCTGATTATGCCTCCTAAGGCACAGCTGCTCACAGCAAATGTGGGCCATCTGCCTCACCCAAAAGCCCAAATTTGGCATGTGGGTGGCTCATGACTGCAGAGCTATGGTAGCTGCACGACTGAGCAGTTCACATCCTGTCAGCTCCAGGACCATGACACAGCTGCACAGGACAGGAAAAGAAAAACTGACTGGAAAAAGGAAAAATAAGTTGTTTACCTGATTTAATGCTGTCCACAGAAACTGTGTTCTGGAACAAGCTGAGCTGTCTTTCTGCCTTTTGGCAGCTGTTTCATGAATTCAAGTAAAGTTTAGACAAGCAAAAACTTTTCTCCCCACTCTTGCGTTTTTTCCCCTATTGTCCAGAGGAGTAGAGCAAGAATGATCACATAGAAATCTGCCTGCAGGAGGACTGCCTTCAAGTCTTTTTATCAGCTGCCTCTTCTTGCTCTTTTGCATGGACAGTGTATGGTATTATTTGGCCCTCAAGCAGAGATTTAAATGTTTCCTACAGTAATTCAATGGATGGATCCTCTTTTCTCAGTGTGAAGTATGTCCCTGTTCCTTGAAAGATATGATGGTTAAGTATTTCATCTTTCATGAGAAGGTTACTGAAATTCCTCTAGTTACGCCTTACTTTTGTTTTGTGCAGCGTTACACATGAAACAAAATTGTTCCAGATTTTTTATCTTATTTTTATACATAACTATATCAAAGCAAAGTACAACCCTAATGACTCCTCCTTTGTAAGAGTCCAAAAGAAGAGAAAATCCCTGCTGCAACTGTTCAAAGACAGACAAGTCACCAAAAAAGACTGTTCCTAAGTTCCTACAGATCACATGAAAGCAAAACATAATATCTGCTAGTCAGAAGTAAATTTAAATCCATAAAAAGTCTAGACTGAAAAAGTAGATTTGGGTTTTTTTCCCCTAGGAAGTTACTAATTTCTTTGTGGTTGGAAAGAAGACAATGCCAGAATGACTGTGGACATTAGACTAAGTTCTCAATGCCACTCAGGTATAATTCCAGCATGGTCGCTGCTCTGGACTCGGAAGTGTTTAATGAAACCCAGCTGGAAGTTTTAAAAGACTTATTGATACAAAAGCAGGCAGCAGGTCTCAGGCAGGACATCAGCTCTTTCTCTGCAGCCTTCTTAAATGTGCATCCCTGAGTGAATTTTCCCTCCATTTCCAGAGTCCATGCATTGGTGTACTTGTTTCAGTGAGTAGCTGTGTCCATGCCTCCCTCCACCCTCTGAAAATATTATTTGTCAATAAGGCTGCAGGGAAATTGAGATGACTGTGGTGTAGTTAGCACCTCACCAAAAGTTGTTATCCCCCCAGGACAGGGGGATAGGAGCTGCCCTCACTACCACAAGCAGAATGACCTCTCCTTGCTGAAGGACTTGCACATTCAATCTTTTTGCCTGCTTATTGTAATCTCAACACAATACTGTATCACTGAAAAGGTGATACAAATAAATAGTGGTTTAGTCTAATAATTACAAGTCCCTAAAATACTACTGAAAGTGTCCAACAGACACCTTTTTACACACAGGATCAATCTCTAAAATTTTTACCTTTTTGCATGGCAAATCTACACACAATTTTTGCATTTTGCATTTTGAATGGGAACAATTTTATGCGTAATTTCAACCATAAGGGCTCTAAACCATCTGAGCATTTGATTCCTTATCTGTTCTTGTCATCTGCCTTGACACCAGAGACAAAAAATTAAACGTGTGGTATTTCCCCTCTATGTACACCATAAAATGTCATATCTGTCTTAACAAGTAAGAAATAATATCATCCCAAGATAAAACTGAAAAAAAAACCTTCAGGGCACTAAAATATGAAAGATGAAGGGTAATGTCACTACATTTGATTTGCAGGAGTACCAGCATCAACTGCATTATGCCAACAAGAGAAACAGGGGTCTTCCATAAAGCCATTTTCCCAGGATCATTTCCAGAGATCACTTTTACAGAGATGTGGTCTTTGAAAGTACCACCCAGAGAATTATTCACTGTAATAATGTAATAGTTAGATGTTTCTGGGACAGACAAAGCATTCAGTCCAGATAACAATTCCTAATGGAAGCTGGAACAACCTTCAACACATATCTGAAATATAAATAAAATTAAAAAGACAACTTAGAACTTAGAAGCTGCATCTTTGCTTTCAAATAAATGTAAATGCTATTTACACAATATTACTTTATCTCTATACATTAATTTAGTACTACATTTAATTTTACAAATTGAATTTATAAATAATCAACATCACATATGAATGACGGGAAACATCTCTACAGATGGGATTCTGGGATGCACATGCAGAAGAAAAACAAGTGAGAGCATTTGGCAGTCATTTCACACTGTCATGTGTAATGCAGGTTCCTCAGTTAATGGAGGATATTAATGAATTAAAAATGGTTTACATAAAGATCAGAACAGCAATGAAAGGAGAGGTCATGCTTTAACCTGGAAGACCCCACACCCCAAATCTGCGTGATTAGCACTGTTTGGGGTTGAATTGTTCCCTTTTTCTTTCTGTGGAATTTTCTCAATTGTTATGCTAAGTATTTGTGGCTACACCTTAGTAGCAATAGTTTTTCCCTCTCAGGGGGTGGGGGATAAGGGGAGACCGGAAAAGGAAAGGTGGGACACGGGCCTGGGCTCTGGCTCTCGCTCTCTCGCTGGCTCCTGGGGTGGACTGAAGACGGCCGGGGCTCCTACCTAGCATCTTCCCTGCCATCCCAACGCCGGGAGCCACGTTCCCTGCTGTCGGACATCACACTGCTGCCTTCCCGCTTCATCCTACTGCCTCCGGGCACTCTGCCGAGCACCACGACTGACACCGTGAAGAGGGAGTCTCCCCTCCATCCCCCTCTCACACCTGGGCCGCCGCCGCCGCCATCACCCAGCCGCCTTCAGCTGCACGGGACCTGCCCTGCCCACACAGCACCGGGAACTGAGCGCAGAGAGAGAGGGCCTGTGGCCAGAGGGACTCGAACTGAGCTAGACTGTTCTGTTTTGTTGTCAGTCTTTATAGCTGTTGTTGTTTCTGCTGTTTGCCTTGTTAGATATATTAGTAAAGAACTGTTATTCTTATCCCCGTATCTTCTGCCTGAAAGCCTCTGATTTGCAACTATAATAATTAGAAGGGAGGGGGGTTGCGTTCTCCGTCTCAGAAAAAAGGGGTTCTTGCCTTTCTTTAGCAAATACCTGTCTTTCAAACCAAGACAAGCACGCATGAGGCTGCAAGAGGACTCAACCAATCCATTCTTATATTCCAAAATAAACTTGGTAATAGATGTCTTCTTACCATTAGACAAATGGAGATGGTGAGTCACTGGCTGAAAATTGAACTCAGATGAATTCCAGCTCTTAAAAGCAGTGGCAGAATTTGAGGGCTGCTGTTGTGATTCCTACATGCAGGAACCCTGCAGGCAATGAACAGAGGTCTTTCTAGACAAGTGTTTTCTCAAATGCAGTTCATTTAAGGAGATTTTTAGCCTGAACTACACAGGTCAGATAATTCTCACCCTGTTTTATAGAGGACTGGGGTTCACATATTCTTGCCCAAAGAATGCGGCCACTTTCAAACCTATTTTAATTTCCAATGCCCGCTTTAAATGGGATCAAACATTTGAAACAATATTGTTAAATTTATGTGTATTAAATAATCTGCAGGGCCACAGTGTTGTTGTGGTTCCTCCCCCCATATTTCTCTCTGGTAATGCCCTGCCAGTGGCAATTCTCTCCTTGTGGCACATACTGCTGCAAACCTCAAATCCAAATTTTCCAGATGGCGCACAAAATATCCAGTGTTCTGAATTTCCAGACCTGCTCCCCTTCAGTAAGTGCCTGCAAGCTACAGGCATTCTCCCTGAATCCATTGCCTCTGAAGCAACACACATGCACAGCTTTACAAGATTCACTTCAACTTCAGAACTCGGCAAATTTATTTATGAAACAAGCTATATATAAAAGAAAGGTTAAATTCCTGATTACAAATCAAGTTCTGAAAGGGAAACAATAAGCAACAAAAGCAACTTCCAGTGTACTTGTCATTGTGAGATTTCTCCGGGGCACAGAAGCTGAGGAAACAAATCAGGAGTGCTCTGTTCCTTCAGTGTTATCTTAAGGAATCAGCATCTCTCCTGTGTTTCTGTCCCCCCTCTGACAGTGACAGTTGTTGGGTTGCCTCTTGAGTACAAATGAAGTATCAAATAATTTCCTGGGGACTTCCAGTTCTCCTTCCTCCTTATCTTCTAATTTAGGGGAACTTAACCGTGTCACAGCTTTGATTAGCTCTTCTTCTCTGTGAGAACATAAACATTGTCAGGTTCTTCTGGGACCAGGATGTGCTCTCTCTGTAGAGCCTCTATGCAACACTGATTTCTTATCTCTGCTTTACCTTCTCAGGCAGCTGAATGTGCAATGGTTATCTCTTCCTCCCTTTTAAAAGATCGTATAAATCAAAGCTTCTAAAAAATATTAATTGTGCAATGCCCTGGATGGGCTGATGGTATGTGATGCTTCACTGGGTTTTTGCAAAAATAACACCCAACATATTCATTGTAGAGATAAGCAAGTTGCCATTCAGAACACCTTCTCCCCATCACTATGCCCTTCTTTGCCATGGTTCACCATTTTTAGGGCTTTTTACCACCATAGATACTCTCTGCAAAGTAACTCCCCATAATGCTAGGGAAGGTACTTTTCCTGAAGCTCCATTTCGGTCTCACCTTTGCTGTTGTAGAGTTTTCAATATCACCTGGAGAATACAATTGCACCTCTCATTGCCATCTCAGAGGGGTCTCCCAAGGGTCTTGACTAGTGTTTGTCCTCATATTTCTGATACTGTAGGGTATTTTACAACCTGTTTGTAGGAAACTATAGACCCCTTAATGTTCATCACTGCAGAAGAAAACGAAGTAGATATCTCTTTCTGAAGATGGAAATCAAGGTACCTTTTTGCAGACGATCCTTCCAGTAACTAACATCAACCCTACAGAAACTTCATTGCTGTAGATCTGTATTCTGAAGACACCTTATGAATACTTTCAGGAACTTCTATACCTGAGGAGACAAGTGTTCAGCTTGTAAGAAAAAGTTTCTTTCCTATTCAATAGGTTTTTCTAATTCAGTCAGGGGTCTCATGGTCAATGTGTTTTCTGGAACGGCCTCTACAGAAGCACTAGTGAGGATAACCCAAAATCTGAGCTTAAACATCAGTTGCTGAAATTCTAGCATATTTCTTTTTACCGTAGAGCTGTATGCTTCTAAAACAGGAAAAAAAAAAGGGGACAATTCTGATCCTGAACAATTATTTCCCACCTCACTGGTTTTACAGCTGGAATAGCTCTGAGTCAGTTTTAAGGGCCCTGATACATTCAACAATTTTACATCAAAATGATCAAAAAAGTATTTGAAAACAAGGTCTTGATCTTGACAGCACTCAACTGCTTTCCACCTGGAAGATAGTAAAAAATTGCCATCAAGTCAGTCTTGGTAGGAGAAATCATTGGTAGCATATAGGCACAAAGTGGGCTTTTGTGTTATCCCCCTTCCTCTGGCACCATTTAGAGCACAGCTGTGTAACACCACCCCCCCCAATTCTGTTGAGTCTGTGTATTTCGGTAATGGTAGCTGGGGGATCAACAGTGCCTGCTCTCAATTGAGGCATATTTTAGGCTACTCTGAGTTGTGCTAGGATATGATACCAATACCCCTGGAGGTAACCTTATCTAACATCTGCTTAAACCTGCTCTGTCATTGCCCTCATCAGTAGCCAAGTGCTGGAGCCAAGTCAGTCTACAAAGTGAGTGATGGCAAAGCCAGAAGTGAAGCAAACAAGGAGGAATAATGCAATCTGCTTCCAGGAGACCAGGATCATTAGCTGGATTACACTAGCAAATGGTAATGGAAATTCAGGGTAGAATTCTGCAAAATAATTAGCCCAACATTGCTAAAAAAAATTTAGCTCCGCTGCTAAATACAACCCAGTAAACGTTAAACAGTAAAAACACACACCATACCAAATCTTAATAAAAAAGATAGCCTTCTTCACTACCAAACAAGCCAAGTAGCCTACAAGTAATGTAAGTCACAAAATAGTTAAAGTTAAATAGTTTGTTTAATAAATAAAATTTAACATCATAAGTAAAAAAGTTTTTTAAAAATAAGTTTATATATTTTAGTCATCATAATAGTAGTGCTAATCATGGTGCTTTGTTTCCTCCAATACATTTAACAAATAATTAAAGTTATTTAAAAAATCTATATAGCTCAAAAGAGGAGGAGGAGATGTTGGAGTCTGAAAAAACAGAGGTGTCTCTGAGTTCCTCAGAGAGAAATCAGCAAGTTCCAGTGAAGGCTGAAAAACACAGTCCTAGATACTAGTGTTTCCGTGGAGGCTCCAAGAACATATTTTAGACATAATAAAGCTATAGTAAGAATAATGCTTACATTTTTTAGGTAGAAAGATAGACCATATGCACAGTTCATACATAACCTGGCGTGCTAGGAAACTAGAATTCTAATAGATTAAGAAGTAATGGTTCAAGTTCGTGTCTTTAGCTTGTTGGGAAATGTGTATATAAGCATCTATGCATAGGGGAAAGATTTGCTTTGCTCTGCCTTTTGCTTTTGTTCCTGCTTTCTCGCTTCTCTCCTCACTGCCATCATCATCCAAGAAAAAAATAGGAGCTGCAGCAGCAACATCAGCTTCCCGGGACCTTGACAGCAGCAGTTTCTACCTCGAATTAGGACTTTACTTCTATTTAAAACTCTGTACCAAAACTTTAATATGGACTTTAATGCTTGTAACTCTTTGCCTTTTTGAGACTGATGTGTCTTTGCAACAAACAACTTTATAGTAACTATTAGCTACTTAGCTCTTTAGAAAAAACAACCACAAGCTGACAAATGGTGCCCAGAGCACCGGAGTAAAAACCCACAGAAACAGGGCCAAGAAATAAGTGCCAAATGGAACAATCAAGTAATACCAGGAGTCTTTATGAAAACAATAATTGGAATTTTCATGTCAACAAATGCCTCAGAAAGAAAAATACACCTAATGTTATATCAATAAAAGGCAAGCAACAAAAAAACCCCATGCTTTTTATGTGTGAGCCACTTGACAAGCACTCTTTCAAATACTGAGCATTACATCTGTCCCTGCACTCATCAGTATGTTATTATTATTACCTTGGAGTGGGTTCAGGCCAGGTCAAGAAAGCTTACACTAGCTCTGCAAAACAGGCTGTAAGGCAAAGCTAAAGGAGCTATGTTGCTTTTTATTAAAGAATCTTCAAGGGGACACAGTGGAAGTTTCTTTCAAGTTAAGAACTACATCAATAAAGTCAATGCAGATGGTGTCTCAAACCAGTACGGGGTTGAGACTTGTTCAGTAGGAATGAAAAGGTAATGTACAAAATGATTTATGGGACAGGCTTGTTGGTATCTGAATTCTAACATCATCATATCCAAACAGAATAGAATTGTCTTGTTTCATAAATAATAGTTTACAAAAAACCAGCCAGCCCTGGACATTTCTCTCTTCAGGATATGCAAAACTCTACCTTAATAGTTAATGCTCTTGTTAAATGATAATGACTTTCACCCTGATGGATCTGAACTCCATAGGTTTGGAGCGGACCCTAGGGATGAGTTACTGGGACCATGCTCCTGACTCACCCAGGCTGATTGTAACACTGAACACAAAGTAATGCAACTTCTTTGGCTGTTGAATCTGCTTTGCAAAGCACTCCAAGATCACTAAATAAAAGGCACTAGAAGAATATAACGTATTTTTTCATGTGTTGAGTCTTTTACTAGCGAAAGGGTAGTGAAGAGCTGCCTGGTTTCACTGTTAAATCCTTGAACACTCCCATGTACTGATCATACATGCTTGTTTCTGCCTATTTTAAAGGAAACCATTTGAATTATATTCCCACTACTTTCACCATCTTTACTCAATATCACCTCAAAGTGGCTAAATCACACAGAGTTCATAGCTGGTGACATTTCCCAAGCCACAGAGTGACACCTGTGACTTACTTTTTAATAAGGAAACACTGATTTTTTAATGTTTTTTCTTATTTTACCATCAGTTGAAATTAGACTGGCCTGTAATGCCTTTACACCCCATCACTACTTCGAGGGTGCATACCAGCACTTCTCCAAGCACTGCCACAGCACAATCACCTTTTTCGTTTGCCTGTTAAAATTTGAATTCTGAAGCTTCAGATCTCCTGCCTCTTCTGTATTGCTGGAAGTTGGATGCATTAATAAATGATGACTTGTATATAAATCATTTCACTGACAAATCCCCAGTCCAAACCCTAGCTAGGGCCAGATATGGCCTGTGCAAGTATGGTTGGGAAGCCAAGGACTGTATGAGACCAAGAGCCATGGAATATTTGGGACCCAGATTAACAGAACTTGCTTGATAGGATCTGGTCTAGAGCTGATTAGTTTGAGCAGTACCACTGAGAGATCAGATGGATAGAACAAATACATGGGGTGTACTTTGTGCTTGTCTGATGCTCAGCAGATATATATAAAAAGTGTATGCTGGAAGGATAGAATAGTGCTGTGTCAGTGGAAATCTAGGAGCAGGATGTGCTTAATAAAGTAGATCCTTTTCAGCTTCACAGCAATGACCCGGAGCATCCTGGAGTATGAATTCATGCCTGGCAGAGGCAGACTGCAACCGTAGGCAGCTGTGAGCAAGAGAGGGTGGAAAGGGAAAGTTTCTTGCAAGTTACTCTCCACTGATCACAATTCTTGTCCTCATTTTGCAAAACTGGGCTCCTGTCAAGGTGGTTGGAAGCTTTGCAGTGCCATTCAGGCAGGGTACTTTCCAAAATATTCTTAGTTGGAATAAGAGCTGGGCAATGAGGAACAGGGCACAGCTGGGTTTTGGGTACTGTGGGTTGAGCTGCACTGGCTTTGCCTTGATTAAAAATATCATGATGTAATTTATTCAAGGGGAGACAGATTGACGGGAACAGGATTTAATTAAACCAAGTTTAAATCCATTTTTTATTCCCAACTTGTACCTGCATGGCAAAAAGGCACCTATTCAGGAGGAAAAGGAATCTGCTCAGCAACTGTGGGCATATCCCAGTAATATTTCAGGGGAGTTCCCTTCTTTCCCCTCTGCTTTGTACTTATTTTTGACAATATCCCTTACTTGGAAATCAGGTTATGCATGTAAGTGGATGATCAAGGTTGCTTCTTCTCCCTCAAATTGTTAGTTGTCTGTCTCAATTTGCAGGTTAATGTAAAGTAGGCTTACCCACTTTGTTCTTTAAGTAGTTTCTGCCATCTTCAATTCCTTTTGGAATTAACTTTGAAGTTATGGAAAATAATTTAATAAAAGCAGTATTACCAAAAATTAAATTAGCAACTTGAGTTGAGAGGAAAAGCCTTTCCATTTCTGCAGCATTTTTAATATTATCTGCACACTCTCACTTGTGTTATTTGCAGCAGGCTTATCACTGAGGACTGGGGAGGTTTAAGTAAAGAAGCAACCTGCTTAAACAAATAAATCACTTTACCCACACTTCTTACAAAAAATGTGAAATCTCGGGTTGCTGAGTTAGAATTTCTCCTGTTCAATTTTTGCTTCTGTTGTGGGCTCCATGACTGTGAGATTTCATCCTTTAAGACTTTTATGCGATTTTGTTTTGCATAAGCATATTTCATTTTATATTTTGTGAACCAAATACAGGCACGGTGAGCTATGTGCCATTTCTTTTGAAGTAACTGGGCTATTAACTCTCATGGAAATGAGGAGTAAAACTAGATTTTTTGTCTTTGTCTCTCAGAATGTGATCTCTTATTGAAGAAGATAAATAATGAAGTCCAGGCACAAATAATAATGAAATCACGTAAGCAGTTCAAATACTTTGATTTATTCCTTGGACATTAAAAGAGCTTAAACTCTGATTTTGGTGGTTCAGGTTTTTACAGCATTTTGCATCAGACTCATTAGTAAAGCTTTGTGTACTTGCAGCAGAATTTGCATCTTAAACGTTCTGAACAGAAATGCAGACAGCAATTTTTCCAGCTACTTGTGACAAGAGTCCTAAGAATCCCCAGAAGTAAATTTTTGTTTCCCGTTATACAGCGGATCTAATAAGAAAAATATCCTCTAGTAATAAACCATCTCCTGTATTTTATGTAGATTTAAGAAAGCTAATTAAAAGAAAAAATGCATTAAATAATGTTACTGGCTGTAACCTTCAGAACTGTTCATCCTGAAGAACTTTCACTGCTTCAGTCCTGCTCCACGTTAGGAAAACTTAAAACTGATTATAGTCCCCAGATGTGAGCAGTCACCCAGCACAGGCACCCTGAGCTCTCCTGCAGCCTCCAGCAGCTGCCTGGGCTCACCCAGGAACCCAAGGACATCCTCTCCTCTGCTCCTCAGCCCGAGCTACTGACTGCCCCACAGAGCAAAAGGTGAGGGCAGGAAGAGAGAACTTCACTCACAGACCCTCGAATCCACACAGATCATCTTGCTCTTTCTGGGTATGGTGGAATGATTCCCCTACACCTTTTTCACATTGAACATTGTTTACAGTACTGATGGATTGATCTCTGACTTTAAATTTCCAAAATTATTATTTTTTTTTAATTTTCCAAAATTAATTTCCAAATTTGGGGCACCCAAAATGTTTTACTGGAGAAGGTGGAGAGAAATATAGAACTAATAGAAATAGTATATCTAATATTATTTAGCATAATTAAGTAATATAAGGAAACATTCCTATTCATACTGAATATAACTCAAATCTTGTAATTCACCTGAAGATACTGAAATTTCTTTTTGTCTCAGAGCTTGTAATTTTTCTACCAAAAAGTCCAGTCTAGCTTTGGTGTGCTACAGCCTCTCTAAAGCCACAAGGGAATAAAAGATGAAGGAATCTTCCAATCAGCCATGCATCATAATTACTTTAAGTACTGCCATCTTCTGTAATTAATACAAACTGCAAATGAAGTTATGCATAATTCCTGTTGTGAGAGAGAAGAGCAGCAAGTGATGTAATACCTCCTGGAAAGATTACATTATGAGGAACTGATGTGAAAAAGATGCAATAAATTATGTGTTTTTTGACAAATAAAATGCTGTAAGATTCAGAGTAAAAATTTCTGTAGGTTTGGCCATTAACTATCTTCATAATCCCCTGCATTCTTATGTAACTGCCTTTTTACACTTTTTGAGGACATTACTGTAAGAGCAGAGTTTCTTTGGGTTGAGACATAGAGAGCAGAGGGGTTAGAGGTGTGTGTGCCGTTGCTGTTTTTCTGGTTCCTAAGAAAAAAATAGCAGTACCCTTAGGCACTTTTTCTCTAACAATACCAAGATGTCTGTTGTGATTCACTGAAGAATAATTGCTTTGGGATGTTTTAAAACTGGTTTTTAAGTAAAGGATGCAAAATTGTTCTTTCCAGAGATGCAATGAATCTAGCTGACACTTTAATATGTTTATTAAAAGGCACATGAGGCAGATGAAGCAGTAATAAATATCCATGCAGAGAAAGATCATGCACATCTGTGGGATGCTATCCAGTTAAAAGCATCTTGGAAAAGTAAGTGAAGATGCACTGGTTTCTCCAAAGCTTTATTTCTGATTTATTACTGAGACATTTTTGAAAATTTCTGTATTTGATAAAGTGACACAAACTCAAGGGAAATACATACAAACCAATTTTCTTTCTAACTTTGATCTCCAAATGTCCAGAATACTGCTTGAAGAAATATTTTATCTCTGCCTTTCAGCAAAGTGTAATTTCTTTTAGATTTGAGGTGTTTTGACCTAGTGATGGTGCCTCTTCAATACCCCTCTCCTCAAACAAATGAATTACTTTCACCTATGCATAGAAAACAGTAAAAAGAGCAAAGGTTCAATTTATTTTTATAAGGCATTGTGCATACAAAACCCAAGGAATCACAATAATTGCAGCAAGGGAAAATGATGTAGGGTGTAGTGGAGGAGATACCAGAGATACCAGAGGAGATATGGGACCATAAACCAGGGAATGCTTTGATAGGGGTAAGGCAGGCGTGGGGCACAGCCTGGAAGACTGTAAGCAAAATAAACTGGAGCACTTGGGAGCTGCAGTTTTGAAAGAGTCGAGGTGTTAATAGGGGAGGTGTATAATAGCATGAAAAACAATCATATTTGTGTCTGGAATGACAGCAGCAGTGAATCCTGTGATAGGAAAAAGAATCCTGAGTTTCAGCTCTTGCTGGTTTAAGGTCTGAGAGACATGGCCCAGAGGTCAGAGAGTGGCTGCAGCACCATGCCCAGATCCCAACATCAGCCCCAGAAGGGGACTTTGGGACGATTGGAATGGGTTTGTGGGTGGTAGGAAACAAAGAGAGGTCTTTCAAGAGAGGAATACAGACCTGAAACTATACTGATAGGGCTTGCAATAGTCCAGGAAGAAGGTGAAAGCAGGTGCAGATGCACAACTGGGAACAGGCAGAAAGTGATTTATTAGGAGGTAGATTAATGGGGAATCATGCAAAATGCAGCAACTAGCAGGGTAAAGACCATTTTCCAGGTGAGGGTTACTCCAGAAGCGTAGGCTTGTCCTAAGATGTGCAAGGAAATTATTTAAAAACTTAATGGATAAGGGTGTGACAGTGGGGATGTACCATTCCTGTAATTGCCAAATGTACTGTTCCTTCCTAGGTGCTGAACTCAGGGAAATGAACCCATCCCAGCTCACAGTGAGCTTAGTGAGGGAAAGGGAATAGACTAATCTGAATGAGATTTCAAATTGGCTAGTGTCAGCAAGTGGTAATGAAAAGTGGAGGTGATAATAGATACCATGATAAGCAATCTGTCCAGGTAGAAGGAGATGAAAAAAAGACAGTAGGACACAGACTAAATTTTCTGATTTACTTCAGCCCCTTTGTACCAAGCTAATGCAAATGAAATGGAGAATTAGACCTCCACTGCATGAAGCAGTCATTTTCAGAAAAAAACAAAAATTTCCTGAGGGACACAAGGAGATCTGAGTATGGCAGTAGAGCCACCAGTACAGATTCAGAGTAATTGGAAACTAACCTTACTACAACCAAATGAAGAGAAATGGTGCACTTCTGTCTGGAGCATTACACAGTGCCAGGAACACCTGGTTGCTGGTAGAAATGCCCTTCAACTGACCTGAAGAAGTCTTACAGTGAAGTTCTTGTACCCAGAACAGGATGTGTTGGGAGGTGGTGCTGCATCAGGAAGCTGGAAGGATGTAAGAAGATTTCCCCCGTTGTCCTGCAGGTGCAGGATAGTTCAGCTGGTGTGCAGTGGTAACTTGAATGCAGTGGTAGGGTGGCTTGCATGGAGGGTGTGTTTTCACAGATCACTTCCTGCTGCTCTGCTGCATTTGACAGCAGCCAAAAATAGGTAAAAGCAGGTGAACTGATCCCTCATCCCTTGACACATGTGAGACAGGGCACACAAGCAAACTGCACTGTGATCCACAAAAGGTCAACATGCTCTGCAGATAAAGCTGACATTCCAGCTGCAGCTCCTGTATCAGCCAGCAGCACCTGCTTCCACCGCACAGCACCTACCAGCGCCAGAAACCTTCAGTAGCATTCATTGAGTTTACTTGTTCAGTTAAGCTTTTCCATCCTCTGCTAGTTGAACCATTTTGCTCACCTTTCTCAATTCCATTACATCTCTTGCTTGGAAGAAGACTGCAAGCAACCAAACCAAAAGCCCTCCCTAACACTGAAGCAAGTGACTATAAGCTATGTTTGAGCTGCAGTTGGCAGGTCTAGGTCCACACTGCGGCTGTAACTGCATCAAGAAGGTGCCAGTACTTTACAAAGTTGGTACCCATTGCAAAATGAGGAGATCTGGTGATGTGTTCTGCTTCTTGGACCCTGATTTTTATTCTGCACTCACATGGCCTGTCATACACAACATGCACATATGTCAGGTGTCACAGCAATTTCAAAACCTCTCAATTTTCCTCTCAATGAAGAAGGCATGTGTACACTACCTTAAGTGAGTGAAAGCTGGCAGGAATTCAAAGATATGGTCGCTCATTGCAAGGATTCCCTTTAAATATTTCTTGTGGTGAGCCAGGCTGTAGTGGCTGTTATCCAGGTAAGCAGCACTCCAGATGGATTAGCTCTGCAGACATCAGCAGTACAGTTGGATTAGGTAAGCTGTCTGCACACCTGCTCATTTCACTAACCAGCTCCTGGAATTAAAGAACCTGGACATGTTCTAAAATATTTATCCTCACCATTAGACTCAGGTGCCAATTTGAGTTTCCAAGTGGAGGGCAGTGTGACCTGCAGTCCTCAGTGTGGAGGTCAGCAGAGGTGTGCAGAGCAGGAAAGATTCAACTGGCACAGTCCCTGGCATTTAAAAGCAACAAGCATAAACTCTTGATCAAATATGGCATCCAAAATATTTCACATCCCTTTTCACAAGATGGATGGATAACCTTCCTGTGAGCAATTAACTGAAAGATGTTTTACTTGAGACAAACAGGCCAGTACTTCTTCTTGTGATTTTCATCCGTAGTTTGTCCCTTTCTTTCATAGTGTTTCTAAAAGTGCTTAGGTTACAGAAAATCTACAGTTCTTTAACAGAAACTGCATCTCTAACACAGATGGTACTTCTGGTTATGGGATTTGGTTTTTGTCCCACAAATCCTTCTTCACCTCTGCTTCCCTTTTTTTTCGTGTCAGACTTTCAGTAAGCTTTTTTGCTTTCTCTCTTTCTGGAGGACATATCTTTCTTCCTCCAAAAGGAAAATTTATCAGGGTCTCTAATTTATCTTTTGTTCTCCCACACACTCTCTTTACCCACTTTTGCTACTCTTTCTCTCCTGACCCCCATTTCTTTGTGAATTCTTCCTTCAACACCTGATTTCAACTCTGTTTCAAACCAGCAAACAGACTCCTGTTTTTGATTTCTTACTGTCTTATCTGTTCTCCTTCATGCTGTTGCTGTCTCCCTTTGTTAGACATTAAGAAGAGGTTTGGAAATACGGGGAAGACCTTTATGTCCTTTTCAAAGTGCAAAATAGTGCCTATATATTCATAGTGAGGAGAGCCACTGCAGAGTATGAGATAATCATGGTGCTAGGAGCTAAGAGATATGAAAAAACTCATTAGCTCCATTGATTACTTTGTGATATTAGTAATAAAATTGGATGTTAAAAGTTGGAAGACAATGTGCAGCCTTATTCTCAGTATGCATGGATTAATCTGCTTCCACCCAGACACAGTGTATCTGGCAGTCCATGATAGATGTGGACATTAACTGCGCTCAGCAGGAATATTTGGATCAAGCAGGCAGACATCAAGAGGTATTGGCATCCTCTCAGAACTACCTCCCTGACTGGTAAGAAGCCCATACAGATCTGGGAAAGGACTTTCTCCAGACTGACATTAACAGAGTGATTGAGCCAGAATGGGGAGAGATCACAGATCTTTGCACATGGACACAGTAGGCAGAAGGTTAGTGGAAAAGAGCGAAGATGGAATCTGCAAGGAAGTGCATGTGATGCTTGAACTCGGATGAGGTTTCATGAATAGCACAGAGGAGATGGAATGTTATGAGTCCACAGCTTATCACATGTCCTACTGAAATCACATATGTTTAAGGTATTTTTTCTGGACCAAAAATCAGACTGGGCTGCCACTAATACTATAGTAAATGCCTACAGTCTTGAAACCAGATAGAAAATTTGAATAAAATTCTTAATGAAAGGAAAGCTAATGGCCATATGGCACAGCAGTAGGGTTACTTGATGGATTCATGGCTATTTTTGATAGCCTTAACAGCTTTAGAAAAAGAAAGGTATCACATAAATGGCAGAAAAATACTGCAAATGTTTGGCAAAGGACAAAACCATGGTATTTTTAGATACAAAATTACTTTGTGAGCCTCATTTGGCATTAAATAGGGCACTATTAGCTGGACATCATCATATTACAGTTCTTTCACAAATAAACAGAATAATACCAATCCAAGCTTCCCTCTGGAAACCTGAGGCTATACCTTATCTGAGTGCTGATTTTAAACTGATTTTAAACAAACAGAACATAAAGACAGGATGAACATAAATTTTACAAAGCCAATTAATAAAAAAAATAGTAATAGTCAATCTTCCACCTAAATGGGTTGCGGTTCAAATCTAGTTTGAATCTTCTGATGCTGACAGTGAGCAGTCTCCTTCTTCTTGGTTTTTTATTTATTACTTGGACAAGCATACTCCATGTGAAGCAACCAGCTTTTCCTGGTCTCCTGAAATTATACTGAAAGGACCTTTTGCTGCTGTAGAAATTCCTGTCGTTGCACACACTTGCCTCATCTTTCACTTCAGTATCAAACTCCTGTTTTCACCAGAAACCTGCCACTTACCACCAGGTTTCAGATACCCAGCATTTCAGGCAACCAAGCACCTAAAAAGGGTGAGTACTGTGTGTGGAAGCCACCCTTGAGCCATTCTTCTGTCTGTGAGCAGCTCTCACTGGCAGCTCCTCCCCTAGAAAGTGGGCATTTGAGGCAGAAAGGGGCCTTTTCCTCAGATCCACAGTCAATGCTTTTGTGAGGGTTTGCAATTATTGTTTTACAACTAAACTGGTTCCATCTCCCACTAAAATCCATGGCATGCAAAAGGGGTTGCAAGAAGCATTGTGTTGTTTTTAGAATATAATAAATAAGTCCTTGGCTATCATTATTCTGAGGCTGTGCTCTATTTGCACCATTTAACAGGTTTTGTATAGCAATTCAATATCTGCATAGTATATTTCTGTATGTGCACAATATGCTTGCATTTATTTCTTTATATGTAAAGAAACAGAAATCACAGTAGTACTTAACCTATCTCTCTCTTATCTCCTACCAACCAGTTCCACGTTTTTCACCATTTTTGTTTTATTTTGTGCAACAGCCTGTGCCATTTAGTTGCCTCTTTTTCGTGGACCGTTGATGCCACAGGTTCTGTCACGGTTGTGATGGATGTGAGCTATCTGTAGGCAAAGTGCAAGCATTGATTTGTGTGCAGATGAATGAGCTGTGCAGCGGCGTGTTTGTTGGCAGTGTGTCTGTACACAGTGTAGAGACCTTCCTTGGCAGCTTTCACAGTGCACAGCAGTGCAGATCCTACCCAGGGAAAACTGCTGCTCTGACCTCACTGTAGCCTTCCAGCCCATCCTTAGTGGGAGCAGCACTTCTTCCTCTTTTCCTATCTCTACCTCTTCATCTGACTCCCATTTAGGGGAAAACAGCTAACTGATCTGCTACATTTTGTCAAGGTCTCAACATACAAAGTCCAAACACAAGGTCAAGTCACCCAAGGTCTCCTTCTCTTTCTGGACATACTCCTACTCCGGCTTTTCATCTCTCATACGTTGAAATGCAGGGGCTTTATGCAGGTTTTAACTTGCCAAACTCTTCCACATCAGTTTCAGACTGACCTAGCCAATACCTAATTCATCTTCAGGAGCCAAAGATGCAACTGTGACCTGCAAGGATGACCTCTCCACAATGAGGATCTTGTGGAGATACATTTGCATTGTAGGTGTTTGTTAAGCACCATCAGATCTACTGCACTCCAACAATCCATAATGTCTTTTGGGAAAAGTCCCCCTTGGTTTGCAGAGCACTGCAGAGCAAAGTTCTTCTGTTGAGAATCTTAATGGGTTCAATTGGTTAATCATTCCCCTGTAATGGGCTTAGGACAGGCTGATTCTCATGGGCTGGGCTGCCTGGGCTCCTCTGATCACTGTCTGGCCTTGGTGGGGCCCCAAGTGCAGCTGTGAAACACACACAGAGCAGCAGATATTCCTCCTGTGTACCCTGTGTGCTTCACTCCCAAGGCTGAGGGGATGGAGATTTCACTCCATACCAGCATTTCCCAGTCAGTGATCCATGAACAGCAAGGCCATCCAAAGAAATCTGTCTCATTTGATGTGTTTGCAACCAAGGATTAGACTACCTGGATTTTTGAGTTCACACAACAGCCTATGTTCCTCTGTTTGGGTACTGTCATTTTACATGTATGGTGCTAGCAAATATAGACCCATATATTTGGCTACAATGTAGAACAATAAGGAATCAGACAGAGAGCTCATTTTTCTCTCTTGACCTTTCATCGTCATTTCTATTGACCCATCTTCCTCTGCTTGCCAGCAGTCATTCTTTGTCTTCTAACCATATTTGATCACTTTTTTTCAGTACAGTTTCCTGTTTGATTTTCTTTTTCAAAAATGTGTACCCTGACATCGCAGGTAACTGCCCCAATTCCAGCTGTCTGAGCACTGATTTTTCTGTCTCTGAACTTGTGAACCATATTAAAAATTCAGGATTTATTGCAGTTGTTTCAAGAACTCTTGACAGACAGATGACAATGATTTCAGAGGAAATAACTCCTCTGTAGCCAACCTGTCCTGTATTCCCCTTAGCACTCCCTAAGCTTGAGAAAATTAAAAGCAAAAGAAAAATTACTTACAGTTAAATCAGATTAATGAGACTGCCTTTTTTTCAATGCATGGAAACTACATGCAATTGTATACCAGTACCTTCTCATTAGTGCTAAGCAAATCTATTTTGAGATTATTCCTCTTGGAGGAGCTATGTGAACTACTCCTGTAACACCACACATATCCTCCTAAATACTACATCACTTTGGATTGCCTCTGAAGAGTGTGGCAGTGGTGTGTGCCTGTTCCAAAGGGTGGACTCAGCATGTGTCTGTTTTATTGCAGGCAGCTCAGCTGGGGAAGGTGGCTGACACTTCACCAAGTGACTGTCATGTACGTATCCTTCAGCAGGTAAGGGAGGCCCATTTTCTGTCCTTGATTGGCCTGCTCCTATGGGACTGTTTTCCCCAGTCTCATAGGGATGATCAAGATTGCATCTCAGCGTGGAAGGAGAAGAATCCCATTCCTGAGCTGTATTCCCCCTTTTCCAGATGATCAGTGAGAAGGTATAAGAGCTCAAGTCCAACCAGGGCACTGAAAAAGTCCATCTAAGCACCCAGGAGATGTGTTCAGGAGATTTTGGATGCTGGCTTGAGGTCTTGGTCTGTTTCTTTGAGAGATCCACCTGTAAGAACTCTGCACATGAACCTCTTATGTGGAGTCAGTCATCAACGTACTAAACATGCCTCTGGGCACATCCTTGCCCTGCCTTGTGGTAATTTGCTGAGATTACAGCTTTTCTCAGGGAACGATCATACATTTTTAGGGCAATTCAAAATGAAAAGTTCTGCGCCTTCTCTCTCACAGTGATGACTAAGAAATGAGCTCTTTTCTTTAAGAATTTTTTCCTGATGAGTCTAAATTAGTCCTCTCTGAGCCCTGTGTGGCAGCTGCAGGACTGACAGAGCTGGCACCAAGATCAAGCTTGATTTGGTTGAGAGAAGGAAGGAGACGTGAACTGCACAATTAAGCTGCACTGTGTGATACCTTACCTGACTGTGCTCTGTTAATGGGTGTCCCATCAACTGCACAGTCTCCTCCATCCCTGTGAGTTCAGAGTTAATGTGGACATTTCTGTTCCATATAATCACCTCAGTGACTGCAGCAGAGGCATTTCCTAGGTCTGACTGTGCCAATGAGATGATATTAAAATACCAGGTTAGGTGGGGTCTCTGTGGTACAGGAATTGCCAAGGGAATGCTCTTCAGTTTTGTCAACAAAAAAATTGAAGTTTACTGAAATGAAATTTGAAAATGTTACAAATAACCATTTTGATCAGAAAAATCATCATCAATCAAAGTTATGTCTCATTTCTGCATGTGGTTTGTATTAAGTGCTTGAAAAATGATTGCTTTTTGGCTGGAAATTAATTCAAGGCATGTGATAGATTTGAAATGTTGATTAAATGTTAATTAAAATGTTGAAATGTAGAAGTAGCAGGTGCCTCTTTGCCCTTGCTGTCTTAACACTGCTCTCTTAACTGCAGTGGTTCAGGCTTTCTACAGTCTGAATTAACACTGTCTTACCCCACAGAGGCAGGATTTTCTGAAGAAAGAAGTGTGGAGAGCAGAAGCCATCATGTGTTGTTTGTGGTGGGGGTGGACACAGGCTCTCATGGCAGAGGGGAGTATGGACAGTACAGCAGATCTGGGCCTCTATTTTTGTACAAAGAAAAATGGGTGTTTTAACTCTCATTCACTGTGCCCTGTCCCACTCCCTGTTCATTATTGTAACTGCTGACAGGTAAATGGAGAAAAACAACAGTGAGTTTGAAATTTCACTTTTTGGTATCATTCAGTGCTGTCAGTTAAACCTCTTTTGTTTGACAATGACAGCTGCAGATGCCCTAACAGTTTCTATTTACATTTTCCTTTAATGGGTATCTTGTCTTGGAGTCCCAGTGGCTGTGAATGGCATATGTGAGCTTTTTGTGTTAAAAAGGATCAGAGACAGAAAAGAACCAACAGCAGAGACACAGATCTAGGACAGGGCAAAGGTTACACCAGCAACTGTATTAGGCCAAGCTGTAAGGAGATGTAACAGGAGAAAGTCAGTCCTTGGACACAACAATCACTGTATAGTCAAATAAGGTTCATGTCAGAGACATTTGCTGAATGTGACTGCCATCCTGGGATTCACCACTTCTTGCACTTTTAAATCCATCTCCCAGAGTTAAGCTTTGGTATTGTTGTCAGACTGATCAACAGATATGTGTGCATTGTACTACCAGGCCCTCTTCGTGCTGCCTATGAAATAACAGCAGGTTGCATTCCTTCTTAGGCGGGGAGGATTTTGAATTGGTTTGACTTGTCAGGGCTGGATTATTGCAATTCTTTGTTTGCAGGAGTTACCAACTGTGTTATCTCTCGAATGCAGCTGATACAGGATGCAGCAGCTCACAGTCTTTTGGGCATTCAGTTGTCTCAACACAGTATTCCCTTTTCAAAATCTCTCTGCTAGCTTCTGGTGAAATTTTGTGTCAAGATCAAAGTCCTGCAACTAGTACAGGCTATGTTGGATGTTACACTGGTTTCCTTTGCTGGTAGCATGTTCCTTGCTGCTCAGTAAGATCATAATTATTATTGTAAAGGCATGTGGAAAGAGAGAGCATCTGCTCCGTGAAGGGTGTTTTGACAAGGGCCTTCCTAATGCAAAAGGGGATCACAAAAAAAAGGAGAAAGCCACAAGCAAGAAGGCACAAAGATGCAAACCTAAACAACAATCGATATATGAGTGATAGGAGTCAGTCACACTGACTGATAAGGATATTGGATGTAATAAGGTTAATTTTGGTAAGATTATTTGATCCAGGACCTTGTCAATGGGATGACAAGAGAGAAGCCATAAACCAAACAGAGACTTAAACCTGGCAGACAATTGCAGTGGAAAAAAGGACAAGAAACTAACCTTGATGTGAGCAGCCAGCAAGACAGCCTGCTTAGAAAGAGAAGATTGCTGAACAGAAGAAAATTTCTGCTGAAAAAATACTGAGAGAAAAGGCCTGCCAGCCTGGAGCCACGAGTCTGGGAACCACGAGTCTGATAAGACCTGCTGGCCATTTGGAAGTGCAGCCAGAGTACCTTCAAACTGGAGACACGGGAAGGAGCCATCCCCCCAGTCACTTCAGACCCTCACAATCCCTCCTCCCACCTGTGTGAGGCACTTTTTTTCCCTCTATGTCACAACAATTTCTCATGTTTGGAACTGAGCTGACATCTAAAACTGCAACAGCTCAAATACTGTGGAGGTATTCATCCATCACTATCCCAAACCTCAGGATGTCTCCTCTTGTTGCAACTTTCTGTTTTTCCTCCTCTTTTTTTGTTTTGTTACTCTTCTGCCACTTCAATGATATCAAAAGTTATAAATAGGTAACTCTGAAAGACACATTTAGAAAGGAAAGGTCAAAATTACTCTCCTGTCTTCCCCATCGTTATCAGCAATTTATTCAGCCTGCTGCCCGGTTTTGCCACAGCTCCTTCATTTGTGTCCCTGGTACCCAATATTTACAAGTAATGACACAGGCCTGTGACATTTAACTGCTGGAATCAGCTCCAATTGAATGCATTCAGCCAAGTGCAGCAGGGGATGAGACCCCATGGAAAGCTAGGAATGAAGTGCTCAGAGCAGTCGTTCAGACTTTGCTATATGTGAAATATATCTTCATCAAAGAGACCTCCATTGCCCTCTCCAAATCCTACCAAAGCACCTGCAAATATTGAAGGAAATTGCAGGTGACCCCTGCACTCTGGAGAAGTGTTCTCCACAGAACAGGGGTCTCCCTCACCTTCAGTACACATAACTGATGACATTGAAGCTGAGCCTTTTCTTTCAAGATTACATTATTTTTTTCTGAATTACTTCCTTCTCTTTGTGGGGCCAAGTATTAAAGTAATTTAGCACATTTGCAAATATTCTAAGCAACATGGGGCTAATGTTCCTTAAAGTGTCAAGGTCTGAAAGCTTGAGCTATTATTACGAGAGAAACAGAAGAAAAAGGAACACTAGGACTGTGTCTTAACACATGAGCACAGTGTCTCGCTGATGAACAGGCTATTTAATTCTGAGAAAGATGTTGCCCTTTTGTGTACTCAGTTCTACAGATTACTACAGAAACACAACTTATCTTTTCAGAGGCCTGATCCGGAAGAAGAAAGAGAGATGGGAAACGACATTGACGTATGGGAAGGAAGAAAAACATCTGACTGCTGTGTATTGCCTTAAACTGGTCTACATATTTATTGTTTCAAAGTTATCTTAAGATGGTTCTTAATGCCTAGCAAGTTATTATCTCCCTTTCACAGAGACATAGTCACTGACCTCTTTGCTGCAGTTGTCTGAAATAGATTGACCATGGATGATTATTTATTATATTTCAAAGTTATTTGGCTTTAGCCAGCACAGAAACCAGTATTCTACATTTGAATGTGTATTGCTTGTATAAGAGATAGTAAGATTACATGCAGAAAGGTGCAAAATTGTGTCAATAGCCTGAGACAAAAGAGTAGCTTATATGCTTGAGTGGACTAAAACCAAAACAAACCAGCAGTGGCAGTGCCTTTTTTGTGTGTGTTTGTTTTAAAACTGCCTGCTAAAACATAAAAATTTTGTGTTGTATTCCTAAAACTAATGGAAATTAAAATTCAGCCCTGCACTGCAGACTGGAGCTGTCACTCTTCTCCCCATCCCTGCATCTATCTCATAAAACCATTCAGCGTCTCCAGTCCCATTGTCAATCCCTGTCAGTTCTTTCCAGAAACCCTCTCTCAATTTGTGTTACCAAAGAAGTGAACTTAATTCTCTGTGAATTATAGAGCATAGGGCTCTATAGGGCAAGGCCAGGGTGGGATGCCTTGCAAGAAGATTGATTTTTTTGCAAGATAGGGTTTTGCAAAACTAAGTCCAAAGCCAGTAAACTTCTATGGGTCAGTTCTAGAGGAGGCAAGACTAGACCATCTCCTCTCCATACACTGGATTTTCTGTCTCTTTGCCCTTGCTCTCTCAACTTTTTAAAATTAATTTGTATTATTTCAAATAAATATCTTACTCTAAGAAACTTGACCCACTTGCCAGATATCCTCTTTCTGTTCTCCACTGTTGCTTTACCATCTCTTCCTTCTTCATTAGGATGTAAAGAGGAACAAAAAATAAAGACTTTGAATTGTTTTCATCTGACTTATAGTTGCATATTTATGCTTTTGCTAGATACAATGACTTTGCTCAGAAATGAGTGTTCTCCTTTGCATTTAGGGGAATTGTGCTGTACTACGTGATCATGTATGCCTTGGACATGATTTGCCAAATAAATTTAGATGACATAATTACAAACACACACTGTTACCCAATCCAGGCACCATTATAACTTCATTTATTATTTTTTATTTTATTCTCATTTTATGGAAGCATATACCATTATCTCTGCATGTAAGGGTCACAGGCAATCCAGAGCTGATGCCCTCAGAGCAGTAACTGTCCTTTGTCAGGTACAGAAATCAGAATCAAGAGCAGAGAGCAATGAGAAGCATGGTGTCCTCCAAACTAAACTTGTATCTATTTCTTAGGTCTTCCTAAAACTGGGATTTATAACATAACAATGTTACCCATACTGATTTAGGTACTGCAACACCATACTCTTCTTGCAGAGACTGTTTTCAATATCATCAGAGAAATAATGGTTCTGGCAGGGTAGGCACCCACACATCCAGAATATTCATCAATAGTAGCTTTCTAGTGATAAAATTTCATCTGTTAAAAAGAAAACAAAACCACACTGGTCCAGTCCTAAGTGTCTCTGATGTAATTGCTTTGGGAACTGAAAGCAATGAAAGACGAACCATATTCTAAATATATTTTTACAAGAAAAGGTTTCTAATCATTCCAGAGAAGAGTCAGGCATCACCATCTCAGATTATGCAATACATAACAACACCACCACAACAGGGAAGAGAAGTAATTTCCCTGGGAAAGGCACCTGAACATCTTTTCATTGTTTAGCATGTACTGCTGCATTTCCCGATTCATCTGGTAAATAATGATAATGAGTTCCCTGGACTACTTGTATCCTACTACCATGACAAGAGTTGGGTTTTTTTACTAGTAAGTAATTGTGGCATATAAATGAATAATTTCCATAGGATCACCCCAAAGAAAATCACAGTTTAACTGCAAATGTTATAAAATTCTGGATGCAAAAATTTCTGTTCCTTAAAATGTAAAATGACCATGCAGATAGTGAGAGAAGATCTGGAAGCACAGACACCTCTTCGTGTGCTCTTGTGCAAGCAGATGCAAACATATTTCTGGTGTGAGCCTGGAGGTAGCCCTGTGCTGTGCCAGCATGGCACTGACCCAGAGCAGGTGCAATTCTCTCATAGCAGGATGTGTGCAGGGGTGAGCCTTATCTGAACTGTAGCTGTGCACCTTCTTCTTGGACAGAGATCAGTGTGATCCCTATGTACGTGGTAAAAATTGCTGAGGGGCAGACAAGGAGCAGAGAGAGATTTCCTGACCTGTGATCCACATTCCAACTGATAAATCACACTGGCTCTTTTATGAGGACTTTGGTCATGCTGTGAAAAATAAAAAAATACCTGGGTTTTATTGTATTGGTTGTGAAAGGAGAGTTTGCATTAAAACTGGGGCATATTATTCTATTGGGAGGCAATAGAACACTGAGTATGGAGAAATGTGTTATTATTTAAATCATTCCAAGACACTTGGACACAGCCAGTGAGAAGAGCTTTGAGAAGAAAATTAAGTTAAAAATTATAGCAATTCCACATCAGAGCAGGTGAGGAGAGATGTTATTTCTTACTTGCAGACACAAACCTTGTGTGGAGAGGTTACCTCTCCATTTGACTGCCTGATGCAGCTGCAAACAGAGAGCAGAGCCTTCAGGCAAAAGCCCTTTGGGTAGAATGGAAAAAACACCCTTTTACCCAATTTTCTGCCCCTTTTACCCAATTTTTAATAGGATTTTACTGGGCTGTCAAAGGCCCACCTTGCTTATATTCTTAAATCATCACATACATGACTCCCATTTAAACAATCCTTTCCTTGAACATTTTACATCAAAGTCTACTGAATGCTAGTGAGGCCTTATTAAGCCTCAAACAACGGAGCCTAAACTTCTCAGCAGTCTCAGAAACAAGTAGATTCATTCAGTTACAGGTATTTGCACTGAAGAAAGACTGAACAGCATTTTTTCTTCTACAGACAGAAAAAACCAGCAAATGTTATGCCTTAATATTACAGTCTGGATTACAGGGAAATTTTCATATTTCATACTCTGGCCTATCAGCAAAAAAAGGAAAGAAAAGGTCCAGATAATTCTTCTTCCTTGACATCAGGTATTTGAAGACAATTGTCCCTTCCTGGCTGCTGACTGTAAGCCCTGTGAGTGTGAACCAGAGCTCTGTATGGATCAGACCCACTAAGAGCCATGCAAACTGGGGTGTCAGGACATATACTGGACTGACATTTTAGTAAAGTGGAAAAAAAAATAGGAGAAATACTGAGTTTCTTGCATGTCTTTCAGTGGAAAATTAAGGTGGGGCTCAAAACATCAAATTCCAGAGTTTCTGGATCAACAGCTGTAGTTAAAATGCTATTGCATTAGTGCACAAATGAACTAGTCTGCTGCAGCCCAAGTCCCGGCTGGCTGTACAACTCTAATGCTGCTAGGATGACCTTTTTCAAGTCTTCATTATCTCTTGGAGATTTCACCAGTCAACATGTCTTTCTGATATGGGGAAATCTAGAAATTCCCTTGCAGGTAGGATCGCAGTTAATTCCCCAGCAAAAAAAAAATCTCCCAAATGCATTTATATAAAAAATAAGACAGTGATCAAGACCCATAGAAATGTTTAAAATGTTTAATGGATAAATAGTAAATAACGAATACCTCCTGCAGTTGCAACAGGTATTACAGCTTTGAATTACTAAATGTGCAGCAGCAGAGATCAAAAGCTTCCTCCATTAATAGTGCTGAATGGACTGCTCTTCTGCAGGTTTAGGAAAAATGAATTACTGTGCATCCTTTGTTTTTAAAATTAAATTTGGAGAAACTTTATTAGGGTTTTTCATATTTAGATGAAAACAGACTGAAATAAAATTGCTACAGGAATCAAAATATCAAGAGTTAAGAGAATGGAAAGGCAGACTTAAGTAAATTCTAATTTATGTGCTCAACCAAATTTTATTCATGGGTAGCACAGAGCTAAGAAGTAAAAAAAAAAAGCTTAAAGGCAAAAGATTCTGCTACCTTCCCTGCTACTAGTGGGGAATGTAACTTGCTTAAAGGTTGTTTGATATTTTCTGAAGGTTTCTTCAGATTTTTTAGACTTTTTTAAAATCTAAGTGTGTTGAGGCCCCTCCAGCAGTGTTTGATGATGTAATGATGTTGAAACACAAAGCTTGTAGCATGGACTCCGTAACTTCAAGTACAGAGATTGGATTAAGGAGGACTTAAAACAACCATTAAAATGTCCTTAGTATACTCATCAGTTTCTGTTCATGCTCTCTGTCTGTGATGCTAACAATATATTAAAAAGACCAGGTTACTGCTGATTTGTGGCTGTTGCAGAGATCAGTGAATTACACACTGCTGAGCATTGCAGGATTTTTTGTGAGGATTCTTTTTGCTAAGAATAGAGTGAAAAGTAGTCATGGTTTTTGTTATGGAGATGATCTGGATAAGATGGTCTCTGTAAAAAATTGCTGAAGGTATACTTTATCCCTGTGGTGACAAGAGAGCATATCTGCTGTCAGGTTCACTTGCTTTTTTGGGCACTCAGAAAGAGCTTCCCGCAATTGCAGAGACACGAGGGTGAGGACAGTTTCATTTTGGCTAAGTTGCCATAGGGATTCTGCAGCTGGAGCTGCAGGAGAGCAGGTTGTCACTTGCCATCAGCTTTGTTTTTATTCTGGGGGCCAGTGTGAATCTCATATACTGCCTGGTTAACTCCTCTGCTGCTGATGTGGGAAGAACAGCACTAAGTTCCTGCCACTGCTGGAACTCACCTGGTCATTTGTGCCTTATCAAAGATTCAAAGTAAGAAATATTAAAGCTGCAATAAGCATTAGTCAGTCAGTGTATTGAAATTAGGAATCTGCTGCAGCTACACCTACAGCATCCCATGGCCAGGACCCACTTTCTTTTGAGGCCATGCAGTGCACTGAAATAACATGTTGTTACAAAGAGACCAGGGGATGACTAAAGTACTGTTCTTGCTGTCTACAGGTATGAGAAATGCTAGTACCTCTTTATATTATTTTATTATTTTAATAACTGCCCATTCTTAAGGTAGACTTGAAAAATGTTGCTCCTGGGTATGCTCCAAGGTATGTATCCTCCTCCTATGAGTGATGAGAAGTAAGCCCACATAATCTAGGACACAGATTTTTAAGCTGCTGAAAGAAACAGCTGCTGAAATTAAATTACAATAGTTGGGCTTGCCTTTTACTTTACTCAGTTTATTTTAATAGTGGATGACACTCAGTGCTTTGTGTGTTTCTCCAAGACTGGGGTGGATGTACTGGACATAACATAGATAACAAAAGCTAGGACTGAAGAATTGCCTGTGTCACAGAGAAATACAAAAGAAGAAGGATGAAATTGCAAGTATTTTGTCATCAAACTAATTGATTTGTTAATTACTCTACTTGGATGGACTGTGAGCAGTCCAAATCTATGTGGACAGATAGTAACTCAGAGAATGGCAAGTGATCTTGGCATGCAGTGCACTGTTCTGAATGATATAAACAACACAATTTTCAGAGATCCTTCTTGTAGTAATGCTTGTGAAATAGTCCCCTCTTCTTCTGAGCCATTGTAAAAGGAGGTAAAGCAAATGCAGGGCAGGGAACCCTGAGCATCCTCCAGCCTAAACACAGGAGATGGAGAATCTAATGCAGGCTTTTGGCTGAATGGAAGGAGAGAAGGTGGCACTGATACTAATTAATGTTTTCAGTCTCTTGTAGAGTACATACTGAAAACCTGAAGAGGACAGCCATTTCTCTTTAAAGACAGTTTTAACATTTAATGGAAACAGTAACACAAGCTCTCCTGAATTCAATAATTCAGAAAGACAGTGTGAAGCAGCCCCTGTTTGTCTGCTCCAGAGGAGAGTGCCCCCACCACACACCTCCCATTTCAATTCTAATGAAGACTTGAATTTGCAGGGTGCTAGGCAGGAGTCCAAACTTAAGGCTCTTATTTTTCCCATCAGTAAGGAACTGTATAAGCTTCTTTCAGAGCCCTTACCTTTGGAGGAATGGCTGATATTAGTTACAGCCTGAGTGATAGAGGAGAAATATGAACATTAGTCTTTCTCGTGCTACACATAATTCCTGCTGGTTTCCTTCACATGAAGTTTAGCAACTGATACACTACATTAAAAATCAGATGGTTCCCCTTTGGGCTATCACATGCAGTAATTAAATCACACACAAGAGTCACACTGGGAGTTGATAATGCATTTGAAATCACTGTGCTTCAAATACAGGCTGATGCACATCAGTTCAGGCTGATCACTTTTTTTTCCTGTAGAAGTTTGTTCCAGCCATCTTGTTGGCATTTAAGCATATGCTTTACATTACGCATGTGGAGTTCTGCTACAGGAACACCAAGCAGATGAGGCCTTCTATAAACAGACAGGGTCAGCCTCATGCTCCAAAGTCCTTGCCCTCATGGAGGATTTCAACCACTCCCATAGCTGTTGGACAGACAACATAGAAGGGCTGTGCTCCATTTGCTAATCTGCAGCCAGCATTTACTTGGATGAAGCCCTAGGACAAGGAGAAAGGAACAAGGGGCTTTTAGGGCCCCTGAACAGGCTAAGCAGCATGCAAAGCAGAGGCAGACTTTTACCCTCTGCACCCAGCTAGATCTTGGGTCAGGACCAGGTCTCTGCTCATCCCTAAGTACCGTGGCATGTGGCCCCCTGTCCTGTCTGGGTTTGTTGGTGGAGACTACAGCACAAACCATGAAATATCGAACAGTTGCCAAGTGAGCTCTTGAGAACCTGACTGCAATGTAAATGATACAATAAAAACATTGGAGAGGTTCTTTCCTCACCCCACATAAAAGCAACTCAAGTGAAATATTATAGTTTTAAAAACTGACTTGCAAAAATATCTTTCTGCTTCAATATAATGCTTTAGATGGGAAACATAGCTTTGGAGTAACAGTAGGAGCTCCCGCTTCCAAACAAATTTAATACCAAAGCAATATATCTGAATTTTGTTTTAGAGATACACTAGAAAGCAAAAGTGCTTTCTTGAATGAAAATCTAGTTATGTGATAAAATTCATCTTCACTTAGGAGAACACTAACAAATCTGAGCAAAGTTCCTTCATGTTTTCTGAGCTGGAGCTGTAGATATGCATTCCTTGTGTTAGTGGTTAGACAGGATGGCATCACTATCCCACATGTCCTGGAAGTTATCACTTGTTCTTGAGGGCATAGGTTGTGCTCATTTCCAAAAGGCTTTTAAGTCTCTGAGGTTATTAAGGAAAGGCACAAAGCCCAAACCAACAGTCTCCACCACAGGAGAATGGGAAAAGAGGTTACAGACACAAGGAAACCTCGTTTTCCTGTTCTGTCACTAGTGGTTCTGCTGTCTCTGTGCAGTGTGTGCTGAAACTAAGCTTAGCTGGGGGGGATGCACCAGGATGTTAGGATGCTCTTTAAACCTGCTTTGAATAATGCCATTTCCATTCTCCACCAGCACATTTTTGGCAGCTTGTAGACACTGCCAAGCCCTGCACAGCACTGAAGTAGGGGCCAGTAGCAGAAGACTTACCCTAACCCTAAACACAGAGATTTCCTAATTATTTCTGCCTGTTCCCCCATGGCTTCCTCAATGCTTGTGGAGTTTCAGTACAGAACTACTAGTAAGAAATGGACTCCACCTGAATCAGCTGCTGCCTACAAATTTCACTCCTACCCTGTGACCCTATTAATGAATATTTTGGCTAGCAGCAGCAGGCACAAAGCAGAGTATCTTTTTCTTTTTAACCTTCTTGTATCTTCTGGGAATATGCTGCTATTTATAATCCTGACAGATGTTCCAAGCAGGTTTTCCTGCAGCATGTATTCATCTTCCATCAATAACTGCATGCAGAGCATGGGATCATCCCTGCAATCTGTACCAAGATTCCTTACTTCTTGATTTATCTCATATTGTCATGGATTGAAATGTCCTTTCAAGCCAGTGCTGCTGATGCAGTGACTGTGAATGACAGAAGGCTCAGGATACCCCATGCAGTAGCCCAGGATGCCAAGAGTCTAAACAGCTTCATTTTCACTGCTACAGCACCAATCTGGCTCCACACAATGCTGCAACAAAAGCAGAAACTTCCCTTTTCCTTAACAGCATCACATTCTCAGGAAGGGAGGCAGTGCCTTCTGGAACGTTCTGTGAACGTGTGACAACCCACCAGGACATACAGGAGGTCTGCAGCACCAGGCATTTCTGCCATGCCTGGATTCAGGGATCACTGATGCTATCGGGTTTTACCTGCTGGGGTAGTCTTGGTAATAATGACAATTTAAAAATTAACAACTTTGACATATCAGTTTCTTCATTAAGCTATGCTGGAGCAGAGGTCAGCATTCTCTTTTGAGCCATAGCTGTATTTTAATTATGATACCTCCAACATCATGACTTGATTTATAAATAATTGATGTGGCTGTTATGCTGTTTTGCATTTGATCTTTTCAGAATGGAACATAATTCAAGACACGCAGTGTCTTGAGACATGTAAACAAATAAAACTGAGGTATCAGCAAATACATATTGACAGTAAGATAGGGTTTGGCAGAATCATTAGTTTTGCAGAGAAAAAAATTACTGTAGTCTGGAAGTTTGAAATCACCAGTTGAAATGTTCTCAAATGAAATCTCTTTTTACTCATAGTTGAAAGAATTCTTGATAGAGCATCGGCAGACACCTTTTTTCTTTTAAATCTTCTCATCTTCTCTACTGAAAACAGATTTAGCTCCTACCTCTATTCTAGCTCAGCAATAACTCTCTCTTTTGAAGTCAGTCCTCTTTTGTACAAAAGTAAAAATCACAGCCTCTCTTTCTCACATCAGTCCTCTGAGTCATGCTGAGTTTAAAGGGTCTAATCCAGAGTTCTTAACCTGCCTGAATACTCTTTCTTGATTTCCTGTGGGCAACATCTCCATCCTCCTGATCACACATAACCCAACCATCATCATGGATCTCTTTACTCTGAAAAGACGTCTCGTTCAGAGCAGGACTTTTGCATATATAACCCATTACCATACACCATCTCCTCACTCTTTAACAGGAAATGTTGCCTGCATCTCTGGCCAGCTCATAGTGTCAACTAACATTGTCCTTCCAATCAACACCATCTACAGTTAAAAAGATTTTTTATACATCTGAAATCCCAGCAGAACTCTCTGTTTTCTGTGCCTCCCTTAATACTGTCCCTTTTTTATTATCTATACTAAGCAAAAGAAACAGAGCAATAATTAGGCTTATACCATACTGTGATTATGGTTTACTCGGGTGATCAACCTGATCAACCTGATCAACCTGATCTCAACCTGGTCTCCAGTCTACATGTTTGCAATTTTTTGAACTGCAACCTCCCACATCAGAACAGAATATACAGGTCATAATTATGAAGCATGGGATCATCCCTTGGAATAAAATATTATCATGCAAAGATCTTAGGGGATGGTGGGGAAGAGTCTTAGTATTTGGGCAAAGTCTGTTTTGCATTGAGGAGAGCTGACAGAGTGAACCACCCACACTTACAACTTATTCATTTTGACACAGCTGGATGGGCCACCTTCACTTAACCTAAAAAGGGGACATATACCTGTCATTTATATGTACTTGTCACTTATTTGGTCCAATAAATAGCCTGTTGATTGTGAACTTCTCATACAAAGAGGCAGATTAAGGGGCCACAATCACTGGACCTACAGATGAGGACACCAAACAGAAGCCTGAAGATGGAATATGATGCTCAGTATGTGGTATCGGTGAAATATTGCATGTGGTTTTCTTTCCATGCTGATCTTTAAATACTCAATTTTGACTATTAAAAGAATAACAAGGAAAAATACTATTTGCATGTCACAAGCACAGGGTTTACCTGACTATGAGACCGTACTAGTAAGTAAAGAGCTGAAAAAAACATTTCTAAGTGCAGAAGTTGTCAAAGGCAGCACAGATTTTTCTACAGATAAAAGCTGAGTATAGGTTGTGTAAGTTAAGTGCTAGAATGCTTTGAGAAAATCTACAGTTGTTATAAATATTGACAAAGTAGCTGAAAGACATGAAGACGAAAGAGGTCGGTCCTACATGGTCATTTATTGCTACCCAAAGGGTATTGTGAGAAAAAACACCTATATCTACCAAGGTTTGTACTGCTTTTCTCTCCAAAACATGTATTATTCACTGTAGTTGAAAGAAATCACAACACACTGGTGATAAATGCAATGAAAGATCTACTGCCTGAAACTACCTTGTTTTTCTTTGCTTATCACTTAAAAAACAGACACTTTTTTATTGATATTTTTCATTAGAAATGGGAGATTAATACATTATCACTGCTAGTCTTAGTGGTTAATTGCATTCATTTTACAAGTAAATTAATTCAGCTCAGTGCAAACAGCAAATAACTTTTTTTGCTGTCATTAGCACTAATCAATGATTAATTAGGATTATTAAAAATTCTTAGTGTGGAATTTTTTCCAATGCAGTTATCTAAATGCCAAATTTATTTTGCTGAGAGTTTGGCATAAGACTGAGACAGCTATATGGTGATGGAAAATAAGCTGAAGGGAAAGTTCAAGCTGAGAAGTAGATAGGATTTTTTACTAGCCTCGGTAAAATTTAACAGTAAAATTTAACTGCTTTTTACTTTTCTAGATTAAAAATGTGACATTAAAGTTGAATGCAGACTCAGTTGCTGTGTTCTCCTGCAGAGTCAATATTTCATCAATTTTCTTTTTAAATATTAAATTAACTTTCAATTCTATATAGACAAAAAGGTTGTGCTCTATATCTCATAATTTATTGGAAGCTAGCAAAATAAAATCCCACAGAAATGATATTGCTGTGAGTATGAAACAACAATCAACTCAACCACTTTCAAAATAATACCAACCTCACATGAAAGAAAACCATTTCACAATGGATGTATCAACAGTTTAAGGAAAGCAAAACTCTCCCAACAGGTTATGTTCCCTGGGAATGTGAATCTTTGCATAACAGATGATGTCATGAGAGATAAAAAGATCACTTTAAAATTGCTAGGATGTCTCCAGTGCTGGAGACTCTGTAACTGGGGTAAAGCTGCAAGCCAAGGCTGTCAGTCTCTGGTCAGGGACCCCAGCACATGAACAAAGATAAATGTAGTATGAGTTACTTTTTGGCACTATGGAGAGTTTAATACAGATGAAGACAAGTTCACTTTTATTTCAATTCACACTGAGATCTACAAACAAATGCCAGTTATGCAAATTCATGGAGTCCAAACTCATATGCCTAATTAATTCAGTCTATATTCAGGCATTTAGGCAAGTAAACCAAGAATTTCCAGGTAGAACTAACCTGAGTTAGAAACTACATCACTTTGGCATGACTTTCATAATCTAAACATATAATGATAAGTAACAGGTTTTGGTTACATACCTATAATGACATTCATCTTCCTTGGCCTTCTGATTTACAAATATAAAATAACTTATCAAAGCCCAGCAGTTTCGTATTCAAAACCGATACACTCCTGGTAAATGTTCTCTGTGAGGAGTACACACATTCCTGCAATCTTCTACGTACCTTCTCAGAGAAATAAGCATAAGTTATGTACCTTCTTAGAGCAACACGTTAATACATTGATTTAACTGAGGATGTTGGTGGTAGAACATTTCCAAGAGAAATAATTTGGAAAACAAACATGGCTAGAATTAATGAAAATGTAACTAAAAATTAAGATATCTCCAGTATGAATTGATTTTGTTTATCGGCAGCTTGAGGAAAGGTATTTATTTTCTCTCCTTCACCGTTAATAGATTGCTTCCCTTGAGGCCTAAATTCTAAGTAAACTGTTATGATACTGTGCCACAGATCTGTCTGAGCAACCAGCTGAAATTTAGCACTAATTGCCTATGGTGATATTTTTGTCAGATCTCATTTAGAGATCTCAAACTCTAGATCGTTCATCACATATTTCTGTCTGCAAAATGCTCTGCATTAGATACTATGGGAGTATTTAATCCATAGAATTACTGTTTTTCATATTAATGAGTTATAAATGAGAGCTTAATTACTCCTAATTCCTTGAAAATCCACTGTTGGTGATTATAATCACTAACGATTAGATTGTTAAACATTCATCATTGTCTATCTTTAGCAAACTTAATGAGAAATTATGGATCAAATCTCAGTTCCTGATTCTGCTGCCAAGTGCTGGTGGAAGAGAACCCCTGCTGGCAGTGAGCAGTACCAGGTCACCACTGGCGTTACCCCTTGGCACTGACACGGGATGACTGGGAGTCAGCAAAAGATGTGAAGGGAATAGACTGTGCTCCTGCCATTCACAGCCCACAGAACTGTCTCAAGGGGCTATTTCTCCTGATGTAACTCAAAGCCTTTTCATCCAAATCTGCTTTTAAAGTCTAACTACCCCCGAATTTTCTTGTTTCATTATCAGGACAATAAGGAGATAAGTCACTCGAGATCTTTTAATCCATTTTGAAGAAAAACCACCATGTATATATTTTAAATAATCTTTACCTGGGAATTTAAGTGGATGATTTGTGTAGAGGTAGATAATGACACTATCCTTTCAACTTGTTCTGTTGAAAGAGCTGTATCACCCAACAAGGCAGGAAATGTGGTGGCAGTCATTTCTTAAACCACCTCAATGGTGCTTTCAAGTGAACATCTTTCCAAAGTAATAATTTCTTCCTGCTCTTTGTCAAAGTGCTTTTCTGCACTTTTGTCAGCTGCAATTGACTTTTTGGAAAAGACTGCTAAAAAATAATCTGGATGCAGTCTCAATAGCACCCTATACAATGGCATTTCTGGTAAAACGTGTCTTGGGAAGAAAGGGAGAAATAAAAAAAAGTACTTCACATATTCTGTACACATAATTCCCTCTACATAAAAACAGAACCTAGATAAATATGTATGTGTTGTATACATGGTTCTATTTAGATATATAGAAAGACATAGATAAAGAACGTAATCCTGTAATTCACTTAAATACATAAGTTTAAGAAATGAGGAATCCCAGTGATTTGAACCAAATGAGTGAATATTCTATATTTAAAGTTTGCTGCTGAACCGGAACTGTGGATGAAAAAACTTGAATAAAAATTAATCACTACCTGTACTGAAAATAAGCTTCACAAAGAAAAAAGTGTTAATATAAAATATCAGACCACAAACACAGTGAGAAAGGTCTATCTCCTGCACTGTTACATGCAGGTTTCAAGTCTCAGTTTACTGTTTGCTTTCTCATTTTATAATATATTTGGTATCTAAGCAACTCTTAGTCAGAATAAGATAAAAAGACATGTGACAACTTAGTATAAATTAATAAATAATTTAAAGCTCTTCAGAAATGCATATTGAGTGACATCAGTGAAAACTGTGGTTGATGAAAGATCTAAACTGAAATTCATTATGCTACGCATAACCAACTATACTTAGGCATGAATTCTATCTCTAGCAACTGCTACTAAACAGTTTTGGCCTCTTGAATGAAAATAAAAGTCACAATTACGAAATTTAAGCTGTTTTACTGGGAAGTAGAGACTTCTGTAGGAATATATGGACACTGATACACCCAAGTAATTAGCAGAACTGTTCAAAGGTCTTCTGTGATAATTTCTAATTTAGAAATTTAAGAGTCCAGGATTCTGTGGTAGTTAATTCAGGTAAGTCCTGCAAAACCATGGCATTATAGTCCCACCATTTCAATCAATAACAATATTTTCAATTATTTTAAATTATTAAAGCTATACAGATTTTTTTTTTTTGTTTTACCTCACGGTAATAATGATGGCACTTTGGATTAATAAACAGAATTGTTACTAGGTATTTTGTTTGAACTGCAGACTAGAAGCTAAACGAGACAGGAGTGGGGATCCCACTCAGTTAATAATCAGACTTTTGGAAGTGAGGCTGCAATCACTGAAGTATCTTTTGGTTTGATTTCAGCCAGACCATTCCCTCAACAAGCTATCTTTATAAACCACACAAATCCTAGGAGCAGAAAACAAGTGGAAGTGGGGACAAAACAGGGAGAGTGAGACTCTCCTGTGAAGTAATACAGATTTATGTAATAATACAGATTCATGTTGTGTTGAAGTGACCTTGGGAGGCACCCCAGCCTGAACCATTGATTCTCCAACATAACCACTGAATTGAAAACTGCATATTTAAAAACTGATCTCTTTTTTTAGGATTCTTGCTCAACTCCAACCCAAATTTCAGATTTACTTAGTAGCCATCCACAGAAGATGCAAGTTCTAAGCATCATTAAAAACTGCTTCCAAAGTATTTCATTTCATCTCCCACATATGCTACACAAATGTGGACTTACTGATACTTCTTTCAGTTATTATATTTGGGATTTTTTTCTGAAAGATGGTCTATCTATATGCTGAGCAATCTGCCCCAATAGATTCCATGGTTTCAAAAGCTAGAAAAAAAAATATTTCACTCTGTTGGGAAGCATATGCCTTGATATGACACTTTAAAAATACCTATTGCTCCAAATAAAGATTTTTTTCACAAGTCAAGAAGTGGGCTGAATTAGTAATACTACAACTTTTGTCTACGTATATGCAAATTCAGTAGCAGTAACAATAATTTCACCATACTATTATGCTTTGTCAAAACTGTGATAAATAGCAGGCCATTTAAAAAAAACAAGACTGTACACAAATCTGCATAGATAACCATAATTTTTTTTATTTTGTCTAATTGCATTCAGGTTGGTTTTGGTCCATAATTTACAGTATCTATCTAAAGATCTGAAATACTGTTCAGGCCAAGCTACGATGATTGCGCATATACATGCATTTTTACAAAAAAACCTGACTGCTAAAAATAAGCCATGCTTGATTCACACAAGTCTTATTTACTTATTTAACATTTCACCCAGCTCCGACTACAGGATTTTATCACTTTAGCTTTCATAACCCAGCATGCAGTTGTCACATTTATCCCTCTAATACAGTGTGCACTGCTTATGCATAATATAACTTCAGCTGTAATTTGAACCCATGGTTATGGATTTTCAAAGCTTGACTGGAACAGAGGTTCCACAGACCTGGCTTTAAGCAGTTTTGTGTATGAATACATGTAAGTTACGTGCACTTTATGTGTAAGTTAGGCTCCATTTCTCCACAAAAATCAGATTTGTTACCTGGTGTGCAACAAGCCAATAATTATACACACAAGAGAGACACTGATTATTTATTTCTGAGTTGCACAAACCTGGGCACTTGGACATATTTCAGAAATCAAACACCCCAACTATCAAAACTTTTACTATTTATACATTTTTGCAAACAAAGGAGTTAGTGTTCATTTCCTACAAGTTACAGAGTTCTCTTATTAATTAGTATTCATTAGCTAATGATTCTCTCACTTCTCATGCTAATTCATCTGCATGCTCAAACTTTCTCTTCTTTTGGGTCTGAGGGCTCCTTGGGCCCATGGTCACCNTTCCACAGACCTGGCTTTAAGCAGTTTTGTGTATGAATACATGTAAGTTACGTGCACTTTATGTGTAAGTTAGGCTCCATTTCTCCACAAAAATCAGATTTGTTACCTGGTGTGCAACAAGCCAATAATTATACACACAAGAGAGACACTGATTATTTATTTCTGAGTTGCACAAACCTGGGCACTTGGACATATTTCAGAAATCAAACACCCCAACTATCAAAACTTTTACTATTTATACATTTTTGCAAACAAAGGAGTTAGTGTTCATTTCCTACAAGTTACAGAGTTCTCTTATTAATTAGTATTCATTAGCTAATGATTCTCTCACTTCTCATGCTAATTCATCTGCATGCTCAAACTTTCTCTTCTTTTGGGTCTGAGGGCTCCTTGGGCCCATGGTCACCATCTGCCCTTGCCAGAATTACCTTTTACCCAGTCGGAGCTGATTTAGCACAGTTGGTTTTTAAGTTTTTTGCTTATCTCGGGTGCTCTGCCAGCTGTCCTTGAGGCCCGTAAGTTCTGCATCCTTTGTGCCCACTGCCAGTGGTGCATCCTTCTTCCCAAGCTTTGTTAACCTCCTCCGAGCCTTGCGGTCATTGAAACGCCCAGCCCTAGGCCTTAACACGGCAATTCTGCCAAGTAATTTGTCTTTCTAACGCCTCGGCACCACTTAAGAGCTTGCTAGCCTTTCTCTGTTTCGAGGATTAATTCTCCTTTCTTGTTGACTGGATTTCGAAGTATACAAAGATCAAAGAACGCTTCTTAAGAAAAGCTTACATGTTTCGCATACCCTCAAGCCTGTCCCTGTGGGACAAATGCCTCAGCCCTGGGGCTCCCGCAGCGCCAGAGTGCCCGGATAACACAGCCTATCCTGTGGGATACCCGGCTGGGTAAGCACAGAGTGCCCCGGCGCCTCTCCCATGGGATATCCTGTGGGCTATGCTGTGGGATACCCGGCTGGGTAAGCATAGAGTGCCCCAGCGGCTCTGCCACGGGATATCCTGTGGGCTATCCTGCGGGACACCCAGCTGGGTAAGCACAGAGTGCCTCAGCGGCTCTCCCATGGGATATCCTGTAGGATATCCAGTTGGATATCCTATAGGATACCCTGTGGGACACCCGGCAGATTCCCCTCACGGCCGCCCCGCCCCAGGCGGGCCCTCCGCGGCCACGGCGCATGCGCGCGGGGCGGGGAGGCGGGGCGGTGGCGCGCGGTGGTGGCGGAGGCGGCGGCGGCGGGAAGGAGTGAGTGAGTGAGGAGCCGGTGAGATGAGCCGGGGCGAGGAGCCGCGGCGTGCGAGAAGGAAGGAGGGAGGGAGGGAGGGAGAGAGGGCGGGCAGGCAGGCAGTGAGGAGCAGAAGTGGAAGACCTTCTTTCTGCTCCGCTTTCCTGGTGGGAGTCGGCGCGGGAGGGAAACCCGCCGCTGGCTGAGCCTCCCCTTGGGCCTGGAGCAGCCTCAGCCTCATACACGCGTGGCGGAAGGAGCCCTTAAAGAGCTCCATGGAGGCCGGGGGTCGTCATTCACTCTCAGCCCAGGGGGCTTGTAGGGCCTGAGGGGACGCAGAACCGTCCTAATCTCTTAAACTCAGTAATTTTTGTATGTCATCTTTCATGCTAAAGCGTGGAAAGGGTGCCAGGTGTAGGTATTTTAGGACCAATGAGTTGAGAGAAGTTCTGGTAAATAATGAAGTCCCGCCATGAAGTTTAACTTGTGCTCTTAACAGACTTCCTCGGTCTCGGCTGAAAAGTGCTTTTTGCACCTTGCTGGTCTGGCTGGAGTCACACGTGCAGCCTTCCCCAGGCTGGAACATCCTGAATTCAAGCTTTGGCTGATGCTTATCTTTGTGTTATCACTGCCATTTCATCTAAATGAATTGTTTTATGAACTCGTTGCTCTAAGCACCCTTTCTCCTGTGAGCTCGTGAATGGGGTCCCGTTGGAGATTAAGACACCTACGTAGAGCCAGTAGAGGTGTAAATTTTCATCCAGGGGCTGAAATGTGTTTGGTGCAAGTTGCCATTTACAGGGTGTGTGAGAAATAGACAGGGCTGGCAGGTAGGGTGCGATCAGCAGGCGATTTGTGTTTCCCCGGAGGGATGTTTGCCTGGGAGTGGCCTTGAGAAGCTGAAGTATTTTGTAGCTTTGGATGCATTTAGGACACAGTCAAGCCCTGATCTCATGTAGCCAGTGGAGTAAAAGGGATTGTTGTCTTTTTTTTTTTTTTCGTAAATTAACAGATTTTTTTTCAGCCTTTTCTAAAACTTTTCCCCACTTGTTTGTCCTCGGGTTTAGAGGCTCCTGTCATAATTTTTTTCTTTTCATCCTTGATATCACTAGCTAATTTTTTAGAGAGCGACCTTAATCAAGCTATTTGGGTTTTTATGTCTTCATTCCATTTTGATAGATATCTGAGTAGGTATGGTGGAGAGATGCACAGACCCATTCAAAGCTGGTAAAATGGGCTATGATTCTCTGTATAGGAAATAGTTTGCTTGATACATATGATTATGGGGGTTTTTTTGCCCCTGATAACAGCATTACTTTGATTTCCCATACTTGATATGTGATTGACTTATAAATAAACTTATTTTTCAAATTACTTCAGACTCAGTTTCTTGATATCTAACTGTACTCCTTGTTATGTGTCATGTGATTACTTTCAAGTAGGTGTAATACAAGTACTGAATGGCTTATATCATCAGGGATATCCTTTTTTTTTCCCATTAATTCCGCTTATTTTTCTGTTGATAATTCTACAATCCCAGTTTTTACCTCAGAAAACACTGAAGGCAAAGTGTAAAAATAAAAGAAAAAATATTTTCTCAAGTCCATTTATGAAAATACTTACCAGAGATTGGTCCCAAAAGGAACTATAGTTTAAGGTATTTCCGTACATATGTGTATATTTACAAACCTCGTTGTACCCCAGTAGCTCTCCTGTTACTGCAATCCACTACTGCATTTTTCCTTCAGAAGTTTGTTTTCCCTTTACCTTGCTATTTCTGATTTCCTTCTGCTAATCCAATCTTTTTCCCTGTGCTGTTGTACTTATAACCAGCATAATGAGTTTGTCTGTAAATACTTATATTTAAAATAGTCAAGAGTGCTTTATTATATTTGGTTTGATAACATACAGATAATCCTGTCAGTTGATGAGATGTCTGCATTGCCTTAATGAAATTTCCAAACTTTCTTTTTGATTGTCATGTTGTGTTTGACAAAGTCAGAATCCAGCTGTTGAGGTTATTTCAGTTGTCTCTCTGCGTGTTGTCTGTATCACAACAGGTAAAAGTACCATATTTGCAGCAGTTCTAGAATTGCAGACAAAGAATATCTTTGAGGTGTTTTTCTATAGTCTGTCACTGAAATCCAGCCTTCCCAGTGTTACAATCAAGACCTTTGTTTTTCCTTGTCTAGTCCTTGTCTAAAAGGTAGATTTTCATTAGTATTATAGTTTTATGTAAGTGGTTTGGACTCCTACTATTTTTAAGGAGTATTTCCAGACTTTACCATCAACTGGATTTTCTTCATATGCCTCTGCTCTTTTCAAGATGGGGTTATCATTCCTGTTAGCAGCCAGAGATCTATTACTTTGTCATCCTTGTCTTTCCTTACATCCTACCTCTTTCCTGTTGTTTGTAAATCCTTATTTATTGACTGTTCAGGGAGGTGATGATCTGTGACTAATCTACTTTACTCATTTTTATTCTCTTTTAAATGTATATAAAACCAGAATTAAATGTGTAATTCCTCAGTTAACTGAACTAGGATAATTCTTTTTTGTATTGATTTGCTCATATTCTGTATACCTTTCCATTTTGATTTGCTTTCCTGGATTTTGTCTGGTGTGGAAATGTCTGTGTGATGCCTTACATAGTTAAGTCCAATTTTGCTGAAGTCTTTTAAGTCTATCATAGTCACACCCTTATCTTGAGCTGGAATGTTCTGTTTAGATTTTATGTCAATTCCTGTTCCTTTTTGTTTTATGTGTATGACAGCAAACGATAATGAAAACTTCTTATTTTCCAGATCACTTTATTTCTTGTCTCTGCACCTCAAAAGGGACATGCATGTTTAGGTGACTAACCACAGGAATATCAGAATGCCTAATCTTGAACATCCAGCGTACTCAGCAGCTGACCTGCTTCACTTGGAAAGTTTGGTGCCTTGTCGAGAATCCCAGGTGTCCACGTTGCTGTCAATATTTGGCGAGGTATTGCTCTTTGTATTCTATGTTTGAATAGAGCAAAGGCATTCTGCTGTCGCAGGGGGGAGAATAGAAATTTAAGGGTATTTTTGTGATGTCACTATGAACATGCTTTGGTTGCCTCTGTCGAAGTTTTATTTTTTGTTACCATCTTTAACATCAGTGTTTGGCAGTAGGTTCTAGTATGTTGGAAGGTTGAAAGATGTCTTGCATCTGGAAGGACCTAAACAAACTTAGAGCTGTTTATGTCTTTGTCTCTCTGGAACTTGATTTTGCCGCAACTCTATTCTATCTTTGCCAGTTAGTACCAGGGAGTAAATCTGTTTCTTCTGGACCTAAAGTTCTGGGGTAATTTTTTTTCAGTGCCAGTGTGGAAATTCTGTTTGGTTTTGACCTGTTAATCTGAGTGCCAGAATTCTGAGTACATTAAATTGTTCTGATTCTTAGTAATTTTGAGGCTGGTCATAAGAGTGAGAAAGCACTGGCTTGTTAATTGATTCTGTTACTGCTTCACAAAGCTGTGGTAAAAGTAATGGGGATTTTTTTCTGCAATCTTATAAGGAGTTTGCTTGCAGAATGTCTGCTTCCATTCAGTAACAAACTGGAAATTAGTATCTGTTTTCTGCCTTTAATTATGGATACTACTAATAATAACAAGTTACAGTATTCAAGTTTTATGTATATGTTGCAAGCATAGTGGCAACAACTCTCCTTAAAATAGATACTTCAATTCTTGATCAATGTACAGATTCTCAAACCTGCATATCTTGCACAAGAGTGTTTCATCTTTTAATGTTTTTCATTAAAAGTGTCAATTTTATTTTTGTATTCATTTTAAGTCAATATACAGAATTATTAGAAAGGAAAACACAAAGCTGTGTTTTCTTTTTCACTTGTATGAAAATCTGTTCAGAATGGAAAAAAAAAGAATAATTCAGTTATTTTCCTTGGATCTTGAAAAAAATTACAGGACATAAACAGCATCAGGACCATTAAATAAATAGATACATCAAATATTACCTTGTGAAAGAAGAGCAAGCTTTACCATCTCCTTCACACCCTTTAATTCTTTTCTGTTTGGTGGTAATGAAAAGAAGGGCAATTTGTAGTGTTTGCAGAAGCTAGGGGAATGTATGGCTTGCAGTTTGTTTGCCAAGATTTTGTTTCAGTTAGTTAACTAATTTGAATTAAAAGCCCACTGCTTTTCTGTGTTGTGTGTTTTTGTTGTTTGTTATAGCAGTTTCACTGGCAGTTATGTGATACTTGATTCTTGCAACTTACCCTCCCAGCATTTCAGCAAAGATGTAACATAAAACTTGATCTTGTTGATTCCATAATAATTGGTGTATTTTATATTTAATGCCTTAATTTAGACGATAACTCTCTTTCAGGGAGAGAGTTCATTGTTAAATGTCTTTATCTGTTGAATGAAAAGAAGAAGCAACAATATTGGTTTTTTCCCCTTAGCGTCAGCAGTTTAGTTTTCCATCCCTCTTTATCTATGGACATACATCTAGTGGAAAGACTTATGTGATGAAGACTCTTCTAACTACCTTACAGGTAAGAATGGTCACAAAGGATATTGAATTTACAATTTATGACTGTGATTCCTCAAAATAGCCTCTACTTTCTCAAAATGGTTTGTTTCCTCAACCATTTCTGCCTTCCTGATTCTCTCCTCCACTTACTGTGTCATGAATGCATCACTCTGGTCACTAGGGCACTCAGGATAAAATGAAATTGTGCATACTGTGATATAATGTAAATCATAATAACTTTTTAAAGAAAGTTTGAAAAAGATAAAAGAGGAGACAAATATTGTTCACCTTGTCTCCTTGACTTAGCCTGAAGTAGCTTTATTGACTCCTTGTTTTAATTTTTTACAAAACATATTTTAAAGTCCTAAGTTGAAGGGTGTCATTACAGAAATTTCCGTCTAGATCTGCTGATATCTCTGTCTTTGTCAGTCATGAAATTCAGGGATTTAAATTCAATGACAGGTGCTCACTTCACGCCCAAACCATAAATTTCCACTTGTGTGTTTCTGTAGCCCTGATATTTTCAGCTTGTCCAGAGTGAGCTTATCACTTTATCTGCAGGTTTTATGCAGAAACCCCCTTCATTAAAAATTCTACAGGGGAAGAAGAGTAGAAGGCAGGGTTTATGATCTTGTCCCATGAAGTAGCCTCCTGTGCCTTGCTCACAGCATTGTGCTGACCTCTCACCATATCTGAAGATGTGGCCAGGCCGTGGGAAGCAGCTGGTTTTAGCAGCTCTAAATGTTCTGCAGGACTTCTTGTGCCACAGGTGGGTGCCTCCTGTCCTGTGGTGGTGTGAATCGCATCTGGGGCACCCAGCTTTCCTTCTGCTATGGACCTGCAGTGCTTTGAATAGCTGCTTTTTGGTGATGTAGCCCTTTCCTTTTAATGGTGTTCAAAATCATAGAAAATCATCAAAATCTTTTTTATTACATGCTGTATGAGTGGATTGCTAGCATGTACCCACACTTCCCCACATCTGCTGAATCATACTGTATTTTAAGTAGGAAGACTGGAATGGAGTATTTGGTTTTTTTTTTAAATAGACAGCCACATTCCCACATCCCAGTGACTAATGTTTTCCAGAGGTTTTAGTGTTCAGTGTGGAAAAGAACATCTGCCTTACCAGAGGTTATGGAGTTGTGCAGATAAGCTATGTCTTAAAAATAGGGTTGCTAGAAAATTACCTTTTTTTGCCTTAGGTAGATTTGACTACTGGTACTATTTTATAGGTTATAATGCTTTCTACTTAAAGACAAATGAACATAGATTTTCAGTATTACTAAATTGATACTTATAATGTATCTCATATTCTGTTTTTTTCACCCACTCTTTGCTCTGGAAAGGTTTGGTTTTCTGAAAATGTTCTGTGCAATCATGCTGATGACATGAGTCTGATATAGAAGCTTACAATTTATCATTTGTGTTCATTGAATGCCAAAAACATTCACAGTAATTCTGGGGAGCGTGCTGGGGAGATTACTCTCTTTGTAATGTAAGTTTGTGATGTCTGTGTTTTCTAGGCATTGTAATTCGTAATAAACTATTTTATGATGCTGTAATGTCCTTTAGTTGTCTAAATTTCTTCAACCTAATGCTGTTTGGTTTTCTTTTTGTATATTGTTCACAGTTTTTCAACATAGTTAATGAATCCATATTGCTTCAGTTTTTAAACATAATTAGAAGGTATACTTCCATTTGAAGATTCATCAGCTCTCTCTTTGGTTTGTGGTACATAGTATTTTGACTAGGTACCTCATTGATCCTTTTTTTTTTTAACAAGCGTTTTTGGTTCTTGCTAGGTATTCTGTTGGCAGGGTATGGTTTCTTTCGTTCTCTCATGTGGAAAACTCTTTCTGGAGTATTTACACTGAAAAAGCCAAATGCAATTGTATAATTTTTCTTGTTCTCTTCAGCTTCCTCATGTGTTTGTGAACTGTGTGGAATACTTTACATCACGACTTCTTCTAGAAGAAATTCTCATCCAGTTGCAAAGCTCTTCTGGCACTGAGCAGACCTCTCCTGTGCATTGCGATACGCTGAGTGACTTTGTTCGTCTGTTTAAACAAGCTGTGGCCAGTCAGGAGCTTCAGGATCAAACATTATACATTGTAAGTAATTTAATTTTAATGTCCAGTCCCATTCCTGCTAGGAGGGTGTGAGTAATGGCTATTGATAATTTGTATGTGAAATGTGTGCTTTATAGAGCAGCTTGCACAAAATTTCTCCATAGACCTCATTCAGAACCTGTTGACAGATTCTTTCTGCTGGCTTACAGGCTTTAGGTGAGGTTCCCTATTTTTCCTGGTTTAGAATTTTTTCTCCACAAAAACTGTATAGCATAACTAATAATGAACATGAATTATACCACACATCTAAATTGGAAATGTGATAATGTTATAAAGTCTTTAAATATAGAGAGCCTGTATTTGTTCTATTATTAGTAAGTCATGCTTATCTGTTTCCTTGTGAGAATAGCAGCACAAATGAGAAAGCAGAGGTGGGGAATAGGGCAGAAGGGAAGATGGAGAATGCAAATGACAAGGCTTGGTTGACTAGAATAGAACTTAAGGATAATATTAAGGAACTCAAATGCATAACTTCCTCTGTAAAAGTGCTTTTGAGATCCTACATCTTCAACTACACTTGTGACCCTCAGAGACAGAACCTGTAGTTTTAAAATTAGGATTAAAAAAAGACTGCAATGAAAAAATTGATGATATGCTAAAGTGGAATAAACAGCAGATTGCATGAAAGATAATTAGAATTTAAGTTGCAGGGATGATTGAATTAGTGTAATACTAGACCACTGGGATTTGGTTTAGGTCTTTGGGGTTTTTTTACTGTGATAATCTTAACTACATAAAGGAGTCAAAATTTGCAGAGTATAACAGTATTTATTGTGCTGAGAGATGAACATGGAAACAAATTTCAGTCATACAAGAGATCGGATAAAAGGACAATATGAAAGCTGTACTATTAGTGATGTGTAAATATATATATATATAGTGTGGATCTGCAGAATATACAGACCAAAATTTTAGGCCAGCAGTAGGAATTAAGTTGTTTTGTTTTTTTTTAAAGAATTGAAATTAATTATTTCAGAAAACAAGAACGTGGTTAAGATTGATATCTGTGAGAAACATGCGGAGCGACTACCCAGGGTCATTAAGCTCTCAATGTGTCCATACTGCTTTGGGGTTTTTTTGCAGTCAAACAGAAGTTCATAATTATACTAAACATTCTTGATTCTGTTTCACAGGCTATAGTTAAATATGTTTTATTCCTATTTAAAAATACTTTGCCACTGAGTTAAATAACTTCATATCATGTTTAGTGGAAACAGTACTATCTCGTAGTTTCCTATAGGTCACAAGGTTAATAAATTTGACATACTTAGAAGTAGAATGAAGAAAATAATGTACCAACATTTAAAACAGATAAAAAGTTACAAATTGAGAAGTAGTTTAGCTTACTGTCACAAAAGTGATATTGACATTCTTCAGCAATTCCATAAGCACAAAATTTATCTCTCTCGTAACCTTCAGTGTATTTCACATAATACTTCTTATGGTAAAATCTTACTTTCAGATTAGTATTTGGATTAAAAATTATTCTTCGTCAGTAAAGAATTCTTCATGTATTCTATGAAAATTGGCATCACTCAGAAAATTAGAAAGTTCTTGAACAATGGTTGTAGAAAATAAAGCATTAAATGACTGCAAAGGTTCATTTGTAATGAAAATAGTTGTTGCCTCAGAGGAATTAAGTATTAAGTTAGTATTTAATTTACATTCTGCATAGGAATAGACAGGAATGGGAAAAATGAATTAATGTTTATTAACCTATGTTGTCTGGATTTATTATAGAGTGGTTTAAATTGAGACTGATGGAAGACCAGTGTGCTGGTAACATAAACTGGCAATGCTAACTTATTCTATTTCATTTCAGTAGTAAATAATGTAATAGTTCAGCTCAATTAACTCAGAGTAAATTAAGATAAATGTTTACTTTCAAGCAAAGAATTCTAAACATTTCTCTTAACCCAAGCATAGGTGCTGAATGCTTGTGATTACTTATGAAAAATGAATTTGTTCATTGTAACTACCTGAAAAATTGGAGCAGATATAACTTAGTCATTCATACATTTACAATATTATAGACCTGGGGGAAGGCTGTTTCTATGAACCACTTGATGTTTTCCACAAGCCAGGGTCAGAGTGTATTTTTTCTGCTGTAAGTAGAAACTGTTGTTTCCCATTTAACTAAAAAATGTGATCTGCTTAGGTCAAGACCTTAAAGCTTTGTGTTTGGTAACTGCATGTCATTGAGTCCAATAAGCAGTATTTTAGTAGTAAAAATACATAGCCACTCTTTGGTCTGTAGTGTAAAGCAGTCTTCATTCCTGACGTCACTTATTACATGAACCAAATGCAGATATCAATATAATATACCAATATGTTGTAGTTTTAAATAAATTCCCAAGAAGTGTGAGATATTGATGCAGAGATAGTTCTTTCAGGTTTGTGTGGTGGGATTCTGAAATAATATTTTCAGAAAATGTTTGGTTGTCGACATAAAATTCTTCCTTTGTTGTGGGCAACAGAAGTGATAAATGTCATAAGATTTTGGTGGAGAGAAGATATGTAATAGGATAAAAAATATAATTTTGTAGGGACCTATAGTTTTTATCTCAACAGCAATAATTCAAAAGAAGTAATGAACTTTTGAATTTAGATTTATATTGCAAGTAGTAAATAAGCCACAAAATAAATGTGTTTCTATTATATTCTTTCATTCTTGTCAAGATTTTAGGTGTTCTGGGCATACACGTTTTTTGCCAAGGATAACTATGCATGTCTTCATGCTTCTGTTTTAATTCTTCAGACTCTAAAATGTTATTTGCTTAAGATGTTTCTTGTTTAAGCTGTACATATGCTACGTATCTGTTACTGCTATGTGAGGTTTGCATACAATAAATCCTGTAAAATCCTAGGCTGCAAACTCTGGCAAGAAAAGTTTCTCTCAAAATTCAGTTCAGTGAATTCTAGATGATAGCTAATTTTTAAAAATACCAGCTCTTCTTTGTGTCTGAAAAATATTTTCATAGTAGGAAAAGATAACTCTCCTAGAATAAGCATGTAGTTACAGTGCTACTGTGCTACATGTAAATCTGAAACATAGGAAGAATTTTGGGGGAAAAATGGTGTTCAGTGGTTGTTAAGGATATCATGACTTTGTTGTAATATTCCTGACTGGACTTGAATAACAATTCTTCCTGCCATAAGGCATGAGAATGTTGCTTGTCAAGGTATTGTGTTCTTTTTTAGATGCAGAGTTGCTTGGGCTTCATGGAAGCACATTTGAAGCAATAATCTCTCCAATTTAGTTTCCAGCAGCTAACAATTAATTTTAAGTCCATGTGAGAGTGGGATTTGACTTTGTCTATATAATATCATTGTCATGTTAAAAGGTTCTGGATAGAGCAGAACAGCTGAGAGAAATGGAAGCAAATATCCTGCCAGCATTTCTTAGGCTTCAAGAGTTGGTAAGTGTCTGGAAAGAAATTATTGTACGTGTCCTGCCTCTTGAAAGTAAGTGAACATTTGGTACCTTTACATCCAGACTCACAGATCAAGATAAGTGATTCTTTAGATGAGAAAAGTTGCAAAATTAAGCCTCACTCCCCCAAAACAGTGGTCAAAACTAGAAACCAAACTAGAATTTAAACATTGGGACATTTTTATTAGACACTTTATTTTTTTTTTTTAGTTGTGGTTAATGGTATCTTATTTACATTATCTGATGTGTTGTAGATTCTTTGGAGGCTTGTGTCAGATATATAGCTGTCTTTTCTAGATTATTTGTCTTTTTAAAAATAAGATTTTCAGGAGACTAACAGCTGTTTAATTTGGCTGGAGCTGCACATCTCAGCAGCTGTGAATGTGCTTTGACTTGCTAGAGAATTTTCTCACACTTCAACTGGAACTGTGCTGCAGTCGGTTTCTGATTGGGGTAAACCACAGTGTGCTTTCCTTTCCCACTTCTGAAGCATCAAAGCTTTTGCCTTGAAATAAGCAAAAATGGTACATTCCCTGAAAAGAAACTGAAGACAAAACCAGAAGTTGCTGGTACTTTAAAATGTCTGAACATGTAAATAGCTGAAATTATAGTTGTTATCTCAAAGCTTTTGTGTAGTGTTCTTTATCTTCTGGTCACATTGATTTCTCTACTGAATAAAGACTGATTCACAGCTGTGTTCTTAATCCTGACAGCTGGTGCATTTTCTCTCTCTTTTTGTCTGTTCTGCCGATGTTCTGGACTAGGCTGGTCCTGAAGCAGAAACAACCTGTTCTGCAGAGAAGGGAGGCAAACTTGGGTCAATAATTGCTGTTCAGGGATCAAAACCCCGTAGACTAAGACTTACATATGCCAGAGGAGCACTCTCAGATTCAAAACTAACCTCCAAACAAGTCTGTTGTCTTGAATGCTGATATCCCAGGTCCTTAAATTCTGGATTCTGGACTGAGGCTTTCTAAAACAGTTGTGCAGCCAGTGTTGCAAAGCAATGTTGTAGGAGCAAATCTCTTGCATTCCTTCCTTTTCTGGAGTGAAAGGAGACCAGAAACCACTAGTGGTAGTGAAGGATATCATAGGACTGGCAGGTGGCTGCTGAAGAGTGGGCCATGGGTGCTTGATTTCTCTGAGGACTGTGGTTACAAGTACTGAAGTTCTTCATACTGGATGATCAGTCAGGAGGTGAGCTGAACATATCTTAGTACTTCTGTCAGCTGAAACATTAGGAGTTCTAGGAGAGGAAGCCAACTGAAAGAAATGCAGGACGGTACTTTATTGTTGAAAGGGAAAAAAAGATTTTCACTGCATTTCAGGGGAGACAATAGCACTTAAACATCTTTCAAGTCATTCACAGCACTGTCAATTCAATCAGGTTCCTTTCTTTTGTTTTATGGAGGTGCCTTAATGGTTTTCAAATGTCTTTCTTGAAGAGCCATATATAAAAGCATCTTTTGTTAGGCAGAATTTTTAGTATGGTTGCAGAAACCTTGCAAAGAGGGAGACCGTCTTCACAGATAGTTTTAGCTTCATTTTTAAGTAGCTAATATTTTGAAGGGTGACCAAAATAAAACAATATAGTTTTTAATATGAAGCATTTTGTTACCTATTGATCAAAACATCCAATCTGAAGCAGGTATTTTGTCAATAGAGACTTGGTTACAAAAATATATTACTATGAATAGCCCCATTGTTGTTTACTAGTAAAACAGTTGAGAGAGTAAACAGCTAATATTACATTTTTGGTTTGGGGAGTGTGTGTGTTTGTTTTTAAAGACCAGATTTCCTTTAAAATAAAGTACAAGGCACTGAGATTTCTTTTTGCTTTTTAACTTTTTCTGTTTGCTCCGAAAGTCTGTGTTTAATTAGTAAAGTAAAACATTCTCTTAATTTTGTGGTGGAATCTACTTGGTATTGTCTATCACCCCACAAAACTTACATGTCAGTGAAATAGCAAGGGTTGGAGAGAAAGATAATATAATTATGAAGATTTGCAAATGTATGAGCTGCTTGATTAAGCCAACTGAAGCTGTAATGCAAATTACTAGCATAGTAATAAACTGTAAATTTAATGATTTTTGTGAAACAGAAAAGTCACAATAGTAATTTTTCTCATTGATGCTCTAACATGCACTGGTTTTCTGTTATTTCTTGCCTGTCACTCTCTCATTGAGTTTTTTCTCTTCCCTGTGTAGACTGACAGAAATGTGACAGTTATTCTGCTCAGTGAAATAGTGTGGGAACTGTTCCGTCCAAACATTGGGTGCTTTGAGCCATTCACCATGTATTTTCCAGATTACAGCATAGGTAAACTACTTTTTTAATCTGTTTTTTGGGGATTATATAACACTTTTTCCAAGGACATTCAAAATTTTTTTCCAGGTTTATCAGTGTGCCTTTTACAGAAACCAGAATATGTAGTAGCTACTGGAGTGTAAAAGTCTATATTCACACAACCTGTAAAGGTCTTGTCTTTTTCCACTTGCGAGAACATCTCAAAGTAATGTGTTGATTCCATTACATTTTCTGGTTCTTCAAATGAGTGTAGGTTTTGGTGGATTTTGTTGGGTTTTTTTAGTGATGGTTATTGTTTGTTTTTCCACAAATGTGGTTGTTTTATTAAGTTGGCTTGAAAATAGCAAAATTTGTTTTTGTTTAAACAGGACATCTGCAGAAGATCTTGTCTCAGAATCATCCCCCAGAATATTCTGCAGATTTCTATGCTGCATATATCAATATTTTGCTTGGTGTCTTCTACATGGTCTGTAGGGACCTGAAAGAACTTCGGCATCTGGTGAGATGAGCTTCTTTAGAGTTGGTGTTTTGTTTTGGGATGTCTTTTTCCAAGTGAAAGTCTAGATTTATTGTTTCTCTGAAAGTCTAGATTTATTGTTGAATATGGACAAAGAGAAAATCAGAGATTACAGAATGGTTTGGGTTGGAAGGGGCCTTAAAGGTCTAGGTCCAACTCCCCTGCCATGAGCAGGGACACCCTCCATTAGACCAGATTGCTCAAAGCCTCATCCTGCCTGACCTTCAGCACTTCCAGGGATGGGGCATCCACAGCTTCTCTGGCAGCCTGTTTCAGTGTCTCACCACCTTCATATTGTCACCCCAAGACAATAGTAAGTAGTCTTCCTTATATCTAGTGTAAATTTGCCCTCCCAAGAATGTGTTAGCTTAAAATATAGTTGCCCTAAAAATCCATTACAAGGTTGCAGTTATTTTTGTGGCTGTAAAGGGCTTCCAGCATTGTGTAGTTTTCTGGTGTTAAATTGAAAATATTTGGAAAAATGAGTTTTAACCATGTTATGTAATAGTAAACAAACTTAACAGAAGAAAATTGAGTTACTTGATGGTGACATTTGCATAGGCTTAACTGTTACAAACAAGTGTAATGATTATTAAGCTTAATATTAAGCTTAATCCAATTATTATTTAATTAACTATAGTGTGTACAGGGAAATTTTACAAGGTTGATATGATCAGTGAACAAATCTGTGCTTGAGAGAGGATCTGAATGTTCTGCCTGTGTTTCCCTCAGGAGCATGCTGCTAAATTTCAGCTGTACTTATCAGTTAACCATGCAGGTTTTATATGTAAATGAGATTGAGACAGAAATAGAAACCAGGGTCACAGTTGTTGCAGGCATGTACTTGAGTGGCTCTGCTTATGAGAATTTCATTAGCTTTAGATGCACTACTTGTTTGTGCAACAGTACAAAAATACGTGATTGGACCCTAGATTCTTCATGTGGTTGACAGGTCTCTTCCTTAGATGATAGTGACAGACACATACAACTGAATGCAGACTTCTGAACTCCTTAGTGTCTAATACAGACTCTAAATGTGTATGCTGTTATGTGTGATTATTAATAGTATATTCTGGAATTTTATTAGATTTGTGTATGGAAGTTATACTTTGAGTTTTGTATATACTAGCACAGAGATTTATTAAAGTTCAGTAGGACAAAAAGAAAATGAAATCTGAGGATTGATATTTTACAAAATTCTGTGTGATATTGATTTAAACATTTTAGAAGGAAGTCTAGATTATAGTGTTGTCAGAAATCTCTTAATCTTACTTTAGGCAAAAGGGGTTCATTTTTATGTGAGCATATGGAATATGATAGTATATTTTTAAAATAAATAATTTTTTAATAAATAAAAAAATTCTGCTTGTGTTTAAGTGTGCTGAACTTCTCTTGGAATGGAAAGTTTTACCTGAAAATGAAGGGAGTAAGAAAAGTTAATGAAAACATTTTTATTGCATTTATAATGATAAATTATTATGTTAGTTTAAAAAAACGCAACCCCCGAGTACAATAAACAGATCTTGCTGAGCTCAAAGCCACGTAACCTGTGATAGATTACTTCTGTTTGTTTTTTATGGTACAGAAATGTTGCCACATTTGACAGTATAATGTTTGTAAGCAAGTGGCATAATTACTGAACTGAAAAAGGATTTGTTGGTTTTGCAAAGGAATTAATTACCCTGCTAGTTATACTCTCTAGCTGGATCAGGTAGACAGTACTTAATTACATTCTGTTTTTTGCTTTCTGTAGGCAGCGCTCAATTTTGCTAAATACTGTGAACCAGTGGTCAGAGGGGAAGGTAAGGATGTGTCTTTAATTTGAGAGGGTGTATGACAGAGCAGGTGCTGTTCAGTGGGTGAAGAGTTTACTCCAATCCTTGTGCTGTGGTGGCACAGTGGTATCTCAGGTCACAACAGCATTGCTTACTCCAGTTGCACCCAGTCATTAGCACATGCAGCAGAAGCAACACATGATATCTGGTGGTGGTATTTTAGGAAAAAAAGATGGAAATACCCTGAAAATTTTCCTGCTTTCTATAAATCTCTCTCCTCACTCAACCATCTGGACTTTGACAAAGTAATGGGATAAGTTATTTCTTTGTCAAGGCTAAGAGAAGCAACCAAGAGGAGAGGCTCTGTCAAACTGGCGTAGATTGTATCAGAACAGTCATAGAGAAACAGCCTTGTGTGGCAGCATATGCTTGCTGGATGGATGGTGTTGGTGCATCATCCTAAAGCAACATGTCAGAGTCAGGGTGTTAGACTGTGTCATGCCTGTAACTGTTCAGGTGTCAGGGATGAGTTTTGGTGTTGTATGAGTTAAATGTTTAACAGAGTTGATTCTGGCTTGCTGCAGCAAATGAACGCGACACTCGCAAACTCTGGAAAAATATTGAACCTCATTTGAAGAAGGCAATGCAAACTGTTTATCTCCGGGAAATATCCAGGTAATTTGGAGGGCATAGGCTTGTTTGTTTTGTTGAGATTGCTGTTTTTAACACCCTTCCTCTCACTGTGTTTCATGGCTAGTGTTTCTTTTTTGCTAGATGCAGTCTTTTTTCTTTAATGTGCATTTCTTTCCTGCCATACACTGTTAGAAATAGCATATCTCAGGAGGAAATTTAAACAAAATGGTATTTGTAGCATATAATAGATTAATAGATTCAGTAAGTAAAGCAGTGGCAGCAGGTTTTGTTCTCCTTTTCACTGATGCTAGATCCATTTTCTGTAATGTATGAAACTACCAAGCATGGGAATCCATCACCAGAATATACAGACACAGCTTAAAACACACTGCTGTGTTTGTTAGCTCGCTAGAGAGTCACTGTACCAAGGATGTGTGCAAGCCTCAAAATTCTTGCGACATCACAGATTTTTAGTATCTGTGTGTCTCAGCTTTGTTTGATGGAGGTAGGTTTGTTTGCTGACTGCTTTCTGATCCCTTATTTTCTTTTCCAAGAACAAATTTTTTCTTACATGGAATTGCCATTTTTGACAGCATTAAAATCTGGTGTCCTGTTAATGGATGTTTTTCTTGGTACTCTTTTAGATTCCTTGTTCATTTTGTAGGCTGCCAGTCTGCTAGAAAAAAGAATGATGGTGTTCATTCACAGTGGTAATAATTGACTTAGGTTTAATGTTCTTTCTGCCTTTAAGATGAGTGATTCTGATGTTACACTATGTAAAGAGAGATCATTCAGTATTGCTTGGTTTCTTTATCTTGGCAAAAACATACTGATTTCTTTCCTTTGAATGTCATCGAGGCTAAAGAATATTCTGGTCACAACCTGAGTGTGTAGTAGAAGTATTTGGTGATGTTATAGAGATGTGATCATTCCTTCAGAAAGAGAATTGATTTTGCTTTGTACAAGCTAGGCTTCACTGTACAATGCAGCATTTTTCTGTTTGGCTCAAATATTTATTTATATTCAGTATTGATCTTCATTACACAGTCTACCCGGGATCTTCCTGACTTTATATATTGTGTAATTGCCTACTCTAATTAGGTTGTAATAAAAGATTATGATACAAAATAGCTTGTGAATTCTTTCCAAATAAGTAATTTCCCTCTACAGTTTTCTTTGATTATAAATTTGAGTTTGACTCTTGCTAGAAATGCGAGCTTTCTGTCTAACAGTTCTAGGCTTTACTTCTGTGTACCAGAAAATGCTTGAGGAATTAAAATCACTGCATCAGCTTTTGTGGTCACAGAACTATGATTACTCTGTTTTTTTCTTGACCATGTAATTTATAGTGATAGAACTTTGCTATCAGCTTTTGTGTTACCTAAACCGAAAGGAAAATGAACCTTTTTTTTCTGCGTGTAAAATAGAAATTGGATAAAACCTTAACTTATTGATGAGTTGTTTTGTCATTCATTGTAATTTAAGTATTACCTGAGCTCCCATTACACTGTTTTTATAAGTTTTATGGCTTATGGCTGATAAACTCTGTTCATGAGGAACTTTAAAAAACAAGCTAAAACAATTCCTTCAACAAACCTATCTTTTGTAATCCACTTGTGGTTTTGGATCATACAAAATGATCCAAAATATGAAATTGCTGGCCATGTCATTCCTTAAGGGAAGTTTTAAAGTGAATTTTCTTACTATTGTTTAGGAAAACACCAAACTTGGGGGCATTTTTCACTGACAGAATAATCCATCTTGATGACTTCCATTGACTTCAAAATTACATTATGAAGTAATTATAGTGTTCTTCTCACAAACATAAACAGTTATTAAGCAGATTAAAAAGAATCCAAACTATCAGTATTTTTACTTTTTATGCAATTCTGCATTATTCTTGAAACTTGTAACACTGTGGATATTTGCTTACTCATGGTGGTTGGATGGGAAGAAATAGGTATTTTACAATTAGATCTTCTGTGCCTTAATCTACCATTATTTCTTGCTTTTTTAAATCAAATACATAGTCTGCAGATGATTAAAATGTATGTGTGAGATAGTAAGACCTTGTATTTTAAATTATTCTCTCACTAACTGTATCCTAGCCAGTGTCACAAAATTAGAATATACCAAGCAGGTTGCTTTCTACAAAAGATTATCAAATACTACTGCTTTATGTATTTGCATTATTTGTCTTTCAGCTCACAATGGGAGCGTTTGCAGCATGATGGTGGAGAGCCTGGGCAATTGAAAGGTATCAAACACAGTAACTGTGTAGGGGCTTCTAATATGAAATGTGCTTTTCAGACAAGGCTGCCTGCTAGTATTCAGTTACAATTCAGGTAATCATGGTTTTTGAGAAGGTGTTCTACAAAGGAATATTTTTACACTATCATATATACTGAGAACAACATTTCCTAATATCCTTTGCAGGTAAAAGCAGTCTTCTTTACATCATTATTTTGGTACATTTCTTCTTTACATCAGTATTTCTGATATCAGAACGGGTGAGGAATGGCCTGAACCCCGATGGTCAAACCTCTGTGTGCCAACTGGCAGAATTGTCCAAGTGGGGAGAAGAGAATGTTATACCTGGTATATTGCACTGAATTAGCACATTCCTAAAGGAAACACCTGTCCTAGGTTCAGATTTCTTGCAAAGAGAAATGTCAAAACTGCAAGTGTTCTCTCTTTTCTTTCCTTGGACAAGTAAAGCTTTGTTGGCTTTATACTTTAGACAGGCAGGAAAATTCGAATCTCAGTATATTTGTGAGCCTTCATTTACAGTTTAGGAAGGAATACTAAAATATTTGCCTGGTGATGTCAGTTGGTCATGGTCTTTTCACCAGTTTGTAGCTTAGGAACACTTCTTTATATTATTTGTCATGACAATTCCTTGAGATAAAATGCAGTCGTCAGACTGTTTCCTGTGTTTGGTGAATTTTCAGCATTTTTGACCAAAGGAGTTTAATTCAAAGTGTTCTTATTAAACTCTCTCCCAGATGATCATGAAATATTTTGCACCTGATAACCTCATGAAGGGAAGACTTCATTTTAAATGCATTTTCATAGGTATAGGTAATGGGGAGAAAAGTCATGTTGTTAAACCAGCATATTTGATAGCAGCATGCTTAAAAATAAGTTCTAATAAATAAAATTCTAATTCTAATAAAGGTGTAAATCATAAAATAGTTCAGTGTGTGATGCAATATTGGCTGACCAGAACAACGGAGGAAAAAAAAACAGATGTTTTTGTATTAAACCAAATTGTCTGTCTGCGAGAGTTTATTTGGTGTTGCTTTTTACAAATAGCATGCAGTACAAGAGAATCTCTTAATTGTAAATTACACTAAAACTACTGTTCTTTTATGCTTACATGAGAGGAAATCATTACTAGCAGTCATCTAGGATTCTTTTCCCCATACTGTGGACCCTGACTCATAACTTTAAAACGTGTTTAATTCTTTGATCTTTATTTGCTGATATTTGTGGATTACAGCATAAGGGTACAGATGCTTCACAGAAGAAGAAATTGTTGAAGTAAAAAACTGTAAGCAAAGAGGGCACGAGAGAGACCTTTTAATGGTTTCTGTAATTAGCCAGCTGGTGAAGGGTGGTTTAATGATCCTATTCTTATACATAGCATGTAAAACAAGAGCAGGGAACTGTAAAGGTAAAAAATACAAAGTAAAAGTACTTTGAGTTCCCCTCCAAAAGAGAGGAAGCAAATATTCACTAGACTGTAGTTCTTGTGGGTTTTAATATGTATGTTTTATCTTAATTAGGTATACACGTCTAAAAGGAAGCAAAGTCAACTGGATGAAGTTTAAAATTTTTAAAACATTTTCTATAGGAAGTAGAACAGGGGCTAAAAATCATTGATCACAGATGAACTGTTTATCAGAAGTGCAGCACTGCTGCTTTCTTCACCATGCCAGCCTTTTTCCTGGACAAGCTGTTTGGTGGTCTGGAGGCGTCTAAACGTTGAATCTTGAAAAAAATTGCCATTGTATATAAATATATCCTTTCATCTGCCTTGTTTGTCAGGAAAATTCCCTTAAATGAAAGTAGCCTGGAATTATTTCTGTCTTTTTTCGGGAAGATTTATGAGTCTCTGATGCTTCAATTACACTTACTGAGAGTCTGAAAAGGTTTCAGAATGTTAGCTTTGTTTAGCTTTTGTGCTGTGCTCCTTGGCCCTTCTCTGAGTTTGTATCTGTGGTATCGGGGCTGAGGAAGTTATACTCATTTAGTTATGGCACTAGAACAGGAGAGAGGGAAAAGAAAATGAATGCAGAGAAGTCTAATTTGAAGTTTGTGAATGTTCAGGCTAGGTTTTTGTTTAACTCATGAACTGTTTGTTTATTTTATAGGACTTTCTGCACATACCCATGTGGAACTTCCTTATTACTCCAAATTTCTTCTAATAGCTGCTTACCTTGCCTCCTACAATCCTGTTAGGACAGATAAGAGATTCTTTCTTAAGGTAACAAAATTAATTTCTTAGTGCTGTTAACTGGATTCCTGCATACTGAATTTTCTGGTGTAAAACTCTTCAACTATTTTTTTTGAGGTCTGTTACTGTGTGCACTTCATTTGATTTGATGAGCAGCTTTTCTGTAGATCACATACTGTGATTGGTGATGATCACTGAGTTATTTAAATGTCTAATAAACCCAACTTCTTAATGTCAAATTATGCATAAAGCTGTTATAGCATGAGCACTGTGCTTTGCTTTTCTAAGTTGATACAGCTTCGTTTTGAAAAGATTTTAGTGGAGTTTTTAGTACTGCAGACGAATGTTGTGGTGCCATTGGTTGTTGTTGTTGTATGTCTCTTCCTGACCCAGGATCTTCAAGCTCCTCAAGTGCCTCATTTTGAGTTATTTGACAAAATGTAGGTGGAAAAACAGATATCAGAAAAGTGACCAGGCAATTGGGCATATTTCTTTCTATGCATTTTACCAGCTATTTCAATATGTATTGATATATATGTGTGTGTATAAATGTGTGGTATTGATGATGGATGGATGTAGGCAATTAAAGAAAATGAGGGCAAGACAAATTTGTAAAAGTATTAATCCCTCTTCAAAAAAAAAAAATCATAGATAAACATTTTGAGAGATTACTGCAATTTCTTGTGATGAAATGTTAGTACATTTCCAGTTTAAACTCTGGTATGATCTTACCGAAAGCTATAGGTGTTTCACCCTTCTGTTTAGTCCTTTCCTGAGTGGAGGGTTACTTGTAGTAACTGTAGATAGGCAGCTTTTCTTTATGGGCAAGCCTTGTTCTTTGCACTTGGCTGGAGCATTTTCTTTGTTAGAGCCTTTTTTTGCTGAAGAAATGTTTCTATACAGAAACGGGAAAGCATGCAAGAGTCAAGTCTGTAGAGCATGTTACCAAAATGTGCCACATCTTCCTTGTGTTCACTGAAAAACCTTTCCAACTTAGATTTTTCCTTTCTCCTTTTGTAGTATCTCTGGGGGAGTTTCTACTCTTGCACATGAACCATATTAAGCTTTTGTACAATAAACATGAATTTCTAAGGTTTTTGAAGCAGAGATCAGGAAGTTATTTCTAATAGTGCTATCAGGTATTTTTTCCAAGAACTGGTGAAGCAGAAGTCACCATTTTTCCTGTGTGTCTTGTGGTATCAGTTAGCCCTTCATCAGGTGTAAAATTGAACTTCAGAAATAACTACACATCTCAAAGTCCAACAAAACCAACACTTTTGCATTTCAGACTCAGTATTTTTATGAGTCATGTGAACAGTGGAAATAGAATATAATTTTTATCAGGTTTGTAATGAGATTCAGAATAGATCACAGAAAAGTACCGTCTGGAGTGACTTAAGTGAGGACTAAAAGAAGTGAAAGGGATGCAAACTAGAAGATGGTCATTGAGTTGCTCATATGCACTACTTCTGTAGATGTTAGGCTATACTACAGCTAAAAATAAAGTCACAGTTTGGGGCAGGCTGGAATGTTAACAGCCCAACAGAGCAGGGAAGTGATAATTGATACCACTGCTATTGGTTATGTGAAAATTCAAGAGATTTGCAGTAGATTGAGAGAAAAATACGAAGCTGGATTGGAAGGAAGTCTTTAAAATAAGAAAGAATAGGAATTTGTATATATGAAGTCTTTATAGAAAACAGCATTAAAAGCTAATTGAAAATTAGCTCTGAATTTCATGGGGTTTTGTGCTTGAACAGAAATAGGATACCATATATACCATATGGAGATCCCAGCATAACCCATAAAATGCATGAATGCAATTTGTTGTGATCCATCCAGAGCACGCTGTGTAACCTGAGTCTTGATCACTTTCCACTCTGAAAGGTCATGGTTATCACTGCAGTCATTTTTTCAAAGGTATGATAAAAAGTGGTTACTTTGCTGTCCCTAATTGTGTTTGATACGTATTGGCTGAATTAGCTATTTTTTTAATCAGACAAATAATGTGAAGTGAATCTAAGCCCTGTCTACTATTTAGCTCTTCAGAAGTCAGTCAAGAAAAGCCACATTTACTGAGATAATTTTGATACGGCTGAGTATTGAGGGCCACAAATACTAAGTAAAAGATTTTAAACATTTAAGTGAAAAAATAATTCCTTTATTTGAGTTACTTTTTCCTTGATTCATTGAGTGTGCTTATAAGGTATATTAATAAGGTATACTTCTTAGGGCTGTGGAAGAAAGAAAAACTCATCAGGTGATATTTTGAGAAATAGCACTTAGCTATGTTTGAAAACTTTACACGTCTTCACTTGTTTTACACCACTTGCACCTCATCCTTCATGTATCTCATGGGTTTTTTTGTTTATTTTTTAACCCATTCATTTGTAACATTGTTTACTATATTTCTGCCCTTGTTTTGACCTCACATTTTTAGTTGAGGTCCAAGAGCACTTGACTACTGTCTTTCAATAGTCCTTCCTTTGTTAAGACAACTTCAGATTTTGTGCAGCTTTAAATTATGTTTGTTTCTTCAACACCCACCCCTACTCCTTCACTCTCCCCTCCTCCTTCCTTTTGTCATTTAGCTCAAGGATCTTGAACTACCTTTGTATTGTATTGATTAAATTCCTGGTTGTCATTCTGCCAACCTTTGTACCATCCAAATTCTAAAATAGGGTCAATAAAAGGTGAAAATACTGGTGCATTTTATACATGGATACATTTTAAAAATTATGATAGTCATCATCTGTCTTTTTTATTAGATGATTGAGTATATGAGAATGGTGGCATGAAGTCATATTACAAACGAATTTTTACTACCTCATCAGTTCCTGAGTAGATTTAAAAAAAACCAAAAACTTACGCATGTTACCAAAAAATATTAGCATGTTGTGTTTTGGCTTTGTACCACTGGGGACAAGGTGAAGCAAGAAGCTAGGCAAGTGTAATTTTAGGGCTTATAGTAAGAATAATTGGTATAGCATCAAAGGCAAATACTGGAAGTGTAGTAAAGAAGTAGAACTAGAGTAACATATTACCATTTGTATTGTATACATTCTTTATGGGCTGTTTTAATTCCTTCTGCTCTTGTCTGTTGTTTGCAGCATCATGGGAAAATTAGAAAGACCAACTTCATGAAGAAGCATGAGAAGGCATGTATTTTATCCTTCTAAGCTGAGCTTGGCAGCAAGTATTTTCTTTCCACTGTACTTGTGGGTTTGTATTTCATTTTGTGTCATTGATTACTGTAAAAACAGCAGAACTGCAGAAATAACACTTTTTGGTGCACTTGTTTTGTATGCTACAGATTTCTGTGAGATACAGACGTTTTTATTTCATTGAAACTGTAAGTTAAAATTGTCCCCTAAGGCCATATTTTTATGTACAACAAAATGTGTTTAATAAAGCTAGTTAAAGGACATAAGTGGAGTTGCTAAGTATCAGCATTTCTATCAAAAATAATTTTATATTCTTTGAAGAATTTTTATAGAAAGATTTCTATAATGAGGGAAATTGAAATATAAGGATAAACAATTACAGATGTAGTGTTATAAATAGATTCATTTGCTTCAGTTGTGTGAGTTTATGTCAATATACCTTTGCCCAGAGTAGCTTGTCTAAAGACTGATTTACAGATCAGATTCACCTAGCTCTAGTGAGTGCCTGCATCTAAACCAGTTTATAGCTTGTGCAGAGTCAACCAATGCAGTCATTGGAGTGTAGGGTGTGATTTGGCTCATACTTAAGTAGGTTGTATGTTCAGGCAGATGAATTGCATCACAAATTGTATTGATTAGATTTCTGCTGGCTCTGTTTGGAACTGAGGAAACTGGTTTGGCTGTCTGTACCTGCTTGGCAGGAAGCTGACATTAGATGAAATAAATCCTTCCTTAAAAGTTCAGGTGTAGTAAGACTAAAAATCTATTTCGTGATTCTTAACTGTGTCAGTCCAGAGGCTGTGGGGGTTTTTTAATTAGAAAAAATGAATCTTGTGAATGAGGGGAAGAAACTGACTTACCATTCTATTAATTGCCCTTTTGCTGATAAAAACAGAATTTGTTTGGTTTCTTTGCATGGTTTGCCTGGAATGATACTTTTCCAGTTTAGTGACAAGTGAGAGATTTTCCTCCTGAATCTATTTTTGCAGGTGAAACTTTTTCTGGTGTCAGTCTGTCAGAAGATCGAGTGTGCTGGTGTATTTTTCATTGGAAAGGAGTTTCTATATCTGCTTCAGCTTCAGTCTAGGATTTGTTGTGTATCAGAATTTATAGCTTACAGCTGAATATGCTTCATTCATAGAGCAACCAGAGAAGTTTGAAAGTGTTGTCTGCATTACAAAAAAAGGGGACTTAGCATTCAGTCTTCAAGTATGTGCTATGAAGGTTAAAAATTCAGTCAGTTGTGGTTAAGGAGTTTCTTATTTTTGTGCAGATAATTGAGTTTGGGTTAAGCTTTTGCTCTTTAAAGAACTCTTGGGGTTCTCATTCTTGTTCATGAAATTTTGGAATGTGAATACGCAGCTTGCAGTTGTGGGATGGTGAAAGGCTTAGCAATGGTGATGGAGAAGCTAAAGAGAGGGAGCATGAAACTGTCACAGCAGATAAAAAGCATGAGCACTCACAGTGGCAACTGGGGAGAAGTATTCTTGGACAATGAATGTATTGCCTTGGTGAAAAGGTGATAGAGGGCATACAGAGTTTGATTTGATGGCTATAAAAGGTTTTGACCACGTTTTCTGACTTTGGAAGGTATCTTTGTTTTTGGGAGATGGTGAGTCCCTTGCATTTTTATAAATACTACTCTGTGTAGTGTTCTGCCTTATCTCCTTGCAGAAGATTTGTAAAATTCTAATTCCTAACCATGTTATGTTTGAAGGAATTTCTAAACCACCAATTCTTCCAAGAAGTTATTCTCTTAGAATTAATTCTTCTGCTTTTTCTAGAGGGAAGCATTTCTTTTAGATAACTTGAAAGTTTCAAACAGTCCTCTGTCTAAATAGAGAACAAGAAATTTCTGAAGTAACTGTGTGTACTAAACAGAGCTTCAGAGATTACTCCATGCTAACTGCATTTGCTAGCTGCTTGGAGTGCACTGATTTTAATTAGTCTGCTTGTTGACACTAAAGAATATGCTTTGCAGAACTGGCATGTGTAGAAGCAGAAGGGCAGGTGATTTGTACAGTTCATAACTTACACCACATCTACATTCTGACTGAGGATGCCATGCTGAAGTCTTGGCTATGTGTTTCCATGATTTTTCACACTGCTTGCTTTGTTAGCCAAGAGGTAGCTTTGGGGACACCTCCTGGATCTGAAAAGTTAAAACATGTATTGGAAATAAATTTTCGTTTTGCAGAAGAAATGAGTGGATGTGTTTTACTGATGACTAGTGCCACAGAGGTGCTGGTGGTATATTTGAGGTGTTCTTCCCCACTAGCATTTTGAAACAAATTTTACCTTGAAAATCCTCTTTAATCTTGGTTGCTCTGCTAGTAAGAATAAATCAGTGTACACTACAGAAAAAGCAACTGGATGTCAAAGTAGAGAGAATTAAGTGCAAACTGAAAATAAAACAAATATTTCCCTTGTAAGAACTTTTGGAAGTGTGGGCCATAAATCTCTGTAGTCCTAGCTATGCTCCCTGAGTTGGAATACTGCCCAGTTCTGCTTTGTAAATTGTACATCTCCTTTTTGCAGAATTGGTTATTTTGAAAATACTTAGGACTGAACAATCAGGACTTTGTATTTCTTTGAATGCAAGTGAATGCAATGTTACTACATACAATAATCCATAATGCCTAAAATGATCATCAGTGTCAGCTGAGGTGTGAGGTGTGCACGATGCAATAGTGCTCTGTAGATGTGAAGTTGAGCAAATATGCTGTGTTCTGATAACGCAGTTGCCTGTAGGTGGGCTGATAGTTCATTATACAGCAGCTCTAACCAGCCAAGAAGCTGATCTTAAGCTCAGCCACCTGAACTCTTTATTTTAGCCAGCTAAAACTGTGGGAGGCATGTGCACTCTGAGTCTTACACTCAGCACTCTTTGTGTTGCCTCTGGAATACTCTGTCCAGTTTTGTCCTTCTTTTTTGGAGGAAATCTTTAACCTCCCTACCAACACAAGCCATTGTGTGGTTCTTTGAATGCCATAAAGCATAGCCTTTCTTCTTTATTCCTTAGATTGGGTAAGGTCATTCGACAAGACAAGTAAATGTATAAATCTACTGACAGGAAATTTGGCGTAAGATCCTCTGTTACAGCTCAAAAATGTTCCTGTTTATTTGCAGTTTGAACACTTGCCATGTCAAATAGATCTTTCTGCCTGTATCTTTTTCTTGATCCATAAGCATGTATTCAGTGTTTTCCATAACGTGTAAGTAGGCTGTATGAAAGACTATTGTGAATCATAGTGCCTCCCTAGAGGCCAAAAAGATAAGAATACCATCATGTAGTACTCCAGGGAATTAAAAAGTGTTGTTTCTGTTGCAGACCAGCAATCACCTACTTGGGCCAAAGCCATTTCCCCTGGACAGATTGTTAGCAATATTATATAGTATCGTGGACAACAGGGTTGCTCCAACTGCAAATATATTTTCCCAGGTGAGTGTGTACTTACTTTTTTATTTGCTTTTTAGTGTCTGGAATTCACCAAGTTTTAAATGGTTTTTGTTAGTCAGAATTCTAATTAAATGTAATGAAAAAACAGCCACAACAGGTAATTTAAGTCAAAGGTTCAGAGTAATATTTATCTGTATTATTAGCTGTGAATCCAGTACTTTATCTGTGTAATGGTCTGAAGTCTGCAAATAGATAACTTTTCCCTGATCCCAGGCTGTGTTCTGTGCTGATCAGTTCCTTGGTTTCTCACTGAAGTCTGTAAGCCTGTTTGCATTTCAGGTTAGGTGCATAAATGCTCATTGTCCCATGGCCAAAATTAGTCACCTTGTAACACACGTTACAAAATGCAGTGGTGAAGAAGAAGCAGAGGGAATAGGGTACTTACAGGTGAACAATGTTTGCTGTGGTACATGTAGCTACTGATTTTCATTTGGACAAAGTTGGAAGTCTTGCAGAGAAGAGTGAGAATCCCGTTTCACTAGATGGCAGCACAGCTATAGAAGTGAGCGGAATTAAGTAAATCTAGTATTTTCTCAAGAGCTCTGGGTTTGTCAGGTGTACATTGACCAATTCTGTGTAAGTAAAGATGATTTTCTACTATCAGTTTGATTCTTGGATATCATTTCCACCTTAAAAATTCTCAGTTTCTTCCTTCTTTCCAGCTGTAATTAATTTTATTGATTTATTGAAATATTTTCCACCTTTCCTTGTTAGGTATCAGATTTAACCAAGTAATATTTTAATTTATTGTCTGCATTCGTGTAAAGTTCTAGGAACATACGTGTTTGTTTTTTAGGATGTTAGCTTTGTATTCTCTTACTTTTGGCTATCAAAAGCATTTTGCTATACACTAGATATGTAGGTATTATATAACAGTTTTTTACAGTATATTTTCAAAATTTTAATATTTAACAGACATTCCAGGTAAGAGAAAAAAAGTCATTATTTAAATGTGCAGTTAAGTAATACCGAAGCCACAATTTGTACATAGTGTAGTTCCACTTTAGACTAAATTACAGAATTAACAAGTTCAGTGAAATGCTTTGTTCTAATTTAGAGTTTGCAATAGGTGGCAGTGTTATCAAAGAATAGTTGTAATGCTTTATTTTCTGAATATCTGGAGATTAAGCTATAAAGATATAAAAAAACTGTATATAATCTTAACCAGGTTAGGGTAAAGAACTTGAAATTAAATAAGTTTATACAAAAATAAATTTTATAAATTATTTTAGAATATTTTTAGTTATAAAGCAATTTTTGCATTAAATGTTAATTAAAAATATTGAAGTGTCCACTGCAAAGTAATAAAAAAATACAGCGGAGTTTAAAATAGGTTTGGAAAGTAGTTTAAACTAGGCATAATATTTAATTGCTTTTCTTTCTTTAATAGTCTAAAACAATTATAAAATTATACAGAAGTTTAAAATGTTTACGTCAAATATTTGGCTTCTTAATTGATTCATGATTAATTTTATGTGCTCTTTAACTTGTAGTAAATTCAAAGGCTGTACATGAACCAAGTGCATATTAATTCTCCCCATGTACTGTCAGAAAATAGCATGCTTTAGCTTTAAAGTTGATCAACAATCACAGTTGAGATTCAAGAAGGACTAGCAGCTGCTTTAAGATCTGTCACTTGCTGATTTCATGGTATTTCTTATTGCTTCTTTTTCTGTATAGTTTCTATTCACATGAAAATTTTGGTTATTAGCTTTTAAAAAGTGAAACTTCTATGCTAATGAGTAGCAAAATTTCATTTTTTCTCTTAATGGTAGGTTTTATTGAGAATGTTTCATTTTTCTAAATAGATTTTCAATTTAAAATTTGAATCTTAATCTTTTGCCTTTTAATATTACACTCTTTAAAATGGTCTCATACTTTTTTCAAACCAAAAGTTAGCATGTTTGTTTTACAAGCGTGATCTTTGCAACCAATACAAAACTAAACAACTTCTGCTGTAACTTCTTGCTGTAATTAAGTTACAGGAGATAGAATTAGGCCCATTCATTTTTGGTTTTCTTCACTAACTAGTACAAGAGAGTAGCACGGGGTGGGGTGAAGAAAGCAAATTTCCACTTCTGCAAATGACAATTTTTTAATTGCTCCCGTAAAAGTTGAAATTTCTCTTGGGTTTGTGCTCTTTTTAATTCAACTTTTCACACATCCAGTGAGGATTTTTTGAGACAAAGTTAATGTAAGGTTATGGAGATTTTAATTATATCTTCTTGATCTCAGTACATGCGTTAATTGCTTGTATTCATTTGAGAAGTTCCCGGTGTTGATTTTTTGCAGAAAATTCACAGTTTTTCTTACTAATTTGTCATAATAATTTTTTTAACATGTCGTGTATTAGTATAACAGGTTACTGAATTTGTTTAAATTTATTTGATTATTTTTTAGACCAAGAGGTTGGAGGTTAGAGAACTATTGATTTCTGGAGCCATTTGAGAGAACGGAATCTTAAAATGTTTTTCTTCAGATACAATTTTGTGTGATAATTTAACAGATTGAAGATGATATTGCAATCACCAGTGGGCATTACATTCCATGCTGGGACAGAACTTGCACTGTTGATGGTCTTTTTGGATATATAGCTGAACATGTGGCCGAAGTGTTTTAAAAGGTAGAACATGGAGAAAACAGTGAATAGACGCAAATGCACTTTCACACAGTGCTTAAAACAGTGTAGGGTGTGCAGTCTGCATCCTACAACAGAGAAGTCTTAAGAGTTTCCTTACTTGGTACAACAGGAACAACCAGGATTATTATTTGTGTTCCCATATGGACCCACTTGCAGAATAGGAAATATTCATTGTGTCCAAGGGCAGTTACAACAGAATGGAGGGATACAAAGAAACTTTGTAAGGCTTCCTGAAAGCGCATTCTGCAAAGGTCGCGAGAGTCTATTCAGTCCTGATTTGTGTAAGAGTAATATTTCATTTTAGGCTTCCCACAGAAAATAGAAATACAATATAATGCTCTTCTTAAAAATATGCCTTAGTATAGGGCACAAATGAATTTTTGCACAAAGCATTGGGAAAGAATTATCAGCAACAGTTTAATTTAAATGAGGTCATTTTACATTGAAGAGGACAAGGGCTGTTCATATCACAAACAATGAGCAAGTAGATATTGTTGTTATGGTTTACAAGCCAAAATTAACCCAATGTTTTTTACCCTACCAAAATAATTCAGTAATTGCTTCAAGTCAATTCAGTTCTCCTGACTGTTTTTCATTTTCTACATATTTTATCTTGCTTCTGCTTTCATGAGAAATAGCTTTTCATAAAGAGGATTGATTAGCTCTGCTTGTAGTTTTGAGCTATGATGTTATCTAAGGTAAAATGGAACGAAGCCCTTTGTCTTGCATACTTTTGCATATTTTATATCCGGTAATACATCCCTGAATATTAGGAAAAACATCTAGGATAACTTCTCAGAGTATATAATAGCTCAAAATTACCGAATAGGTAACTAATCAGTAACTTCAATTCTGTTCATATTTTTACTCTAATGCACTACAGTTAGGTCATCCCAGGTTTGGTTTTAATGTTGCTCACTATATTTGGCAATTATTTTCGGATAGTTGTATAGTTAGAATTTCCTTCCGACTATAGAGCATTTGCAATCAGAGATTTCTAGGAAGGCTGTTTACGATTATATGGAGGTACATTGGCTATCTTGCACATAGTCTGTATTTAATTTATTAGACATTTGTTATCTCTTTGATGCTGGATCTAAGAAAAGCATTTGAATTTTCTTAAGAGTATTACAAATTCATGTAACTAATTCAGTTATAAATATGTAAGAATTTGGAAGGAAGGTTAACAAACCTAAAATTTTTCAGTCTGTTGTAAAGATAAATAGCATTGCAGATTGTTGTCCAAAGAGTGAGAACTTTTCATCTGAAGTTAAAATAAATGCAGATATGAGATTTTGACTAGTGTGTTAAGTGCCAATATTATACGGGTCTATGAGAAACACACAAACTACTGATGTACATAACATAGTTACAGCTGGAGGGAGCCAGAGGAATGTAGTTTTCTGTAATTAAGAGAGGAACAAAGTGCATTTTCTTGGAATGTAAGAATTTGGAGAGATTTGTTTGCTTTTTTCTTGCTTTCTTGTCTGCCTTACATAAATAGAATAGGGAATATCTAATATTCTTTATGTAAACTGGAACAGTATGAGGCAATTTACCTGCAAGATTTATTTGCCCCTGTTGTGTTGGAAGCATGCTTTATGACTTTACTTTTTCAGGTGACAGTTTGATATTTGAATTGTCTTTATTTGTGAACTGACAGCTATGGTAAAATTTCAGTTGCAAGATTGGAAAGATGCCTGGTTTTGTTACCTACTTACTTGATTTGTATTATGGCTTATATGTGTCACAGCCTTTCTGGACACCAAATATCCACACCCTGATTATAGTTCTAACTGTTACTGCATTATGTTAGATTCCCTTGACATAGCAATTTGATAAAGGGGAATTTGATTCTATGATTCCATAGTTCTGTGATTGGATTCTATGAATACTGTCAATTTAACAGTTTTTTTCAAATGTTTTTTTCAAACACTCGTAATAGCTCTACAAGCTCCGATTGTATTAATGTTTAAAAATACAAAGTTTTTCATTCCACATTTAACAACTCTTGACAGAATAAGAATTACTCATTTTTGCTAGATCAGCTGTATTGTGTTCCAGCTTTCCTTGCTGTTGCAGGGACTGCTCATAGGAACATTTTGCATCTGGTTTTAACACTATAATTGAAGACTAATAGAATACTCTCCATTTAAAAAGTGAGCAGGTAGGTGAAATCCTGCTGAAAAAGGTTGGGTTTAAAAGGGATGTTGTTCTCCACTATTCCCTAAGAGGCCTGATTGTGAAGCAGAACAAAAATTAGCGGAGCCATTTTTATTTTACAGTATGCAAGAAATAAAGAGCATATTTTTGTACTATCAGTAGAAGATGTTGTATGTCAGTAAGCAGATTAATTTTTAATTTTTTAAAATAACCGAAATGCTGGAAAATTGCAAGTTCCTGCTGATTCTGTTAAACCACCTTCCTTTGCTTCCCTATTACTCTGAAATTCCATGAGTGTTGTGCTTGTTCTTTTTTTGGATAAGTGGATAGAGTTATTGCTGAAATTTTACCTGAAGTAATTGAGAAGTTCATAGCAGACATTACCTACATTAGTGTGGGGGATGACTTTGGAAGAATAGCATTTAGACCTTCATGACCAAAGTTTATATTGCAGTGAGATTTCTTGTTGCTGGTTGAATGTTTAAAAAAAAAAACCTTTCTCTCTCATAGATAATATTGCAAACTGATTCAAGACAAAATTGAAGTGTATAATGCATCTGATTTTGGGGAGTGTCTTTGCTTTATACATCCATTAGGCGGTACTAAGATTTGATAGTTGTGAACGGTTCTTCTGTGAACAGAAGATTTGATAGATTTGAACAGTTGTGTACAAAAATGTTGATAATGTTAGAATAATTATTTTATACATTGTTGAAAGGTGGAATCATTAAGTAGTGAATATTCAGAAGGAAGATGATTGTAAAAGTTACATTTCTCTTGGAGTTGATTGTGTATGTAGATTTTCTCGAATTTTGATTCTGGAATGTAAGCAAATGTATTCTCATGTATTTCCCTATTTTTATCACTTCTTGAGTTCTAAAATTACAAGAGAGGATGTCATCAGCCTCTGCTTCTGTCATATTGATTTAACCTGAAAATGACTGCATTTCACTGTCCTCTTGCTTCAGAGGAAGGTACATAAAATTGCGCAGCTTAATCCATTCTGACCACAGGAGTTGTCATCTCTGGAATGATCCTGCTATAATTCCATGCAGGGGGAAGCATTTGCTTTTACAAAAAAATTTAACTGTATGGAAAAAGGTCTTGAAAGCTTCATTTTGAATTTTTTTTTTTCCTTCATGAAAACTATTTAGAATTATGGTATACCTCTCTATCTGGTCAGTCAGAAGATCTTTAGAGCTTCCCAGTGACAGGAATGAGCAAATATGAACCGTAGACTATGGGCTTATCTCATTCTCATTACTGGTCTAAATAAACTTCCCCTCCTCTTTCAGTGTGTAGTGAAGATACATAAGACACATCTTGCCAGCACAGAATATCTGTTAGTCTTCTATAATGTCATATGTCTCACACAGCATTCATCTATAATCTGTATATCCCTGCATGTTTATTTTTCAAGTGGGTTTGTAGTACAACCTTTTGATCCTGTGGCTTCATGGTTGCCCATACCTAAAAGTTTATTTTTGTATTGTTAGAACATCTTTTTTAGCAGTTGTCAGTTTGTAGCTGTGGAGGTTTTTTTAGACAATTTTATATTATTACTGTTGTATTTGGTCCTAACTGGTTTTGATCCTGTATCCTTTTATAGGTATATTATGCATCTGATACACTTTATTTTCCTGGATCTGCCTATTGGTTAGAAAGTGTAGTAATCTATTGATCTCATTGTACTGAAATGTATTGATCTCAGTATTCTGTTGATTTTCTGTAGGTTTGGGAAGATGGTGATAAGAAGTAATAAATAACTCCCATTTTCTCATTTTCTGTTATTGGTTACTGGACTAATCTGGCAGAAATTCATGAGCTGAAATGGGAACTTAATGTGATGCACAGCATGGTGACATAGTTAGCACTTTAGCACTGACTATGGCAGCTTGAGAGAGCCTGCTGTTAAGCAAAAAGAAAGGAGAAAACATTACTTTTAACCAAATAGCTGACTATTTTTTTTTTCAACTCTGAGCATAGCTGTGAATAAAAATAAAAGTATTCTTACTTCAAGTAGTACTCTCTAATTAAAGTTGTGAAGAGACTGATATATTTGATTCCTTCTAATTTTAATTGATGCAGAAAAGATCTTTTAGAAAAACTAATAGTGTTTTACCTATATTGTGTTGTTTGACCTAATTTGATCTTGTTTTCATTTTTTGGAGGTATATTTATAATACAGCTTTACAATTTCTTAGGAGGCTTTCTTTATCAAATTCTACTCTATTCTATTTGTGTTCTTTATTTACAGTAATTTAAAGCAGAAAACTTATCTTATTTTTATGAAGAGCTTATAGTAATAGGTCGCGGCTTGGCACTTAGTCTATGTCTTAAAAACAGTGTATTTAAGAAGAAAAATCGTTGTGAATTATTGAAAAGTAGATTTATGGAAGAAATTTTGGTTGTGACGAAAGACTATTGAGAGGGAAGGGGGAATGAGGACTTCAGATGAGATGAAGTTTATCAGGAAGATAAAGTGAATTCCTAAGTATCTTATCTAGAACAGTTTACTAACTTCTAAACTTCCTTGCTTTTTGATCTTAGATTTTTTACTTGTGTAATATGTCCCTAAGAATTTGCTGACCAGGAAGTAGCTATGTTTAAGGCTTTGTAAAATTTATGTATGATAAATTTGTACTTTTCAATAGAAATTGTGATTGAGGTAGGTATGTAAATTTGCTACGTAGTGATGAAGAGTTTATATACTCTGTGCATCTGATAATAACTTTCACAAAGTATTCTTGTGGCCCTGTGAACATAATGTTATATATTCCCTTGTGCCTTTCCCATGTCTTAGATTGCATGGTATATAACATAGGGAATGTGTTGTATCAACCAACAGTTTCTTTAACTTCTGTTCTCTCAGCACATTATTTGTAAACAGTATTTGAAGCTTCAAATCTTAACTTATCTGTGAAAATGTGTTAGTGTATCAAAGAAGTAAATACAAATACATGAAAGACAAAACAGAGTTTCCTCCTTCCAAACTCTGTCCTTTCCATCCCTTTCTTTACACACTTATTTAGAAATTGGTTTCATGTACTAGCTGGAAGGAACATCGTTTAATACTCCAGGAACAAATTTGTGCTGTGTTTACATCAAGCAGTTGCAGCTGAAGCTTGTTAGTGATTGCCTCCCCAATTAAAAAAAATTCTTCACTGTGGTACATGAACTCCTATTGTTTGGAGATAAATAATCAGCTCATCCCCTCTTTAGGGAAGAACAAAGAACATAATGGTACATCTGGTTCATGTGTTAAGACAGCAAAGATTAATTTAGCAAGTACTGCACAACCTCTTTTGATAGCATATATATATAAAACCAGCCTGTATATTATAAGTTTTTTAATCACTTTGTTTTAACCATTTAGTGTATGCAGAAAGTCTACTCCAGAATCACCAGCTATTCATGGAAATAAGAGAGGACACAATGCTGAGATAAAGCAAATTAGAGCATTAGGATAGAATTCATTAGTTCCCTCTCAAATCTCTTGTTTTAAGCTGATATGCCTAGAAAGATATGACTAAAGACTAAAAAGAACCGTTCAAGCCCCCAGGTGACATCATTAATACTCTTTATCATTTCTGTCTTTCTCAGAATTTGGCTGTTTTCTCTCCTCATTTGGAATATGACCTGTTTGGGACAAAGAACTGTCTCCTTATTGAGCATTTGTGTAGAATCTGGTTATTTGAAATAAAATTTCAAAACTGGAACTAACTCTTGAGGTTAAATATCTACATTGCATGCCCTTTTTCTTCACATCCCTGGTAACTAGAACAAAAGTCTAAATACAGCTGAAAGGCTACTAAAAGCCAATTTTACCTGCTGTACTTTTTGTTGTTACTGTCTTTCAGCTAAAACAGATTTACTAGCTGTTTGGTGTTCACTTCAGCAAGTTGTAGGGACACAGATATCCTGTCAAGGTCTTCATTTGACAATCCTTTGCTTATTTAATATCTTTCACTTCCCTGCACATACAGTAATGAATGGAATTGCAATTTCAGTAGTTGCAAGAACGATGGTTCACAATCACTGGTTGAAGGGTTGGCTATAATGTTACATTCTTTCTGTTAATGTGCTCCTTGGACTGGTTGTTATATGGTCCCTTGTCCTCCTGTCCCTGCCTAATGCACTCTTACATCTCCCTACCTACAGTTTGTTCTCCTTACGTATTTTATCTCCTGTTACTTCAATACAAGTGATTTTGCTGTATCACATGTGAAATAAATTTGTAGCATTGCATCTGTACCTTCCATTTTCTTATGAGGTTGAAAAGTACTGAGACTGTGCACACAAAAAATGTTAGAGTGTAAGGTAGCAAAATGGTACATTAAAGAATATGTTGGATCACTTTGGCGAATGCTTGTACTGTTCCTGCCCTGCCAGCTGCAGTCAGTTCTAGCTACTGACTTTGTGCTTGACACCCCTCCTCCCCTAAAGACCCTCTGCTGCTGGCTGTGTTCATTTGATAGCGGATAGTGGGGTTTGCCGCAATATCTTGGACAAAAGAAGCAGCTGCATTGAAAGAGAGGATTTCAAAATATGAAGCTTGTTCACAAAAGAATGCCTCTTGGTAGATGAGGAATAGTTAGGAATTTACATAATCTCTCTTCTCCATCTATGGAAATGAAAACTGGAAAATATTTGGGGGGAGCAATGTGGAAAATTGATGGCATGGTGTGAGTAAATCTCATTTATAGCAAGTTTATATCCTTAGTAAATGTTGCAGATATTGTTAATTTAAAATATAGAGAATGACAAAACAAGGTGAGACAAATCCTTCAGTAGCTTAGACTTGGAAAAGCTGCTATAATGATGATGATGATGATGACAGTGATGAATATTACAGCTAAAAATGGTGCTGTATATCTGAAGTTGCATAGAGATGCTGCAAAAAGTTTCCATCCTTCCTGCTGGATGATTTAATTTCTCACATTAGGTGGAGGAGGGTGGATGATACTAGAAATATCGTAAATATTTTAGGCGAGGTTGTTTCTACCTATATATGTGTCAGAACAGTAAAAGTACATCTGATGTAGTCAGTGTGCTCTTATAGTTAGTGGAGAGAAACAGACATGCACCCTGATGTAGACATGGGCATCTAAACCCACTCTGTTAATGAAAAGTTTTAAAATCTGTACTAGGTTTCAGTGAACTGTGTCCTGATGCACTGACTCTTTCATCCTCTAGAAATGGAATCAAGACAGCCTCAGATGCAAACATTTACATAATAGCTATGTAAAGCTATTCCATCCTGAAGGAGTAAGAAGTGTTTTCTCAGTAATTACTCTGGGTTTCTTGTAAAACAAATGGAAAAGCTGCCATCAGATATCCCTGATTGGATGTCATATTCCTTGTAAAATGTTTGCAGACTGGGGGCAGTGATTGATTTGTACCCCTTCCCACTCATTCCTCCTGCAGATTAGTTGGGCTATCATTCTGCACTGAGTACTTGGGAAGAGGATGCCCAGGGTTGCATTGCATGACTGGCAAGCTGGTGTTGGCCTTCTCATCCTTTTTTTACTGGACTGCTTTTGACTTATTCCTAAGGACAGGGTGCTGAAACTGTCTCTTTCTGATAGAAACTTACTTTGCAGAGTTCTGTGATGATAACCTGTCATTTTACATCCTTCAACTTGCAGTGTAAACCCTACAACTTTGAACTGTATTTCAGTTACAGCAACTATAGACTAGCTCAGTGTCTTGTGAAAAATGCTCTAAAAATGATGTTTTTTGATGTGAGTGCTGAGTATGTCAAGAAAGGATCTTCTACATTTGTTTTGTGAAATATGAAATAAAACGAGGTTAGATATAACCTCTGCAAGTGCAAGTCATAGAAGATTTACCAAAAAATGAAAGACTGGTAAGTTATTTAAGTTTGCGGAAGTGTTTCAAAGGTAAAAACTTAAAAATACTACTGGGATTGACTGTGGATTTTTGCGCACAGTTTAACTGAAACTAAAATTGAAGTATTTGAAGACAGATCTAGTTCAGATGAGCAAATGCTGATCTGTAGGTGTTTCACTAACATGTGATGGTGCAATTTTAACTTCGTTCAGATGAACATTCATTATCTTGCTGTTATCCATGTAGAGAAAGGTGTTTAAAAGAAAAGAAACATGAACAAAAACTCAAAACCAAACCTCAAATAAACAGACAAAAATCTCAGTTTCAAAAATTCTGTACTTTGAAACTCTTTCCAGATTGTTGTCTTGTTTTATAATTAGTAGTTATTTATGAATGTGATTAAATTTATATATGCTGCCATTTCTAACAGGATGGGATTCTAGTCTCCATACCAGTTCTCATAGAATATTGAGAGGTATCTTTCTGTGTGCATATTTTTACATACTTTTTTTTTTACTGCCTGCTCACCTTTCATAAATGTTTCCTGAAATAGAATATAAATTAACTGTGGGAGCTTCATCATTCTTTTGTGAACATTCTAAAACATTCCACTATGAGAAGTAGAATATACAGGCAATATATCTATGTCTTCTGAAAAGTTCTCAGTTCAGACTCTAGTTAATAGTGAGTTTAAAAGAGCATAGGAGACATGGTAGATGGGATATTTTTTGAAAGGCATAGCTAGAGAATATGAAGAACCAGGTTGGTCTTTTTTAATAATTGAAGAGTGCTCGATGTTTTGTTGACCATCTGTGACCTACATAAAAAGAACTAGTGGGTGTTCCATGTTCTAGATATCTGGGCATAAAATGTGAAAGACAATGTAAAAAGAGAAAGTAATTAATTATATACATAAAAAAACTCTGATGTAGTAGATACAGACAGTAAACAGATTGACTCAAGAGATTACCACACAGACATGAGAAGAAAACTGAAGATTGTTGTTATAAAATGATCTTTTCCAGCCTTTTTTGTTTATTACTAGCATATGGCCTAGGAAGACTTTTTGCAACAGATATCTTCTAGTGTGGAATGGCCTCTAATGGATGTATGACACTGATGGTGTAGAGAAAAGCTTTTTAATAATTTGTGTGACTGTAGTGCTTGTGAAAGATGCTAGACTGCAGTCTAGAAGACTGGGAGTCTGAAGTAATCTGTTCTGATTCACTGAACAGGTATAGCAGAGGCATCAATGGCACAAAATCTCTGTATTGCTTTTTAATTATATCCTGGAAAATCTGCCTTTTGTTTCGAGCTAGCTGACTCTTAGATAATAGTGACAGAGAATGGCTGTTCACCCTAGTACTTAGCTCTTACAAATAAGCTTTTGACACAGGGAAGCTTTCTGTTTAAATTAACAACTTCTGTTACAAAATGTGATGGGCTTCCAGTAGAAGTAGTGGGCTGGTCTGCTGGTCATCATGTCCTTAGCCTGCCTTTTCCTTCCCTCCTAGACAAATCTTTGAGGCCTTGCTGGTTTAACCTTGTAGTAGGCATTTTGTGGGACTAGCCTGTGGAATGCTATTTGACCCATGGATTTAATATGTTTTCCATGCAGCTGTGACCAGAACCAGACCATCTCTTGATGCCTGGGAGAAATGAAAAGGTACAGGTGGAGATTTGGCATGGCAGAATCTCCTTAGCAGTAAAGAAATCTACTTTTATCCATAATTAGATTAACATTCAAACCAGTATCTTCTTCTCCTCTCCCATATCAAAAATAGCCCAAATTTTAATTCTACTCAGTGTCTGGAATTCCCTGGAGTGAGCCAGACTCCAGTCCAATTTGCAGTCTCCATCTGGCTCAGGTGAAGCTTTTGTAACTTTACATTGTGCTGGGGCACAGGGGATAGCTCAGTGTGTTGGAGTGATGAGGAAGAAAGGTAGCAACCAGGATGGGGAGTCATCAGTATGACAGGATATAAGAAGTAATGCTTGAAGTCCTCATGTAATTTTCTTGTGAGTGAAAGTATTTATGCAGATACTAAAAGAGACAAATGCAAAGAAAAAAGGTTAATTATCTGTACTCCAAAACCCAAAGGTATTTCAGACTGATTGCCCAAAATAGATGGTGCCTAAAACCTGGAAAAAGACACAAACATAAAAATGAGTAATGTAAACAATTTATTAGGCACTTATAATGTATTTTTAATAAGCAGAAATGCTGGTCTCTAGTGCAGGTTATTTCATTTTTTTGGTGATGGTTTGACATAAACAGAGAAGAGATTTGAGTCTGATGTTTTATTAAAACAAACAAAAGAAAAAAATAAACACAAAAACATACACACATCAGTGAAAAGTCAAGATAAAGTGGTAAATGCAAGCTGGCATGCGTAAGTGGATATGACCTGAAATAAAGCTGTTCAGAGAAAGGAAAATAATTGCAAAGCAGTAACACTTAAAAGAAGATGTAGGCTTTAAGACTGGCAAAAATTAAAGGCTAGAAGGGAATGACTTGTGAAGAAAGATTAAAGGAAATGGACACATGTAATTATTACTTACAGCTGTCTGTGTGCTTGGTGATGTTCAGATGAAGAGAGATGATCCCTACAGTAATTTGGCTAAATAACTACCAGGGGATGATGAAAATGTCTGAAGGTATTTATAGTCTTCAAGTGCCAAGAAAGGATTCATTTAGAAGAGTTCAAAAAAGGTCTAAGTAGGAGTAATGAAATAAGATGATGGGAATCTTAGCTTTGAATACTATAAAAAACCCTTCTTTTGGAGATGCTAAAATGTGTGATAGTCTCCCCTGAAGTTTTAGTGCAATGGCCCGCTGCTTGAGCTATTGCAAATGACAGTAGGCAAAGTATTCAGATACAAACTTGAAAGAAGGAAAAAGAGTTTTGCATTGGTGGGAGGAGAGTGAAGATGACTTAATAGACATTTTCCATCTTTAATTTCTGTGGTCTCATGTGGTATAAATTAACAAAATAAGACTCATGATATACTACTGAAATATAATTTATGTAAATTTGCTTTAGAATAGGCATTAACCTTGATCCTTACTTCAATTCTGCATTAAGCCTTGCCTTTGATACAGTAATCTTAATTAAAACTGAATATTTCATGATTTAACTCCCTCTGCCTCATGAGCAGAACAATACTCTTTTCTGTGTTACCTATAAAAGTGCAATCCATATAGAGTATCTATTGCATCAGATGATAGGTTTGCTTAGGGTCATTTTCTTATTAATAAAAGTACTGACAAAGAGCAGTTTAATTTGTTTTAAGATTATTAACTCTTATTTTACAACCAAATGTTTAAAAGCTAGTTAAATAATTTTTCATGCGTGTTGAGTTAGGAAATGTTGACCTAATAAATACTATATTCTTTTGGGGAAAAAAACCACCAACCTGCAGGAATGAGGAAAAAAAGTAAGTATTGGCAGATGTGATATGTGTCAAGTGTGTCATCATGTAACTGTCAGTCACTGTCATCTTCATTATACTTTTAACTGGATTAGGTTAGGTAGTAAGAGTAAAGCTGTTCATTTTGATGTTAAATCCTAGTATGTTCTAATAGGAAGAGGCAGGAATTTGAAATGGGCATGAAAGTTTGCCTGTTTTTTTAATTTTTGGAGGGTTTTTTGTTGTTGATGTTGGGGATTTCGTTGTTTATTTGTTTGCATTATGTTTATTTGTTTTGTCATGATGTTAGAAAAAATGAAGGCTGTTCTGGATAAATACTGGAACTTGCCCTCCTCTCCAGACACATGACCATGTGCACACATGCAAGACACATCCTTAGTCTAGGGGTACTTTGTAGTTGCAGTCACTGACACAGGCATCTTCAGGTTACTCACTGCTTATAAATGGAGACGTTTGTAAAATGACATTTTCCAGCTTGAAAATATGTGTAGGTATTGCTTCAGTTATTTTGTAATAATCTACAGTAGAAGCTCAAGGAAAGAGGATCTAATGTCAAGTGACAACACTTAACAAATAATATAAATATATATATAACTTAGTCTTAAAATGTAGAAGTCAAGCAAACCTTTGAGTATCCATCTGTATTGAAAAAGGCCATCTTTTTCTGAAATTCTTTAATTCTTTGTTGAATTTAAGGTGTCAGACTAAATATGGATAAAAAAGCAGCTGTGATAAGTCTTGCTATCTGGACTGTTTCTTGACAGAGTATCTGACTTTGGTGATTATTTCATATGTGTCACTGGAATCTTTGGTTATGTCAGATATTTAATGGACCCAGTGTAATTCATCAATCTTTTTCTTACAAATATAAGTCTAACCTTTTGGTTAAATGATTGCCAGTCACTGGCATCAGCATTTGAGTCAAAGTTTTTTCTTTGTTGGCTCTAAATATCAAGTTGCAGCTGTGGTACATTGGACATCCTTAAACATTACATATTTACTGATACCTTTACTTCCCAGTCAGAGCACAAAAAACATAGCAGTGTGCATTTATTGTGAATAATTGTCGTATAAATGAATTGATAGTGTTGTTTTGGGCACAGCAGCCTTCTCATCAGTTTATTACCTTATTAAATTCAACACTTGCAGAGAACCCACGGAATTTGGGTTTACAACTCAATTTGTAAAGCTGAATTCGTTTATTTGCAGGAGGAAAAAATAGGAAGTGAATAGTTGTTAATCTCATTTTTGCATTTCTAGTCCTCCCATTAGGTCTTTACAGGAGAATGTAACACCTGATCACACTGAAGGAAATGAAACTCTTTGGTTTTGTAGCACCATTTCCCTGCTTTTTTGGCTGTGTCATCTGTGGCGTTCTCAAGTGCAGCTTTTAATGGCCCCAAAGAACACGGGAGCTTGTGGGTTCTGGGTGGGTCCTTAGCACCAGAGGATGTTGTGTGGCTGGTTCCAGGGAGCCCAAAGGGTTAAGTGCAGTTAAGCTTTTCCTGAGCTTTCTGGGAACCTGGCAGTGGCTTTCTTTCAGTTGCTTTGTAACAGGAAGAACAATACCTGAATTCAGCCTTGGGTTGTGTTGGAGAGGGGGAAGGATTCAGGTTATAGTGTCAGAGGCAGCAGTTGCACTGGGCAGGACCAGCAAGTGCTTCACGCTCTGGCTGAAAAAAGGGGAATGTTAACAAGGCAAGTCTCAGATAAGACCATATGTATGTAGGGTTTTGTTGTTATTTAATCCATTTCTCTCTGCTTGTGGTTTTCTTTTTAGCTAAATTAATCATGCTGTTTTGAATAGGCTGCATTCTGCCACTGGGAACTGTAATTCAGGCTCTAGCTGGTGATGAGCCAGCCTAAAAGCAGGGGGGGACAGTTTTTTTGTGGCTTGCACTCAGGCGGGAGTTTGAGAGTCTTGTCATTTGGAAGAAAATAAGCATTAGAAACTAAATGTTGAATCCTGAGCCTAGATAATGATGATGAAAAATAACCTCTGAAAATTCTTACAGTAAGGTATCGTTCTATTCATCAACTTAATGGAAATCATGTTTCTGAATTAATGTTTTAACAGTTTATTTGTGAAGGAGGTGGTCCTGAACACCTTTCTGGCTACTGACTGTATTTCATCCATGGTTTCTTCAACGAGCTAATGTTAGTAAAGACCACCAAGATGGTTTGGTCAGAGGAGGCTGCATGGGAATCTCATGATTGCTTCAATTTTCTGGATTTCTTATTTCTTTTAGATAAGGATTTGCGTTATATCTCAAGAGACAAGACAAACGTAAAAAAATATCCCACCAAGAAACCAACTTGTCATAAGGATAAATGTGTTGGTGTTTGGTTTCTGAGTTACACATTTCTCCACATCCAAACATTGTTTTGTCTGGAGCAGGAAGATGCAGCTGGAGTAGTTGAGGAGAGCTCTGTTAAGGCTGTCCCACCCAAGTGCTCAATACAATGTGATGAGCCTTAGGACCTAACCAAGGCCCAGGCACAGGGTGTGGAGCATCTTTGGCAGAGAAGTGGGGAAGCAGGAAGAGCAGGAGGCATGTAGAGGATAAGGGGATATATTGAGCTACAGCAAGGAGTTGCTGCTCTACTCTAAGGCAATAGGCACAAACTGAAACACAGGAGGAACATCAGGAAATGCTTCTTACTGTGAAGGTGATGAGTGCTGGCACAGGTTGCCCAGAATGGTGGTGGAATCTCCATCCTCAGAGATACTCAGAAGCTATCTGGACATGGTTCTGGGCAGCCTGGTCGAGATGGCGCTGCTTGAGCAGGAGGCTGGACTGGACAACCTCCAGAGGTCTCTGCCACCTCAACCATTCTGTGATTGAGTTGTGAGGGAGATGTAAAAGCTGAGGTTATAAGGGACATGAAGAGAGGGTGTTGGAGATTTTTGCACTGGGAAAGGCTTAAGAATAGAAGATTTTCTCAGAAAAAAAATCATATTTCAGTCCATTAAAGATTTTATTACATATGTTTCATTAAGCTAAACATTTTTTTTAAATACTGAACTTTTGTACACTGAAATACACAGCTTTTTGATAAAACAAGATTCAAGGAAGGCACTGAGGAGGACTTCTGGCCAGGGAGGCTGTTATATCAGATACTGTCTCAATTGATAATGTATATTTTTTGTAACATGTAGTTGCTTTTGTGAACTTGTTTCAAGTCCAGTCATAAGGCTTTCCGTACACACTATAACAGAAAAATGTTACTTTAGCAATGTTTCTGGTTTTAATGGCTTTAGTTTTTCATGAAGTAGTAACTTTATAATGCATTTCAGGCAAAAAGTGTGATTTGAGGATACAGTACTGCAATGATCATTATTAATTTGAAATACAACAAGCTTTAAGTAAATTTTTTTAACTAGAATGTGGGCTAAGGCTTTCTATGAGCAACTAGCTAACCAGGTCAGGTACAGGAAAAATTAACAGCAGCATGGCTTATATTGGGTGAATTTGGCCTAATCGTTTAGTGGCTTGTTAAATACTTTATATGTCCAGCTAATTCCAAAATTATTACTTTTTCTTTAACAAAAGCAAGCAAAAATGTCTCCACTGCATCTGTATGATTTATAATTGAACTGGAAAAAAAAGGTTTCCATACAAAAACTACTGGCAAATGCAAAATCTAAATTATTATAGAAGGAGACATTGTTTATATCACTTCTGCAGTTGTAAGATTCTTGGGATTTACCTGTTCAACTGCTGTATGGGAAACATACATCTCTAGTAGTGCCTGGTTTAGGAACTGAAATCTTGGTACCGATTGTTGAGGGCTTTGAGGGAAGGGAGAAGGCACCTAAGAGCAGCCTTCTTTATATGGAATTGAAGTTTTACCAGTTCTACTACTGGAATTACATTTTTATACATTATATATTTATGTATTTTATATATTACATTTTTATGTAGTATATATTTATATATTATAGTTTTATGTTAGAGCTTCATAAGGAGGTATTAAATATACTCACTAGTATAAGTGTGTGTGTGTGTATTTATGAAGGACATACTATTGCAGCCTGTGTGTCAGAAAGAATTCTCTACCAAGATAAGTTTTATTTGGATGATTTGGAGAGTTCCAGCTCCATGAAGAAGACAGCTTAGTGACTTAAGATCTTGCACAGCCTGGATTGTATGTATGCTCTAATGTGTGTACGCATAAATTGTTTCTAGTACCTGAAGATATCTTCTAAGAGATAGCCAAAATTAGATGCACTTTTCATTGCTGAAATTGGTTGGGTGTAGTTTTGTTTCTACACTTAAACTCTCTAAGTTGTTTAGGACTGTAAATAAACAAAAAAAACCGAGGAAGGTGGTTACAAGATCATCTTTCTAAACAGCACCTCTAAGTCACTGCTTTAAAGTGATCTTTTAAAAACATGAATTTTATGCATCTCAAACGCATCCTCCAACTGTGAACACTAGATTAAATTCATTCTTTAACATTTCATATGAGAGAGGCAGATGCACTGCAAATGAAGTAAAAAGATCAAAACTGGAGGTAAAATAAGAATAATTTATCCAGCTAATATGTACATGTGATTAGTTTTATCTCATAGGCTGCAGGATAATACTGTTATTTTTTGTAAAAAAAGAGTTTTGTGGAAATCCTTGCCTGCTTTCCTAAGAATGTGATTTTCTTGACAGAATCACATAAATGTTTGTTGATATCTCTAGGTATCTACATGGTATTTTATTTCTGAGAAAACTAAGTTTTGTATAATAGATATTCACTCCTTGAGAAACCTCCCCCACTGCTTCTAAAATGTCAAAGCTGAGCACAGGGATTTAGCCATACAAGTTCTATTGAGATTAATTGGATTTGTATGGCTAGATCCATGCAGTTCTTCTGAAAATATTGCTGCCCCTTGTATATAAAATATAAATGTATGTTTACAAATGCAATATCACAAGAAATATTTGGACAGAACAGTAAAATCAGGTTTAATTTATGTTTGGAGATGAATAACTTTTGGTTTTCTATAAACTAAAGGTTCCTGTTTAAGTATACTGAGTGAATACTAAGCATGTGCTGTGCTTGCCTTAGGGCTTCATTTTTTTTAAATGCGTGAAGCATTTACATAGGAGTCTTCTGTACTTCACTCAGGAGGGGGAAGAGCATTTCTGATTCATTAATCCCTTTTTCTTCTTCTAAGTAACTGGGTCCTTCACATCATGCACTCAAGAGGTGTAAAATATACAAAGAAGTGGGAGGGACAGGCAAAATGATGCCTGACTTGCTATAAGGTATAAATTCAAAGTCTATTTCTCTTTGCAAGAAGAAAAATAGTGAGTGGGAAAAAAAAGGGCAGCAATAAATTTACTGCATGTGCTTGCATGATATGCAGGTTTGGGATAATTATTTTCTCTCTTGTTCAATAAAAGTGAGTTGTTACCATGGTAACATTTATATTGCACAATTTCTGTGTTATAAAATAAATGAGAACAGTTTTAGATTTAGGAAAGTCTTTGTGTGGAACCTTTTTCTTTGCTGTATTTTTAAGTGCAGAATTGTGTCTTAAAATTTTCTTGAGATGCCAAAGTTTTGATGCACTTTCCAGTTAAAATTAGTCAGCGTTTAACAGAACATAGTGCTTCTGCAGGACAAGATGTGCAAGATCTGGTTGTAAAATTGAACTCAGCCATCAGGCAGATGCAGACTGCTTGGCAGCTCAGAGGAGTGATCTGTATGTCCTGATCCAATAACCAGCTCCTGGCAGTCACACCTTTCCTGTGTCACCTTGGACAAGATGTGTTGAGAAGTTCTTAAAAGGCGGGTCTGAGTCTTCAGTGGCAGAGGGGCAGGTGCTCAGAGTGAGTATTTAGAACCAGAGCATACCCAACACAATATTTTTGTCTCTGCTGCTTGTGCTTTTCTTACTGAGATACAGCAGACTGATAGCACCACTTCTTGACCAGGTGGTTCTTTGATAGGGTGGTTTTTTTAACATTTACCAACTGCAATGCAGATTTTTCCATGGACATTTTAAAATATCCTTGAGCAATACTTCTGTTTTTGCATACTGAAGAAATTCCAGAAGGTAACCGTACTTGCCCATTATGCAAAGCTTATGTTGAAGGCTTCCAAGAGGTGGGAAAAAGTTCACATATAACAGTTCATTAGAATGACAAGTAGCTTTTCATCAGACCCTAATAGTGTCTTTTGCCAATCATAACTGCTTCTCTTTGTTCAGTTTTGTTTTTCTCCTGTATTTTCTCACTACAGTAAGCATTTTAGTATGAAGTGACTTTTAATCAGTTGAGATCAAAAGACTTCATTGCTTGCTTGATTCCATCGTGTTTTTTCACACCTTTCCTTCTTTCACACTTTTTCACACCTTTGATCTCTTGTATGGATTTTTCAGTTTGGTGATCAGTATAGTACTTTTGGGGGTTTAAGCCATTTTAAAGTAACTTAATGTTAATATTCAAAACATACAGATTTATAATTACTGAATACTATTGAAAAGTCTTGACACAATGATTATTCACAAAATAAAATGGCTATCACAACTATGAACTGCAGAAAGAAAAAAGTTCATTAGTCATGGAAACATGAGAAATTGTTCCTTGACCACACTGTATTCCACTGAAACTAACATACGATACCTTGTGGAGGTTCTTTTATCCTTTTCAAATCACAGAATCATTAAACTTGGAAAAGACCTCCAAGCTCCTCAAGTCCAAGCTTTGACTGAATGCCACCATGACAACTAAACTGTAGCACTAAGTGCCATGTCCAGTCATCTCTTGAACACTTCCAGGGATGGTGACTCAAACACCTCCCTGGCCAGCCTGTGCCAATGGCTGACCACCTTTTCAGTGAAGAAATTCTTCATGTCTAACCTGAACCTTGCCCTTGGTGCAACATGAAGCTGTTCCCTTTTGTCCTCTCCCTGTTTGCCTGGGGGAAGAGGCCAATCCCCATATAGCTTCAAACTCCTTTGTGGCAGTTGCAGAGAATGAGAAGGTCCCCAGTGAGACTCAGCAACCAGGAAGGTGGCTGCACTCTCCTGCACATCTGCCTACAGGAGATGCTGTACAAACTGCCCTGCCATCTCCTTCTGCTGTGCCACATCCTGTCTGTCCTGTTTGCCCACCCTTTTCACTGTGCTGCCAGTCACTCATGTTCCCTAGAGCTCTTCAGATCTCTCTCAAGTGCTGGCATCACCCTCCCCATGTCAGCCTCCCTCACAAGAGCTGCCTGGTCCTGCTGGCTCTCTCTGCTCTCTCTTGGGTTTCCCCTGACTCTGGGAATCCCCTGCTCAGCTCCATGGAGGGTTTTGCCCCAGAAGTTACTGTAGCCACAGGTGCTGTCACCACATGCCTTCCCAACTCCAGTCCTGGATGACATGGAAATTGCCTTGTGCAGCATGTCACTATTTTAGACTCCACCCCATAAATGATTTGCAATTATGTAGGAGCAGTATCGTCAATGTTCGCTAACTACACAAATTTTAATTACACATTGTATATATGGCACGTCCTGATGTTTTCAGGACTCTTTGGAGTGGTTGTTTCTTTGAATGTTTCTATCTAAAGAGACAGACTTGCCCTTGAATGCTATAAAGGCGGGAGAAATATTAACTGACTGCATACTGTTACTAAGAAATGTTTCCCTTTAGCAGTTATTCCCTTCCCACATATCCTTTGTCTAATGCATTGACCAGCCTTGTTGATGGGTGTGGCAGCACACTGGTTCGCTAGTTCATTGGTTGCCTTGGTTGGCTTTTTACCCAGCACACATGCTTGCCAGACAGGAGTGTCAGAAGATATTTTTTCCAGGTTAGAAAAGCTAAGTGCTACGTGGCATAACTAGCAGAATTTCATAGTTGCATTAAAGGGTGACGGAAACTGCATAAAAAAACAAGTGTTGTGTTAGAAGAACACAGTTTTTGATTTACAGTTAATTGCTGACAGATGATGTTTCATGCTGACAGATGATATTTCATGCTCTTTATCTGATAAAGTATAACTGAATAAGAGGTGGAAAACTGGTAGTTTTGACCGCTTTGTAGGACATCTATGCAAGGGATATAAGTATATTTATAGATATCTTTTGAAGTTGCATATAACATATCTAATGGGTCATTGAACCTAGATTTTTAATATTTTATGAATTTTCGATTCATGGTTGGCTGAAAGCTTTGCTTTCTCTAGAAATGGGTGTTATGAATTTATAGCCTCTCTTGTAGGATATTTAAACTTACATATTTCTTTAATGAAAACAACACTTCTCACTGTAGATTACAACCATCACCTTGTGCTGTTACAATAGAGCTTGTTTTATTTGTTTTCAAGCATCTAGAGCAGTTCTTGAGTGACAATCTTCCCTGATCTTTCGCTTCCTTCTGCTGGGAACCAAATGCTGTAGATTTACTGATTGAGAGTAGAATATTCTCCATGAGGCTGTTTGGTTTTCTGGCAAGCTTAGATAAGGAAGATTCCAGATATATCTGTTTCCTACCAGCACAGAGTGACTTTCAGGAGTCCTCTCTTCCCTTGTGCTGCATGGTGACAGTTGGCCAACCTGGAACTGAAACTTAAATTCATCCTTGGTGTTTAGTCTGCTCTCCTTAAGGGTACCTGTAATCAAACGTGCAGGAATATGTTAAATGTCCTGATTTTGTTAGGGAAGTGTTCCAAAAAGAACTGTAACTGTTCCTTTTGGTTGCTGTTGTACAAGAACTTTGTAGCTTTTGGTTTATCTAGGCTCTGACATCCCTTACCAAATCAAATTCTAATTACTGTCTTATATGAAAGTAAATCAGGTGTTTGGGTTTTTTTCTTTTCCTCTGTTGGATGGCATAAAACCTAGCGTGACTCACTGCCATACATTGCTGAGAGCTGGGCAGTTTTGTTATTTCTAATCTCTTGATGTGCAGCCTTATAATGAATTTCTCCTCCAATGTGTTGATGAGTGCATTAATGTCACAAATCAGCAATCTTTTTTAGCTCCGATTTGACAATACAAGAGGAGCATGAAATGTCATGTTTCAACAGGTCAGATCCCTATGTGTGAACAGTTTTATACCTAATTACTGAAGCCTCTGAAGTTAAGAACACTAGGACCCCCAGTATGTCAGGAAACTTTTTCCTTCCTTACAATTTTATTATACACTTCCCTAAGCATCCTTTGCTGGTATTTTCAAGAGGCAGCACATTGGGCCAGGGAGGATGTTTGTTTTATACCAATATGTTGTATTTATACACTTAAAGAATTGATACAAGTTGTTTCTATTTTTGTTTTTGTTACTATTTATTCCTACTATAGAACCACTAAAATGTGCAGTTTATCTAGTCACAGTGAATGTGGAGTTGATTGCAGACCTCTGCAGTGCATCTTGTGAGTAGTTGAGAAGCAGCATGCTACTGTGGGGTGTCTCTAAAGATCTGTTTTAACAATCTCAAGGTTTAAAATTAATGTATTTTTAAAGTTGTATTTTTCATAGCAGACTCCCGTTTGGGACTGCAGTGAATTCTACCATTTTTCTGTTCTTGTGGTTGAAATGCCTGAGATCTGTATTTCAGAAGTATTTGGGTCAAATATTCCTGGAGTGATTATTTTAATTAAAGAATTCTTAATATCTTGTCTCTTTGTCTAATATTTGGATCAATACTCTTTAAACAGTTGTCATAATAATCCAAAAATATACTGTAGTTCAGACACATTGAATATCTTTTCTTTCTTGAAGAAAGCAAGATCATTTAGACTCAGGAGATACTCTCAAACATCTGATTCTGAGCAATCTCTTTTAATTTCATTATTTCTGCTCTTCCCAAGTACAAAAGACTGATTTTTATCCTCAGGACAGTTTGAAATCCTAATTGCTTAAATTATTTTTTAATGCAAAACTGTATCTACAAACAGAACTTCATATAGCAGTAAAAGGCTGGTAACTCTGTGTACACAGTTCTATAATTTACTGAAATAGCATTAAAAATTTAGGGGCCTTCTGTAAATATATCAAGTCCTATCAGTGTCACAGGTACTGGGTAGTATTTCTAACATCACTATTTTCCTGTTCTTAGTAGAACTTGACTTGGAATATCTAGAAATGTTGCCATTGTGGGACAGATGTAATAAATGAAGGGGGGGAAAGTCAAAATTTTCTAGATTTGGTGAATTAAAGTTATGTGCTTGGTCAGTTGCATAAAGGTTTGCTTCTGGAAAACAGTCTTTGTGTTGCTTTCCTTATCTTCCTTTAAAAAGCCTGCCTGGAACCCAAGACCTGATGCAAAAATGAATGAGGGTATGGCAGAAGGATACTTCTGTTGGCTATTGCCTGTGCCTGGTGTCCACTTTGTGAAGCTACCTGACTTAAGTAATCAAATTTCCTGTAAACATCATTCCCCAAGTGTTCCTTTGACCATCTGTTACCATCTTTGGTTTCTCAGATTTTGGAAGTATGAACTAGAAAAGGAGTATTTTTGAATTAGCTGTCTGTAACTTGTATCTGTAGTCCTTCTTCTTAAGAGTTATGTGTTTCCTGGTTGTTATGGAGTAAATTAGATGTACACATCTTCAACAGACTGCAGATGCATTCAAATCTTTGATTTGAATATCAAAATTAACTCCTGTCATCACTTCCAGGGATCTTCACAAAATTCTGAAAATATTTCCAAATAATCCTCAGGTACAGAAAATAATTTGATCCTTTCAGAAAATACCCCATTAAGCAAATTTCTAGCATGGCTTTCATGCCTTTATGAAGTACTTTAATTGATCCTCAAAGTGAGGGAGCCGACTCAGAAATAGTGATTTATCCATGCATCACTCTATAGAGTTTTTATACTTCTTTTTAAAGTTGATGAGCAGAGCGAGGCAAAGAGTGTTGTGAATTGCCTTTTATTTTCCTTATTAGGCAAATTGATTAATGCTAAAGTAAATGTGCTGAGAGAGAGAAAAAAAGGAGCTTTTTCTTAATTTCTATGTTGAATAAAAATAATGAAGAGAAAGCAAATCCATTAACACTTTGAAAGATTCCTTTAATAATAGTTCCCAAATGAATAAATTATTGAACTGCTTTTAAAAAGTGATGTTACTGTAACAATGAGTGGGCAAGGCTAATCTGTGCAAATGCTTTTGAGATATTAGGAACATTTTCAGGAGATGGTGGGGGAAGCTGGATTTTCATCAAATGGGGTTTTTTTTATGAAGACTGTGAAGTATGGGGAGAATGCAGTAATTAATAGTGAGAGAGCCCTTGCAGAGGCCCAAGAGAAGGTTAAAAGGGGAAACAGAGTGGTAGGATGTAGAAGATGCAGATGATATACTTTATCTTTGATGAATGCATTAAGTCAGACCAAAAGTGGGCTTACCCACTGTTTTACTTCTTAGACAGTAAAACTGTCTGATGCCTAAGTAATACCAAATGAGCAGGATAAATTTAAGACCAGAAAACAGAGGATGAGCATAGTCTTTGTATGTTACAACTTTTTATTACCTGTGGCTTAAATGCTTGCTACAGAGGTCATGTTCTTTGCATTCAGCATCCCCTGGTTTTATTTGCTTCCATGAATGTGGCCCAGTGGCTTTCTAAACTCCTCCCAGCTCTTCCACTGCACTGACTTTTCAGAGGCAAAGTGTGTTACAGGTTAACAACTTTGGATGAAGAATACTTCCTTCTGGATTTCTTGTTTGCTTTTTAAAGTTGCCTTTTTGGTTTCTTGGCATGATTCCGGGATCTTGATTCAGTGTCCCCATTTTAGAAAAAGTATGGTATGTGTTGTTTTTGTTTTTTTAAGCAGCACTTTTGGGAAGAGTTTATGTGAGGAGTAGAGATAATGAGAAAGTACAGAGAAGAGCTGAAAGGAAGCTGCATTGATGAGTCAAGATTTGCAGCTAGTCAGAGTCACTAAACAAACCCTAGAAGACAGACTGCTAATTGAAGAGAAAGTATTCTAAAATATGAATAGAGCAAGGTTAGGAAGTGTCTTCTCAAAATAGAAAAATACATTTGCTTCTCTTGAGATTGAAGAGAAAAGCCACAAGGGAGGCCAATTGCAGGAGAATGGTCTGCAGGAGAATAAGGCAGCTTCTAGTATGCAGAAAGGTGTTCTGTGGTCTGAAAGACAGGAGAGAGGGTAGAGTGGTGCAGAGAGAGGAGGGGGGAAGGAAAAAGGGCAAAATATGCACATTTGTACCTTGATTAGGTGCATGAAATTGGCACTGTTTCTTGTCAAGCATCATTTTGTGTAAATGGGACACAAAAAGTAAGACCAAGTAGAATAAGGCAGAGGTGGTGAACAGTGATAATACAATGGAGAAAATACTGAGTGAGAATGGTTCTAATGACCTGTAGAGTAAAAACTGGAATAATTTTCTAGTAAAATTCAGTGTTGTGTGCTTTGGGCTTAGTAAACTTTTGAGTTCTCTTTTAGGTGGTGAGTATGATACAAACAAACTGAATGGGCTTAATGGCAAGAAATTCAAGATCATGTACCTGAGGGTAAATAAACATATCTTCTGGATTGTCTTTTAGAGACAAAAGGAAGTTTTGTCTGTCTTAATAAATGACTGAATCACTGATATGACGAAGCTTTGAAAAAGCAAATGGAGTTACTTGTTTAAATCTGTAAATCACATAGATTTGCCTAGAGTGAAAAGAAATCAAGGTCCTGGAGACTCGACACAAAATAATGGAATAATACTTAGGTGACAGAAACATAAAATCCTCAGTCTGGGACAAAGAAGGACATTGAATGCAAACATACATAAAAGAAACTGCAGAGCAGGCTGGGTTGCTGTGTTTGCCCCGTCACATCCTGCACAGCCACCTATGTGTGTCACCAAAGGGAGGGGCACAGGACTGTGGAGCAGCACTGAGGCTGTGGCTGGGTCTGTTGGTACCTCTGTTAATGTCAGAAACATTTTGACTGTGTTCATAATATAGCTTAAAAATAGAGCTGGATTGCTTTAAGCTGAGATAAAGGTAAAATATGTAGCTGAAGCATATCATAATGAATGTTTGTTTAACTGCAGGTCCTGTTGTATTTTTTTCATGCATTAAAAGCCTTGTACAAAATGTAATTCAGTATCAAAACCTGATTGTTTTGTATAAGCATTCAGAAAAATGTTGATTTCTTTTTAATAATTTTTATAAAAGCAATTTTGATCAATTGCTGTCTTAAATACATATAGTTGTAATGTTCTATGGTTATCTTTCTGTGCAAGCTTTTCAAACAAGGCTGACATATGAGCATACTCTGGCTATAATTTTCATTGAAATAACTTTGAGCAGGTTTTTTTATACTCACATAATTTGTACTAGGGTCATTGAATTTAACTCCAGGAGAGTATTGCACAGTCATTTTGACTGAAATGTGTTTTGTAAATGATACCGGGTGTTCCAAGTGCCTCGTTGCATAGCAGAGGTTTTTCCATGTGCCCGAGTGTGACTGCTTGCAGTGGTAGGTTTTGATCAAGTGCACAGGCTTTGAGAGCCACAGGATGATGGTGCTGCAAAGCACCATTCATGTGACTGTGAAAGAATGTAGTACCCTTGTCTGATGGTGCTGAATGTGGAAAGTTCCTAGTTTCTTGATATGTTTGACATTCAGAATCTGTGTGTGACAGTAAGCCAGACTGAAGAGTTAGAATTAATTTTACATTTTGGGCAAGATAATTGAATACTATAAGCTGTGGAGATGAAAAAACCCATAGAGATCATCTAGTACATTTCTGCCAGTTTGAAATTGTTCCTCCTTTCATTAATATTTTTCCAATCCAGTTGAAAATGTACCCTTGGTGAGATTTCAGTCACATCTCCAAGGAAACAGCTTCCCCTCCACCCCAAATAGTCAGCATTATTTTCTGTGTAGTTTTATCCTATGGATTTGAGATATGTCCCATACTTTGTCCAGACTCTTTCCTAGATAGTCTCTCATTGCTTACCCAAACTAGCCATGCATTTCCCTGTGTCATGGGTTCTAATTCTGCTCATGTTTTGCACGTCAATGGATATTTTCTGGCTTCTTGTGGTGTCCTTGGGAAGAGCCTGGCCTTTCTCTTGCAGACAGCCCTTGCTTCTGGAATCCTTCTCACTTCCACACAGCCATGTGCTTACAAAGCCAGTCTTTGTGTCTGCTTGGGGAATGATGCAAGGCCCTTCTGTTAGTCTAGGCTGATAGGAAAAAAGCTGCCTTGAAGGATGGCTCGTGGGTTGCTTTTTTTTTCCAGAGGTTTCAATGTCCATATTTGACCAGTGAATCTCCAGAAGCAATCTCAGTGGTCATTTCCTCCTGGGAACAATTGTCTTTTATGATTACTTTCACCTTGGATCCAAGATTTCAGCAGCAGGTTTCTCACAAAAACACATTTCAAAGCAAGTTTCATCATCACTTATTTTTAAATATACTGGTAAAATCTGTTTCTCTACATCTTTCAGATCAGTAAGTTGGTTTTTATTTCAGATTTTTTTGTTATTCCTGTAGAAGATTTCATTTAATTATTAACTTTTGCTAGTGTTAAATCATCACCAATTTAAATAATTTTACAAATAACTCTAGAAAATTTCTTCCAACTGTAATTTCTTTTGTTCAAAAGATTCTCAAAAAGTATTCTTTCTTCTATCACCCACACAGTTTTTCTGGCTTTTTTCTAGTCTCTGCTGGCCAGATGTTTCTTCTCAAGCTTTTGCAATAATGAAATGGAGCCACCGTACCCATGATATTAAGAAAAAAAAAAGTTAAAAAATATTTCAAGAGCAGTGGTGTATTTTTGGCTAAGAAGTGCAATTAGTTTGGCATTGCATTTTTCCCATCTGTGTTTCAAACTTTTGATGTGTCTTAGTTTAAGCATGCATTGCCTCCGAAGTTTTACAGTACCTGAACTTTTGAAGTAGTAATTGTTTTTCAGTGCTTAAGTTATAAGTGGCACCTGGAACTTAAGAGTTAACAGGATATGAATATTGGTGAATTTTAAAATTATGCTACAAATACACTGTCTTAAACCCAGTTCATTCCACTGTATTGTGCTTTACCAGGTGAATGCCCTAGGTAGGCCCAGAGAAACTGCAATTTTATGCAAAAACTGCAAGTTAGGTCTGGTGATGATTTAATACCGTACATGGCTTTTTCTTCCTCGTTCCTTTGCTCCCACCCCAGTTATCTGTCAGATGTTCAGCAGAGGTGTTCAAGCCTCCCGTGTCAGAAGGGATTTGGACCTTCTGTGTCCCAGAAGACTTCTGAACTGTTTGGTGAAGACAGTCATCTTTTATTTATTGGGTCTAGGTTCAGCACAGAATATTAGAGAAACTTAATAATGCCACATCTACCACAATTCAGTCTTTTCTGTGAATTTATTGCACAAAATAGGTGTCTTGTCCATTTCTGTAGCTTGCAGCATATAGCATATAGCTCTCCTCCTGTATTGTATAAAGCAAGAAAAAATTAAGAAGCTATTGCTTTTTGATCTCCCCTGCTGGTTTTGATGAAACCACTGGAAAAGCTGTGCAAACAAAGCTCCAGGCTGCTGCCCCCTCAGCAGGCAGGCTTTTGGACTTGTCCTTGGGAGATCTCTGCGTTTCTCCATGTACAGGCCAGGCATCTGTAACTACGTGTTGCGTTCTACTCCAAAGACTAACAAGGTAGGTATTTTAGCTTCTAACATTTGGCTGTGCGTAGGATAGCTGATCCCTACTTACTCCCCTTAGATATCTGTTCTTTCTCTTTGTCTCTACTGAGCCTCTTTGGAGATAAAACTGTTTCTTGCCTGCATGAATTGAAAATAGCAGTTCTCTCTACAGCTGTCTTTTTGAGTGGTATCAGGGTCAGGACCTGCTGTTTCTGCACTTGTTTTCCTATGATGGCATTTATTAAGTGTTGTGAAAGAAATCAGTAAAGGTTCCAGTTTCCTAAGTAACTTCATTACTCTGATCTTGTAATATTGTATATTGAGTCTTTGAGTTAATTTCTTTAGTCAAGAACATTAATGGAACTTAGTGTCCAGTTCAGATACTGTCTGAACTTAGCTAGTTCAGATTTCTTGAGTCAGCCTTCAGTAACGAGTTTTACATTGCTGACCTCGTGTTACTCACAGAGCATTTAGTGCTAGCTAGAAAAGAAAATGTACAATTTATTGAAGTATTGCTGGAGTATTTGTAATGCAGCAGCAGCAAGGTCACTTTTGCATCCCCCATAAAACTGAAATGGGTCTGACTCCAAACTGTGCAGATGTTTTCTGTGGTCATAAGGAACTTGAAGGAACCCTCCTGCTATTCCTTCACTGGTGATTTCTGGATGTGAGACTAGCTGCAAGCGTGTAGTGCAGAAGTATTTGCCAGTATTCATGCACCTGGATGCAATTTTTACAGCAGATTCCTCCATAATGAATATGCACTTTGTTGAATGAAGAATGGAGAAAAATGTACTCTCATGAGTATTTTAAGAAGATAAAATCTAACAAGTTTGAGGTTTATCCCAATCCAGTGATAACATACAAAGTGATTAATGAACTGGAATTTGAGCCATTTGCTGTGTACTGAGTTCAATTTTCTTGAACTTGATGTCAATGCTAAAATTTGATAAATCATGTAATTTATAGATCTGAGTTAAGTAAATGGAATTTTTCTTTGTGACTATGTGTAGACCAGCGTTCTTTAAACAAACTCCAAAGGCTGCAGAATTTTGGCATCCAAACTATTGTTGTCTCATGCCATATGAAAGAAAGTTAAGTGCAGGCTGTTAAAAAAATTGCCTCATTCTTGGGTACCATATTTTTTTATATTCTCCACAGGTAGGTGTCTTTTTTTTTCTATTATATTATTCATACCTCCTACAAACACTGTCACAAATTTGAAAACCAAGTGTACCTTCAGCAAAAGAGCAAGGTTGTTACTGAGTTAGGATTATTTTTTTATTGATACTGGTAAGAGCTTGCTGATGCTTTTTATAGCAATGTGCTTCCTTGAACGTTTGAACTGATACTTTGTTTCCTGAGACATTTATTCTTGAGAAATTCCTTACTGTCCTATTATCATTACTGAGAAGTAGGTCATGGTTGGCAGGTTTTTTGAAAACGAAACCTGTGGCCAGATACCAGTTTGTCACAGAATGAACCTCATTGCCCTGAATTGTCAGTGGTGTCTATTGCAAAGGCTGGGTAAAAATTTTCTTTTCTGCTTTTACCTCTTTCTTTCCTTGGTATGTGGGAGGAGATAGGGGGACAATGGAATCACTAGGGTGTCTCTTCTTACCTGAGTCAGAATGGGCTGGCTGTTTTCAATGGTGACACCCTGTGACTGCACTTCAGTGATACCACAGCCATCACTGGAGGAACAAAGTGAAAAAGTATGCTGGTACATTGCTATTTTGGTAAAATAATCAATGGCTCTGTCAAGACACTGTATGTGTGTTTGTAGGCAAATTTCTCTCAACTCAGGTCCTGCTCTTTTTAAGCATACAATCTTCCAGCCTTTTCTTTCCAACCTTCAGATTCCTTTTTATCTGGAATAGAGTGATACATTCATCTGTTCAAAATGTGATGTGATCTGGCACAGGAATATCCATCCAACTTTGAGTGGGAAAGTTCAATAGGCGATCTTCAGGCATAAAGGAAAAAATCCTAGTCCCTCTTGATTGTCAGGGCGAGATTTGGAAAATGCTCCGCTCATGCCTATTATTCCTGTTACTCTGATCAAAACTCCAGGATAACTTGTGATATGAAGGATGAAGGTTTTAGCCTGTATCTAACACTGCTAGTGCTAATGTAATGGCAAGATGTCTGTACCTTCCTGGGTTTTCTAGCTGCAGAGCTATGTGGAAGTGAACAGTGAGCAAGTAGGAGTGACTTTCCATAGAAAAGTGGGAATTAAGCCAAATGTGAAAAAAAACAACCAAACGAAAAAAACCCCAAAACAATACATTGGCCACTGCTATTCATGTTAACAAAAATGACTAACATTGCTAGTGTCTCTTGTCCATAGATCACCTCTCTCGTGACACTGCAGCTGCTATCCGTGGTTGGCCAGAATGACCAGCTTGATGGACCACGATACAAATGTACTGTGTCTCTGGACTTCATCAGAGCTATTGCCCGGTGAGCCTGTTAGAGTTCATGTACTGTTGCATGTGCTGATTTGAAAGAGACTTCAAGCCAAGTATTTGCTTAGTCTATAGCTCTTTGCAGGCCAGAATAGAAAACCTGTGGATGTTTTTTAAGAATGACTGAATAAGTCATGCTATTTATGAGAAATGTTGTACCCAAGGTGAGTATAGTCCATTCCTGTTTTGGAAAGGATTTATGTTGCAGTGGCAGTATGTGTTACAGTAACATACTGTCTTTGTGTTTAATAAAGGTCAGGGACTTCATGTGAAAATACTGCTCTAAAATGTCAGTCCATTTCATTACCAAAAAGCACATTATGGTATTTGAATCTGAAATTATATTTGGTTCTTAACAGTGTTATGCATATGATATAAAAACTACACAGGTTATAAGAATTCTTGCACATAGACCATCTCATGTGATCTGTTATTGATATAAGCTAATTCAGTAAGTGAGTGTAGGTATGTCAGCATCTTTGTTTATCCAGAGTCTTCAGTTGTGAAGTCTGAGAATAATTTGAGATCCGTCAGGAGAGATGGCAATAATTTGCAGACGGAGATACATGCAATGCAAAGACAACAGTCAGGCCTGTGTCTCGTATTTTATCTGTTGCTGCCACCTTATTAGCAAGTCTTGGATAAACAGTCTATAACCAGAACAGACATGTGTCAAAAGGGATAAATGTTCTCAAGTCCAACTCTTCTCTGTAATGTGGGGTTTCAGAGGAGCCTGAGGTGTAGGCTGCATTCCATAACCTCAGTGCACATGTTGCTCTCCTGAGCTACTAAATGTCCAGTAGCCTTGTCAGTAAATGCAACAGATACATTAATTTCAGTTTCCAGTTGGACAGGCCATAGAATGAGACTTTGTCTGGCTCAGGTCTGGCCAGACCACACTGCCAGGACCTCCACAGCTTTGCTATGTCAGTTTGCTATTCCCGGCAGTAAAGTCACTTGTGAGTGATGCCCTGAAAAAGCTCCCCCTGGAACCAAGCACAGCAGACCATCTGCTCAGCAACATGGATCGTTGTGTATTCAGTTACACATTGAATTGGGATACTTTGACAGCCCTTTCCTTGCAACTTTGACATCCTTGGAAGTTTCAGTGACTGTGTTGAAGTTGCTGGAAGGTAGAGATGGCCAGAAAACAGGATCAAAACTTTTGCCATGCAGCTCGTGCTTATTGGAGAAAGTAGTTGTCAGAGACACTGTCACTTCAAACCTCAGTGCATGGTACAGTGTTTTAGCTTGCTTTCCTTTAGGTCTTATGTGTGTGTATGTGTATATATATGTGTATACATACATGTGTATCCAAACTGACTTTTCCTACATGTTATGAGGAAGAAAGCAGTTCTTTTTACTCCCCCTCCAAGTAGTTTGCAAGTCTTTATTTGCTGCCTAGATAGGGCTATTTAAATTTGATAGATAGATAGATAGATCTAAAAGTTGGTCTATTCTGCTTTTCTCCTGTTTCTACCCTTTTAAAAGCTTTCTTTGTTCCTTTGTTATAATTTTTATTAAAATACACTTTTCAGCCCACAATATTTATTAAATCTTAAAGGAGGATGATCCATATAAAGACAAGGTTTCATTAATTCATTATGAATGTGCTTCTCTCTTCTTTGGGTGGGGCTACTAGCTATAGGACAAAGGCCTGATCTTCTGTGCTTTAAGAAATTTCATTTTCTATCTGTGCAATAGTTTTGCTTGTATTTGTCACAGAAAAGGAACTACTTTGCAATTTCAGCCAAAATGCATATCAAGTAAGCAGCCCGTCTTCTGATTCTTCTTTCTCTGTTACTGCAATAGTACTTAAATGAGTTTGTTAGCCAGTAAAATCTTCAGATACCTCAGCCTTGTTACCATCTCAGCCTTGTTATTCCAGTATATTTCCTAACGGAAGTCTGAGGAGTGCAAAGTATGGGACAGAAAAGGATGCTCCCTCCCCACCCCCATTCAAGCTGTTCAGATTGTCATTTCGTTTTCTGTGTTTTTTAAGCAAAAGTGAAGTTTGCACTAAAAAAAAGCCACCTGTTTTTGGAAAAGAGTAAAACACTTATGTCTCTTCCTGGTGGCTTTTAACATGGTAACTGCTGAAGTGCACAGTCTCTCTTTTATTACCACGGAACCTCATGTCTGGCTCTGTTCTGTGGCATATACTCAGTCTATGTGGAAACATCTCTTTTTTACTACATAGTAGTTAAACATTTAGCTGAAGGTAAAGTTATATGTTTCTTTGTTAGAAATAATTTCTGTTTTAAGAATTTCAAACCCAAGTTCATAAATTTTCTCTGGCTGAAGTAGGGCTCTCTTAGTGTTTATTGAATATAATGGATCTTTTCAGAGAGTCTGTAATAAACCCAGTTGTTATGACAAGACAGTTCTGTTTCGTTTAGTTGATAAGGTCAGCATTTGTTAGTGTGTATGATTTTGTTTCCGTAGAAAGTCTTGTAATTAAAGCAGTTTTTTCGAGTGACACCATTTCATGCAAGTCTAACAGTGGCAGTTAATGTCTTTAAATTTGTCACTGGATTAATAAATGGGCTCCAACAGAGTATTTCCTGTTATGTATCTTGGGGATTTCTAAACTTTTTCTTTGTCCAAAATGATGTTTTATAAAAACTTTTTGAAAAGTGGGTTACAGGCTGATGCATGAACAGAGAATATTAAATTATTGTAGTCCAACAAATAAGAATTCAGCTAGCTAATCTCACTTAGTATTGTTAGCAGTTATTTTTGCATCATTGGATACTTAAAAAAAAACTTTTTAAATTTATACTTGTCATTATATGCAGTAATTTGCATTATTTATTCAAACAGTAAACCCTGAAGTCTGAGTGTTAGATTGTATAGAATAATGAGTTTAGAGAAAAAAAATAATTATATGTTTCATTCTACTGCTGTTTCATTTTGCCTGCCATTAAAGTACAAAAGTGTACATTAAAATCTTCTATCCCATTGATTGGCGTTCTTGGATTTTTCAAATTTAGCAATGAACATGGGTCAACTACTGTCAAGACTGAAAGAACACAGACTCCAAATGAGTACAGATGAAGGAGTTACATAGTACATGCTAAAACAGGTGGTTTGGGAGATGAACAAAACATTCAATAGCGTGAAGGGTTGGTGCTTTGCATCACCAACTAGAACATCAAGTTTGCCATACAAAAATATAATCTTATTAATATTGTTATATTTTTACTGTTTCATTATTGAAATAAGAGTCTTCCTTTCTTTACTAGCAGGTTGCTATATTTCTTTTCTAGAATTTTACAAAGTTTAAATAATCAGAAGAAAGGTATTGTAAACAATGAGAGAAATGAAAAATTCATTAATCCTTGCTTGCATTTCTTTTGGGGAATTGCTTGCTTTTGATTGTGCAGAATGTCCTGCATGTGCTGTCTCCAAACAGGTTAAAGTCTTAGCACTGTTAAGATGATTGCTCTAATATACTGTGTTTTTGTTTATAGGACCGTGAACTTCGACATAATAAAGTACTTGTACGATTTCTTGTGAAAACAAGCTTCACAGCCATATGGACACCGTGACAATGACTAAGGAAGGCAAGCTGTGTTCATCTCTCTACTTAGCTGGCCAGAAAGAAGAGTGTTTTGGCTCTTTTGGATTTGTCCAAACAGGTGCTGGCCCAGCATGGAACCTGATGAAAATACTCTGATTGGTCTGGGTGGATCTGAGCAGAGGACTATTTACCAGGGACCCTGGAGTATTTGGAAGCAATGTGTTAATTATAAACAGCAGGGTTTGAGCACAATCTGTTCTACTCTTAATGATGTTATCTTAACACTGAAATTGCCTGAAACCCATTTACTTAGGACTGCATTTTGCTCTATGAACTCTCCCCAGTGCTTTGAACATGGCAGCAGCCGTTGTTTGTATGCCCAGTCTTTTCACTTCCTCTCCACAGGAATCCATGCAATTGCCTGCCAAAGCAGCTTTTCCTGAGGCCACCATTTTAGGAGAGTGGAGTAGCAAAGTATAATAAACATAAGAACATATTTAAAAATCAAGCTGGTACAAATTCTTCTTTCTCTTCAGTAGTATGTAGGCAGACTGTTACCCTGTTATATGGAGATCACAATGGTAGGGAACTCCCAGTTAGTTACCATGCTGTCTTTTTCACACCATTCATAAATGTTGACTATGAATGTATTTTTACAAAGCTCTGTTTCTAAAAAATAATTCATTCTTAAAGTTCTATCCCTATGTCAAACTTGAAATGTTTTATTTTTGCTTCAACATTCTATAGTCCTTCTATGCTCATCCAGTTACATGAAGTGCTAATTATAGTGCTGTGTGGAATGAATGTACTTTTAACATACACACCATGTAATGGCTTTTGTAACAGCCTCTGTCCTGTAGAGGAGGATGGCACAGCTGCCTTTTTGTCAGGAAGGGAGAAATTCAACAGGTGACAGAGTCTTTCTGCAGTAATTCCCCAAAAGTGGTGGAACAGTGAATAACCAATGTGGTATTGTAACATAAAACTTTGTCCTTGGAAATACTTAATGGAATACACTACAATTGCAGCTTACAAGTAGAAGATAATGCAATTTATGGAGCATTAAAATCCCAGTTGGAGGTTATTATCTTCATGAATCTGAATCTGAAGAATCTGAAGATTTTGGTAACCCTCTTGAAGACTCTACGTCCCACAGCCTGTTTCTCAGAAGTTTTACTCTTGCTTGCTCACCTTTTACTGTTTGACAGTAAAAAACCATGCCAGATCCTCAGTTGAACATTACAGGTTTTTTCAAGGAAAACTCATCAGTCATCCCCCCTTGCTCTTATATTAGAAATGATCAAATACTCTGAACATGTGTTGTCTTTGCTCTTTTTTGTTTCTTGTTTTTTTCTTTCTTTCTTTGCTTTTATGTTTTCTTCTTTGTTATTTTCTCTTTTTTTCCCCAATTGTGGATGTGCAGCCATACTTCTGGGTTCAGACCCGAGTGACAAAAGCATCCTTCTGGCCAAGCTCTGGCTTCCTCCCTCAGGGGAGTGTGAAAGGGCAGCAATGAGTCATCTCCGTGATCTGTTTTCCTTCCTACCGCTGAGCTGGATCAAACCCTGCACCTGTCCATGAGGTGGCAACATTTGTCACACTTACTGAAGTGCTTGGATGTAAATACATAGCCTGTTGCAAAAATGTTTACTACCTGCTTTTGTTTTTACTTATAAAAATGTCCATAATGTGAACTTTGGGCTAAACTTCACAGTGCCTTTCTGTCTTGGAGCTAGTGCTGGGCTGAGCTTGGCTCTTGTGGATCTCCTGTATGACTACCTAGGACTGCAGTTGGTAGTGCAAAGAAGTTTTGAGGTATTCATATGTCAGCTAGTCTATGTAAAACAGTAGCAGTAGATCATAGGGATTTGTAATTTCTGATCTGGATTAGAATTTGATATATGAAACACCATGGGACTGATACTGATTTGTTAAGTGCTACAAAACTTGGGTCACAAAATTTCATTTTCAGTAACCCAAATCATTCCTGCCAAACAGACCAGACTCTCAAAACTCTTCAGCTCTAAATTTGGAGCAAAAATTAGATGTAAAATAAAGGTCTTAGAGATTAAGGGGTGGGAAAACTTGGTACTGCTGATATTTTTTCAGTCTAATTTCTTCTATACTAGCTTTATGAGTATTGGTGATTATTTCCAGTGGAAATCCAAAGGATAAGGATGTTAATTTTTGTAGAATGTAGTTAATTTCACTGAAGTAAGGTTAACTAGAGAAGCAGTAGCAACAGAGGATTCATTAGACAGAACCACTCTCCTTACTTTGAAGGCACTTTTTTGACCTTTGTGAAAGACTCCTATCAGTGAAATAAAATTTCAAGCTGAATCAGCAGAGTATGAGAATGAACGAGGTGACTGAAGTGCAGATGATTGATGTAGGCTATAACTATGCTGATGATGAATAGTAGGACTTATTCTGACAAACTAGAAATATTTCTATATAGCCATGTCAATGAGTTTATAAATTACTGCTGAGTTTCTTACTAGATACCCTAGCAATATTCTGTTCTGAGACCCCATTTTCATGGATGAGTCCTCTTTTAGCCTCCCCTGGGCCAGGATTTCACCTCTTCTACAGGTGGTTTTGAGAACTGTGCAAACAATGTAGAGCAAGATTGTTTAATCAGAAAACCTTCAGTACCTTAGTGCTGCAGTATGTATTTTTAAAATAGCCAATTTTTTTTTTCATAATTCCTGAATCATAAAGCAGTATAATACTGAAAAAAATTACAGGCTTACAGTCCTTGTCTGCAGTAGCTGATCCAGATATTAACAGGAGCTGAGGCTTGTTCTTACAAGGATGAAGTAATGGAAAAAGAAAAGCAGCTATCATCAATTGTGAAGAGATTAGTGCCCTTGAATGCTCTGGGTTCATCAACAGCTGCGTTTTCATGCACATAACATGAAGATTTTATTTTTTTAAGAAAGCTTGCAAGGCTGCATCCACATGTAATATAGTAGTTGATTCACTCCTTTTGGACAGTGATTTATCTTACTTTGGTTATCCCAGAACCTGCTGCTTCTACTGTAGCCATTCCTGCAGCTGTTGACTCCTTTAGAGTGAGATAAAGAAATAGGTTGCTTACTTCAGTACCTTCTGAGTTCTGATGCTTCTGTACACTGTGTAAAAACACATTCATTCTTGCCATTGGTTAAATTTTTCCAGTATCCACCAAGTACCATTTTGATAAGGCCATTCAGGCACTATGTTTTCCTCTCATAACAAACAGCCAGCCATGCCAGAAGAGTGTGAAGGACAGGATTTCGGCAGGAATATAGGAGATACTACATGTCTGTGACCTGTAGGCAAAATGTACCCAGTTAAGTATCTCAGGATTAGGTATTCCCTCTGCACTTGTACTGGCAGAGATGGGAGGGAAGAGTGAGAAATGGCAGGTTCTTGAGGTCTGCCTGGAGGTTGGCATACTATGTGTTCTGGTCAGCCCAGACAGTTGGGGAGCAGGCTTACTCCATCTGGAAGTAAATCCTGCCAGAGGTGAAGTAACTTGTCCAGTTTTCTCAATGACAGAATTATATAACTTACAAAAGAGCCTCATCATTGCTGGTAAATATGCATTGGGATAAAGATACAGCTTGATTAGCAAGTCTAATCATAGACAATACAAAATTTTTATGTGTTTGTAGATACTGGAATGGCTCCACTAGAAAATTGAATGGGAGATTAATAGCAAAAACTGTGTGTTTTTTATCTCAGCTTCATTGTGAGATCTTTTGCTATGAACAGGCTGATTCAAATGAACAGTACAATACTCAGATAAGGGCAACTTTTTGTGCATGTTTATTAAAACCATTTAAAGAATAAATCTGAAAACAATACAGAAATTGTGTATGCCAGCAGAGTTGAAACTGTAGAAGTACAATTCTTATAAGGACCATATTCATGTTTTTCTGAAAACTTAATGTCTTTGAATAGCCACAGCTCAGTTGCAGTGTCTATGCAAAACAAAAAATAGAATAATATCATACTTCTTGTTATTGGACATTAGCAATATATCCATGGCCAATATAGCCATGTATTTGAATAACTAAGTATCCACCCAGGTGTGAGATATCAAGGAGCTCAGAAGTACAGTATTAAAGTAAGACCGACACTATCAAGCCCATGGGTGGAGGTGTTTCCATGCTGTTGAACAAGTGAATGTCTGACTGTAAGCTGGGAGTTTTTGGAGGGGGATCATGATGTCCAAAGTACCACAGATAGACTTAATGTTTGAAGTGTTGTAGTGTGTTGTACTTGGTACTTGAGGCACCTCCTCCTCTGCCAGTGACCAATACCCCATTTTTCCAAAGCAGCAGAAGTATCCCTAACTCTTCCTTTCATTTGGTTCAAACTACATTTGGCAATAAATCATTTCCACTGGTGTGTCACAGTTGCCAAAAAGGATTTGCTATACAGCTCTTCCAAGGGAGTTGCCACCAACAGGCAGGAAAGTACTGAAAGAAAATACATGTTCACTGCTTCCTGTTTGGGTAGGCAGCTGGGCAACTTCAGTAGGGAAACAGGCTGGGCTTTCATTTGAGATGAAGTTGTGGACGAACTTGCCCTTTTGACAGCTTTGATGTTTTGAAGTATACAGAACTCTACCAGACTTCCTCTCTGTTTCTTCCCTTACCCTCCCACTGCAATTCTGTGTTATTTTTTTGAAATGGTTCTTGCAGAGATCTGCACCAGAAGTACAACAAGCTCCTGGGCTTGACATCCCCCAGGGGATCTCCCACAAGCAAGCAGAGCAGGAAGGCTACTGTGGGCTGTCTGTCCCCTTGTGGTGCAGGTGTGCATTGTTCAACTAACCTGTTGACACATACTGCCTTCTGTCCTGCCAGGACTTGTTTGGATATTCAGAGAGGGGTCTGTTATGTACTTGAGGGCGGGTGTTTGGCTTCAGCAAGGTCATTTTCCAAAACTTGGTGCGGTATGGTTGAATCATGAATGCTGTACTGTCATGTTGTACTTGGTGTTCATATTTCAATTTTGATGAAATGCTGGTGAAAAGCCCATTGCAGTCTCAGACTGATGTAGTAAATGTGATTTTTCTCAAACAGCACAGCAAAGGTGCAGCTTTGCCTAAATTCATTCAGCACATATGTTCCATTCTCCTGGCACATAGATTTTCTACAGAACAGGATTTCTAATACGCAAATAGCTTCTTTTCTGCATTTGATTCTTGTTCAGGGAAATACATGCTGCACAATATTTCATGTACATTTTTCAGGTAGTTGAGTTCAGAGTAATAAAAGAGGGCTGGGAGGGCTGGGGAATTGAGCTTTGCTAGCAGGCTTTCCTGGATCCTGTGCACTGGTACTTCAGCAGCCGAGCACTTCCTGTGTCTTCATGTAGGTAATGAGGGTTTTCACATAGGCACCTCCCAAATCCCAAGTCAGAAAATAGTTGTCAAGGGAGAATATCCAAGAGTGGCATAAGTAACCTCTCATTAAAACAACCTTGCCAGATGAGGGAGCATGTTTCTCCAAAATCCAGCAAAAGGAGAATGTACCAAGAGACAGTGATGGAGAGCAAAGTTGTTTACACTCTGATGGCAAAAGCCATTATATTCTTGCTGTTTGCATAGTTTCTCTTTAGTTAAAGAGTTTTTACAGTATTTATGATGCTGTTTCTCCCTCTACCCTGTTTCCATCAGTACAGTCCCAGCTGTGTTTTTTTCTTCCTCTGCCATTGCACCCAGTGCACTGAGAGTTCCCATCTGGGCCAACAGTTTGTGTGGGGAAGTGAATGCCCTGCTCTGTAATGCCACCCTGGATGCCAGCCCTGGTCTCGCCATCCTAGAGCAACTCAACATCTCAGGCTTGGGATGGCAACAGCAGAGAGTGGTTGTTTCGTCTTGCAGGGCATAGGAACTTCAGCAACACCCCTGAAAAAGAAAGACGTGAATAAGCCAAGACGTCTACAAGGGAGACAAATTATGTTGTTAGTGTGCAATTACAGCAGTTCCTGAATTCCAGCTGCATGGCTGAATGAATACCCATCCCATTTCCTCACATTAACATTTTTATGCTGCTTTTGATTATTTCTTAATGATGCATATCATTAAGAAACAGCAAATAACTGGGAGTTCTGCTCAAACTTTCTGAGAACAGTGTCATGTTGAGATTTGGGAATTTCAGAGAAAATGAGAACAACCAAAGACAAGTACACGATTTCTCTAGTGATGTAAACAAACCTGTAGCTCCTGCCTCCCTGGGAGGGGAGCTTCCTCTCTGTCAGCACAGGCTCTTTCACTTGACTGAGCCTGAGGCTGGGGCATGTGCAGGAACCTTAAATAACTTCTTCAGTGCTACTCTTCACTTCAGGCAAGATAGAACATGTCTGGAGCTATCAGTAAAGAGATGTGTTTATGTATCCTGAATGTGTTGCTTTTCAATGGCTTAGAATCCTTTACAAAAATCTTATCTAATGTCAAGAGTGCAGGAGGGGTCTCTTTGGTTGATTATAGGAAAAGCAAATATGATGGTTGTGCAAATAGTCACAGTTACTTTCTGCGAAGTAATTTGTCCTCAGCAATGCCTCTGTTGTTCACCATCCGATTTCTTCTTTCAAGGTCAGACTGCTGAAGAAGCTGAAGCTGATCCCTCTGATCCATTTGGGATGTGTTTGTAGAAATAAGCAATCTCATTCCTAAAATAAAAAGTGGGGAAGCAGGGGATTAGACTAAAAATTCAAGCTGCTCTGTATTGGGTAGCCCCCACACTACAGGAGTCAAAAATCCTGATTTCAGAATGCTACATAAATATGTGTCTGGTTTATATTTTCCTCAGATGGTACAACTTCATTAATTTTTGGTGTGGAAGGCAGTTAGATGTGTGAGCAGGGGCAGCTGTTTTCCACCAGTAGCTGAAGAATAGCTCATCCACCAGAAAAGACAGCACTGTCTTTGCAGGTTCACAGCAAAAGAGATACAGAGATAGTGGAGGAAGTCAGGTGGTGCTGCTGTTCCCTTCTCAATTTCCCTTCCTGGGGAACTGAGGGTGGTGAAAGCACAGTAAGATGATGAATATCAAATGATACTCTCAATAAGACATGGATCACCACAGGTTTCTGATGATCCAAGGTCTGTGGCTATGGGCTGCCTTTACAGCTGTTGAATTCTCTTTGGGGATGTCCTCTTTGATGCTCCTCAAACTACTGCACCAGGCAGAAGAGAGAGAGAGGACACCTTTTCCTGCCTTTGTGCCAAGCTGCTGCTGTTGGGCTTCTCAGCTAAGAAGGACACGAAGTTTGGAGCAGACTTGGGCACACGTGTTTGGACACAGAGATCTGGAATGGTTACAGGGATCACTGCATGGAACAGATCTACTCCTCATTCAGCTTGTTTAAATCACAGAAGAGAACCAGTCTCAAAAGGAATTGGGCTAATCCTTTTTCCTGTTTGTGTCAAACAGTCCTCACTCATTAAAACTGGAATTTCTTTTTGCATGAAAGGAGTAAGTCAGCATAGGCTGCTTACCCAGTTCCAACTCCGACTGCTGAGAAAGTCATTCTTTTCTTTTTAGCAGGTTAAGGACCATCATTTATGCTAACCTTTTTTTTCTTTTAAATTCTCTTCTACAGATGCCTTCCAGAAATCTTTGGATGTTCAATATGTTACTATAGATATATAGTAAAATTTTGACAGCTTTCTTATTGCTCAAAACCTGAGGTTCCCTGCAGAGACCTTTTCTTCACTGTAGCCTTATTGCCAAGTTGTCAGAGCATTAATTAAACTAGAAGAATAAGGCATTGCATGTAATTTCCTATACTGGATGCCTTCATGTCAGGACATATCTCCATGGTAAGAACCTGTATATAAATAAAAAATAAGCCTGGCAACAGTAAAAAAGCTCATGCAGGCTTTTAAGCAAGAAATGTGGCAGAAGAAAATACAGAATTTTAAGGAAAGTATTTCTTGGGAAAATGAAGACCACTGAATACTGCAGTCATTAAGAACAAATGTGATGATTTTGTTTGGCTATTTGGGAGTATTCCAATGCTACTTTTAATTTCCATGTTTTAGGTATTTATTGGCTCAAATCTAAGAAGTTTTCTTATTCTAAACCTCCCTCATTTATCACAGGTAGTTTATATTTCTTAGTTCCTTAGTGGGATTATGGATTCTCTGTACAAGCACATAAAATTATGTATAGTAAAACTTTATTCCTTATAAACTGCTAATAATTTACATACTTTTCATTTTGCTGCATGGATGAAAATGTCTCCATAGACTATACATCACTTCTCAATTTTATGTGCATTTACTCTGCGGTTTAGAAGCCAAAAAATACAGCACATGTGTTGGATGTTTTTTCTGTAATAAAATGAATAGATGCTCAAACTATAATTGCAGTCCACTGTTTGTTAACCCTGCAGGCAGAGCCAAAGCACTACAGAAAAAAGAGTATTTTTCATTTTTTTCTCACATTTTCAGGTCTGTAGGTTTTTGAGACTCTTCACAAAATAAGTTTGATCATTTGCTGTCAAACTGAAAGAAAAAAATATTTTCGAGAGCTGAAAGAAGAGAAAATTGTGCTTTAGGGATTACAAGATGAAGGGGATAAAACTGTCTGGAGGATAAAACTGCTGTGGGTACACAGGGTCTTCTCTTTCTTCTTGCTGCGTACGGAGCAGTTCCTGAGGGATTACATATAAAGACTCTCATATAAAGTGAAGGGGAGCACTGGAGCTGTTTGTACCTGGCTGTGCCACTGAGGCTTGGGGCAAGCAGAGGGATGACATCCATCACTTACAGGCTTGTCTGTGGGCCTGGCCAAGAGCACCAGAGTGTAAATTTCTGTACCACTGAAGAGGGACCTGGAAAGCACCAGGAGTGTCTTTCTTCTCAGCCAAACACAAGAGCACTGGCAGTCTCTCAACATGTTATTTGAAATGTGTTCTGGCTTGAAAAGCTGTTGCTGTTGTGAGGAAGCTCCGTTAGCTCCATGCGTTTCTGCGCTGGAGCTATGTAGCTGCTCTCCATACCGGCCTTCACTCCTCCTCCAGGAGCTCTGTGTCCAAGGTGGGCAGTGTGGCCAGAGGTCTTGGTGTCTCTGGCATGACTGTATTGTTGTAGACAGGTAGATGGAGAGGCTGTGCTGCCAGGAGCTGCTTATAGCAGCGTATGTAGTATGTTCCCCTTTTCTTGGTGTCTTCATAGAATCACAGAATGTGCTGAGTTGGAAGGGACCCATCAGGATCATTGAGTCCAACTTCCAGCTCTGTACAGGATACCCCAAGAGTCGCACCCTGTGCCCAAGAGCATTGTCCAAACACTTCTAGAACTCTGCCAGGCTGGTGCTGTGACTGCTTCCCTGGGGAGCCTGTTCAGTGCCCAATCACCCTCTGGGGGAAAAACCTTTTCCTAGTATTGAATTTAAACTTCCCTTGACACAACTTCAGGCCGTGCCCTCAGGTCCTGTCACTGGTCACCACAGAGAAGAGATCAGTGCCTGCCCCTCCTCTTGCCCTCATGAGGAATTGTAACTGCAGTGAGGTCTCCCCTCAGTCTCCTCCAGGCTGAGCAGACCAAGTGACTTCAGCCACTCCTCATATGGCTTCCCCTTCTTGCCTGTCACTGCTATTCCAGGTGCACGTGCAGCAGCACAGCATGGGTGCCAGTCTCCAAGTTACACTTCAGCAGAGCAGTTTCACACTTGTGCTACTTCAGTCCTGCACAAACACTTCCCAATAAATCCTCTAAGACGCCTGGCTGGCTGTTTGCTGGGGAGTCAGTGTCCAGGTATTTTATGTCTCAGGCAGCCTATGAAGCTGTACCTGGGAGCCCAACGGCGACTGAAGCACACCCAGAGGATTTGGGGCCAGCCCTGCAGGGTGGGTGTGAGATCTCCTCCTTCAGCTCAGTGTCACCCCTTCAGACAGTCTGGGGTAGTCGGGAGGTCAGTTTAGTGCTGGGCACCCCAGGCACAAGCAAGGAAAGTTAAAGTTCAACAGTGCTGGGCCATTCTCACAACCTCCTCTGAAGTGTCAGAGTGACAGCATGAGCCTCCTGCTTAGAAGAGGCAAGCACAGCTTCTGCCGCGGGACTGGTTTCCCTGTGCCTGTCCTCGGAGCTGTGTCTGCCAGCAGGATGCATAGGGGCTTCTGTTCCTCTGCAGAGCTCACGTCCACCCGAGCTAAGGGAGAGCGCTGAGGTATCTCCATGTCCACTGCGAGGCTCGATGTCCTCCCTAGCTCCTCGCCTGTCATCCCCACTGCTAAAGCATCCCCAACATTACTCAAGCACTTGGATTCCTCCTCTTCAAAAAAAAAGTCTTTAAAAATTATTCTTTAAAATTTTCTGGTAAATAGAGTTAATCCCCTAAGAGAGGAACACTTTAGGTTGCTTAGTGGTGAGATCTTTTATTCATGAGCAGCATACGCCATACATTCACTCCCTCACTCAAGTCTCAAGCATTATTTCAGGCAGAAGAAAGCACATTGTAGGCTTTTGAACAATCTGAAAATGTGTAATGAAGTGGCAACACATCTCAGAGGCAATAACCTGCTGAAACATTACAAGCCTTTATAGTCAGTGGGCATTTTAAAGCCCTAACTTGTAACCAACAGAACTTTGTTATTAAATGATTACTTTTATGTGCACAGAACTTTTCTCCCTACGTGTATTGAGTGAATCCTAAATGATAAACTGTATCAATGCTTTTTCTCATCAACTACTTGGTTTTTAACTTACAGGGTCCTTAACATAATTTTCTCTCGTACATCCAGTAATTCTCTTTCTTTTCTGGGTGTCCCAAAGAGGCATACAAGAGTTCATAAATCTAGTGCAAATTTATAACCTGCTGTTGCCCCTCTCAGATATATTTTTTTAAAACACAGGTGAAATACGAAGCCTGGGGAGTGCAAAGGCTGGTCTCTTCAATTAATTTAACACTTGTCTTTGTGGAAAAATAAAGCACAGATGAAAGTCTGTAGGAAAACATGCTAGTTCAGTCTAACTGCCTGGGTTTGGCTACTAAGCGTATTTGGTTATCAGGAGAATTAGTTCATTGTTGCTGAAATTTTAGCTTTGATCTCTCATTATAAGTTTTTTAAATTCTGAGGATTAATTGCATTTGAGGGGGAGATCCAAAGAATTTTTCTGACTCCAGCGGGTTTTGAAGGAAGCCACCTGAGGTAAATGATAGGAGAGCCCACCTCTGCATCTTGATCCCTGGAAATGGAATTGACCTTTTCACAGCTCAATTACAGATTAGTTTATATAAATATATCTTAATGTTCGACCCAAATCTCCTTTGTGTGCCCTGGTGCAGTTGGCCTGTGAATACCGTGGTCTCCTATCAGCAAAAGGAGACAAGATATTTGCTCAGATGTTCAGAGTCAACAGCCCAGCAGAGGTGGCCCCAGCTGGGGCTCTAACTGGGGCAGTTGAAAAGCTTGGACCAGCTGTGTGGAGCTGAGTGAAGCTTTCTGCTTGTCACCTTTGGTACTCAGCCACCAATACTCCAAATTTTGCATTTAGCAGTACTTCACAGCTGGATGGATTTTGAAGGTGGAGTTTTCCAGCTGTAGTTTCTTCATCAAGGATAAGGCAGCCTCCTGTGCCCAACAAATGCAGTTTTTATTCCTGCTGGGGGAGTAGCACAAGGGCTCAAATGAGAGCTGTGCTAGTAAATATGCAGTGCCTGGGGCAATCCAGCTCCCGTGGGCACCCACAGATTCAGCACCCCTGATCCTCATGGGCTGTGTGAGGCTGGAGAGCAAAGCCCCAGCTGAGCATCTCCAGGCCTTCCCCATTACCCACAGTAAAAGGGCTCAGTCCCACAAGACTCAGTGACCTACCTTCCCTTGTCAGTGGGTCTGGTCCTGTCTCCCTCCAGCCCTGTGCCCTGTACCTCTGCTGTTTGCTTTGTGCCTGTTTTGGAGCTGATCTTGCCCCACTGAGACCCTAAAACTAACTCAGCCAAAAACCAGGAAGCTTTCTGCCATGTCTCAGGGATGGGTGAGAAGGGACAAGGAAGGGTGTGCTTTGGTAACCACAAGCCATTAGGATCAGCTCAGATGTCTCCAAAACCAAGCCTTAAATATATACAGCCCCTCCTGTTTCCCTACGTGGATGTTTCTTGCCTTGGCCAGTGGCATAGCTTGGACACTTCTAGCCAGTCGCTATAAGTAGAGATTATTATCAAAAATACTATTTAGAATTAATTATCCCCTTAGTCTTCCAAAGGGGGGACTCTGTATTCATGTTTGGGGCATCTTCTTAAGGACTTGTGGATAAGCTTATGCTGCCCACATGCTGTACATACGAGACTACTAAACAGACAACATTAAAGCTATTAAACCTGCCCTTTTCATGAATTTCAAATTCATTGGCAACATTTTTTAAAATCACAGTCTAATCTTTCAGAGAACAGAGCCTCTGCTTAGGATGCTGCTCCAAGGAGAACCAGCCACCATGCAAGGTGTCCTCTTGATTTATAGCTACAGCAGCCTGAATTTCATATAACATGATAATATCCTATAAAGTCTCAGAGCTCTACACTGAGTCCTGCGCAGATAACTGGTTGAGCAGTATGTGGAGACGGGATACGATAATAATGTCTTCAGCATGAAATGATGCTGTTTGGGATGCCATACTTCTTGGATGTGGGAGCCGTAATCCTATTATCAGTCATCAACAATAAACGACACCATTGTAGATATTAATTTTCTGAAGGTGATAAAGAAGCAGCCTAGCCAGCATGCTGAGGTTTCACCTGCTATTTCCTTGCAGATTTTCTCCGCAGATTTCTGCCCATCTGCAGATTTTTTTTTTTATCACTGTAAGTAAGAGGACATTTACTTCACTGATTATTATTTCAAGCCACCAGTTGTATTTCAGCATTGATTTGGGGAATTCTGTTCCAGGCCTTGGGGCTGTCTCCCACGGCATCCTCCTGCAAGAGACAGGTGCAGAGGGCAGGATGGTTTGTGGGTACGTTAATGTCTGCACCTATGTGGATGGGTAACAAAGAATTGCAGTGAAATCTGCCATAAATTACCTGAGAGATGTCAAGAAAGGTAGGCAGGTAACAGCCAACTGACAGTGCCAAGCAAACAGATGAGTTTTCATCATCTTCATGCCTAGCCCATCCTTTCCAGCTATGGCATACTTTTTGATTACACTATGTTATTTTACAGCTAGTATGAAATATTTAGGGCTTTAAATTTATATAGTCATAAGACACACCACTTTGCAGTACATCTTATAGTTCAAATACAGGAGCTGTATAATTACATACGTCCACAAAACTTTATTAGTGAGAAAACATAATTTTACTCCTGCACATTGTTGGAAATTATTTCTACAATGAAATCATAGGAGAAATTTCTTTAATTAAGTAGAAGTGTAAATGAACGAATTAGGTTATCCCTCTTCAGACTTCATGTGCTGGGGTTGCAGCTGTGCTTCGACTGGCTATTTGCCTTCCCGTCTTCAAGGAAGCCAGGGCAGCAAAGCAGACTGAGAGGGAAGATGTCAGTGCTGCTGCCCACATGCTGCCCATCAGGTGCAGATTTATGCACACCCAATTGCTTTGGTCCTTTCTTAGCAGCTTTAAGGAACTGCTGCCCGCTGCCAAGATACAGCTGTTCATTGCCCTCACAGCCTTTCTTGACCATCTACAGGACTCCTAACTGTCCACAGTCCAAGGAATCACTGCACAGGCACAGCCTCGCTGTGTGAGTAGGAAGGTTACCGTTTACTTTTCTCATAGGGATGAGTTTCTACACTGCAAGTGTGAGCTTTCCCTGTGACAGGCTGATGCAGGGGATCCCTTCCCATCTGCCCCTCTGGTCCTGGGTGTTTTTGACCCGTTTGCAGCAAGAGGTTCACCTGAACTCGCCCAAACTCACTTCTCCTGTTTTCTTTCTTCCCTATCTGCTTATTTTCCCCAAATTTCCCTACCTTCACATATGTACAAATACAAACCTTCAGCACCTAACTCTGGTCACAGATGATGTTTTTGGGTCAGTGCCTAGGACATATGCTAGTGCCCATTCCACAGGTTCTCACCTCTTCCACTGGGCACTTTGTCATGTGGGAAGGGATGTGGCAAAGGAAAGTGGACAGTGTTTGTCCAGCATGGAGCTGACCTTGGAGAAGACCAAGCTCTGACCACGGAGGGAAGAGGCTTAGACAATCTTCCCATGACTTAAGGGAGAGGTGGAAACAGTGTTTCCAGTAAGAAATACTCACTCCTCCTGCCTTTCTGCAGTGCACAGTTTCAGCCTTTTGCACATTCACTCTTTCCCCAGCCACAGTCACCTTTTCTTGCTAATCAGTAGCACAGATGTCAGTGAATTGCTTTCTCATTTGGAAGATGAACATTTCACACTCCTCTTGGCTGGGAATCACAGGAGGCCCTGCAGCTCCTTGCACAGCACCCCATGCCAGCACCTTTGCTGCGGGTTAGTTTACTTTGCTAAACCTTGCTCTGGACACCTTAGATGTTGACACAATGAATTCCTATACAGAATGGCTTTTCAAAATGGCATTTTGGTAAAATCAACTGTTACCAATCGTTTAAAAACACACATGGGATCAAAGTTCTGTTTATCCCAGGTTTAATAATTACCTTAGCAATGCAAAGCTGAGCCCAGTGGCACAATAAAACTTCCTGTCCACTTTGACATCTTGTATGTTGATGTTGACTCATGACTTCAGTCACTGTTTACAAATATTGGCCTGGGAGGTCCTTATAGATCAAAATAAATTGTATTATCAGGAAAGTGAAAATGGATGAACCCTAGAAAACTGGCCTTAATCTGACAAAAATACCCTCTAAATTAAACAGGTGGTGGAGCTAAGCATCTTCTCCAGGATTTTGCTCCCCTGTGATCTATTGAGGAACAGATTTACATTTATTGGAGCTGAAGTATTCATTACGGTACAGTTTTTAAATGCAACCTACAGAGCACTAACAAGGGGTGAAACCAGGGTCACTCTTTAACTCATGGATCAATAAATCTTTTCCATCCTTGAACTGTAATGTCAAATGCCATTGCCTAAAAATTCCTTAGCCAGCACTCCAATCTATATCCATTATGGCTATATTCTCATTTTAGGGTACAAAGAGTGTGCACATCATCTCAGCTACACTTCCAAGCTGTTTATGTGAGTTCTTTTGCTTGCAGGCCAAAGCATATTCTAATTTCAACATCTATAAATAAGTAAATATGTTCTGATTCTCATTAAACATCTATAAGTTTCACATTGACAGTGCAGTAATTATTCTCCAACTCTTCCATTTCTTAATAAGAATAAAACCTTCGCCTAAACTCCATATTCACAGTGACTACACAACATTAACATCTTTGTAATTCAGATAAGCAAGATCTTCTTTAAGAAATTCAGGGGGAAAATATGCAACCTGACAGAACAGCATGAAGCTTCCACATGAGAATCCTAGGAGAAAATGTCTACATATTTTGGAGTAAAATCAATGGAAGCCATTATAAAAGAGCACATTGTCTAAAATGTGTTGAAATGAGACGTGTATTTATTCTCTCCCTGAGGTAAAAACCTGTACAACTTTGGGTTAACAATCCATAAATTATCAAGTAATTTCTCACTTGTGGAATAAATAGCATCCAAGAGTGTCTGCATCCACACATCAGCTGAAGCTGGAGAAAGCTGAATTTACAAAACATTGAATCAGGAGGTATGTGAGACTCAGTCAACAGCACAAAATCGAGTCACTACAACAAGGAATATTACAGCTAATCATCAGGTTTTCAACTTTTCAAGAGTTTCTGCTGCAGTTCATGGGGCGCTCAGGACCCCTCTGCAGAGCTTGACAGAAGAGCAGGCAAAACCAGAGAGTGAAGTGAGTGTAGAGGATGGAGGAGCCAAATGGACTGACAAGACATAGCCTGGGCAGCAGCTCTTGGTTCAGACATGTTTAGTGATGGTATTTTGGGGCGACTAATGAATTTGGGGTGGTCACAGGTGGTTGATGTTATTTGAATTCCTGGCCGAGCTGTGCATTTCCCTCCCAAAGCCCAGCCCCCACCCTGCTGGCTGTCCCGTGTGGATGTATGTCAGTATTCAGACAAGATCAGCAAAGCTGGAGTCCTCCCACCTGCTCCACGAGTCAATGGTGAGGAGGGTGTCCACCTTCTGCAGAGTCCCAGACTTAGAAGTCTTGATGGTAAAAGCACAAACCGAAGTGTTTCAGCACAGGGTGTCCAGGAGCCTCAGCCCACGTCTCTTCCAGGTCCTGCCCTCTCTGGTACATTGCTTGAGCAAAGATTCCTGTGTTGGGATGAGCACCCTGCCAGCCAGCCAGCCTGCAGAGCACATAGGAAAGGGCTTGCGACTTGCCACAGTGCATATTCAGTCCATATTCAAATGGCAGGTCAGAGCACCTCACAGGAGGCATCTGGCTCCTGCAGAAGCCTTGCCCAGCCTGGTGGTGGTCCACAGTGCCCTGGAGAAGGACTGAGACGCTGCCAGGATAGACCCTGGACCTGGGAGTGTTCTGACAGCACAGCTGACATCACCGTGGATCAGCCCTGAATTTCAGAGCATGTCAGCAGTTACCTTCTGCCTTCTGATTAATGAACTCTCGGCCTCATGGCATATTTTTAAGGGCAGGTATCCAGAGGCTGGATCACAGGGTGTATCCTCCTGGTACTGAAGAAGTGCCCATGTTGGCAGACTGTGGAGGAACCACAAACCATTTGCCTGTGGAGGATTAAACTGGACCTCATCCTGCAGCACTCAGAGGGTGAGTGCTGGGCCTCTGAGGAGACATGAACTGGGCCAAGAGCATCAGAGCTAGAGATAAACACGAGTAAACACAGGCAAACAAATTACAGAGGGGAACAAGAAACCGACAAAGATGAATGTGGCAAATGAAATGTAAGCAAGTGTGTTAATGCGGGTCAGACAAAGACTTAAAAAATCTTGTACTCAGGATATTAAAATTGCACTCCCTGGTGTGTACCTACCTGCACCTCTCTCCTAAACATTATTTCTGCTACATTTGCCTTGAATTAAGAAAGAGGTTTTTCATCTTTGAAGCAGTCAGACCTGCAATTACACTGACCCAAGTTTTGCATGAGGTAATATTTTTTCCTGCCTTAAACACAATTTGTACTCAAAATGAACTTGTTAAATAGTCTGTCATCTTGCATTTCCTTCTGTATAGAGCAGACAACACCTGAATAGTTAATGAACTGCAGTGCAGTTTAATCAGACTGGGAAAAATAGTATTTCAAACAAAGAACAAAGTAATCCCCTCCAGTTTCTCCCACTGCCTCCAACTTCCTGCACTAGTCACTTGGTTGCCAAGTCACTTTGCACATTTTGAGCATCTCCCGAGACATCTGGCCCAAGCCCCAGGGGTGCACACACATTTTGGGAGGTGATGGTCCCCATCACCTTGCTTCACAAGCAGCTGTTTAGGCCAAGGCAGTGTGCCCCAAGTCATGGACCAGCAACCCCAGCCCTGTTCAGGCTGTGCAGCCCCAGTGTTTCAGCCTATATAGAGGCTTAAAATGGCTGGATGCTTTATTCACCCAGTAAGTAATTTACTATGACATGTTCATACCAGTATACAAGAGCACTGATGTGCCTCCAGTCATAGTGCTGAACCCAGAAATTTTGCTCAGAGGAGTCATAACCTGCAGTAGGAAACAGCTCTGGAGCTATACACTGGAGTGCATGTTGCAGAGCTCTGCCAAATGTGATATTACCAAAATAGCTTTTGTTCCAATACATTGGGCACATAGAACGAAAATATTGCCTATTGTCTGGGTTGTAAGTTCCCCTTTGTATAAAATATGAATAACATTTCTTGACTGCGTTTGTGAAATGCTTTGTCCCTGGGCACAGAATCTATACACAGCCACAGCATTGCTGTTATTTATGACTTTCTTTAAGCACAGGGAGTTATGAAGATGTACTTTTACTTTGATCCTTCACAGACCCAGTAGCCTGCAGGAAGAATACAATTCATCAATGGTTTTGTTATGTGTGTCACTGTAACGGAGGGCAGGAATGAGATACAGCGTTCCTCTGCCACCTGGGAGCATCCGCTACCCAGCAGCATGAAGGCGAATGGGTAACATCCTCTCAGCAGGTGAACTGCATGAAAACACAAAGAAATAAAGTGGTGATTGTGGCTGGGAAGTGGCCATTAAGGAAATTTAATTCAGCTGACTGTGATGAGTAAAGATGCCATCAATAGTTCCCGCTACTGGCCAGTGAGTTATTGGATATGTGATTTCCACAATCTAACTCCCTTAGCACATTTCTATATTAAATCTTTTGTTGCTTTTGTTGTTTTATCCCTAAAGAATATGAGAAAGGTGAATTGCTGACTTCCCACATCTTGCTTTGGCTGCAAGTGGAGCTTCAGCTCCTCAGGGCTTCGGCTCATGGGCAGTGAAGCAAACAGCGACGGCAGGTGAAGATGGAGCTGTCTCCCACCTGCCTGCCAGAGGTTACTGCTGCTCTAATGGCCTTGGCAGCAGAAAATATCTGCCAAAGTCAGCTCAAGCTGGGGCACAAGGGTGGAGCAGCAGAGATGTAGGTGCTGAATCAGCTCTGTTTTGGAGAGCAGAGGGATGTTAGCAGCAGCACAGGTGCAGGGCAGGGGCCACTGCAGGACTTAAGTTTAAGCTATGTCAACGCCCACAAGCACATTTTGCACTTCTTTCCCCAGGATTATGTTTTGTTGGCCAATAATCTTCAAAAGAGGGAGAAATCCAATATTGTAACCTCCCTATTACCCACATTAAAAGTAGTATTTTTCTGAGCCTGATGTTAATTTCATTAGTTGGGCTAATGATGGGACTGGGCTTTAGTAAGCACAAAATAATACTAAATCAAGCAGATGCATCTTGCTTAAACTTACTATTATACTCAAAAGAAGTAAAATTGCAAAAACTGAATGAAAATAGCACAAGGAGTACCAGGAGCAAACTGCAATCCCTCTGGTTCAGTCCATGCATTTTTGGTGTGGGGAGAAGAAAATACAATAGACAATAGGGTGCCATGGGACAGAATAACACAGCCATGCAGGGTCCCCATGACTCATACCCAGAAGATCTTTCCTCAGGAGTGGGAGTCATAATGACCCACAACGAACCATTGTAACCCGCTAAATGTCGCAAGTGTCTCTGAAGCCACATTAACTTCCCGCAGCGATGATTCTTCTAAATACGTGACATCATGCTTTGTTCTGCTCCCTGCCAAACACATTTAAAGGCACTACCTTGACTCCTCTTTGAGAGGTCTGTCTGAACCACTCATTTCTCTTTGTCTCTCCCTCATCTCCCTCCCCAGCACTGGGCGATGCTCTCTTCACTTCCAGGAGAAATGACAGCAGCATTCTGCTTCTTGGAACAATGTTCTGGTTTATCTCCAGGAGTCAACAGTAGGTGGTTTGCTTTCTGGCATTTCTGTCTCTTTTTTGTTACTTTTCTAGGCCATTTGCCAAAGGGAAAAAAAAGCCAACCCCGAATACTATGCTTTGCATTTCTACATCTTCTTCCATTCAAGGCTTCTCAAGTGTTTGACAAACACCCTTTAATTTTGAGCCAGGCTGCTGGCAGGTGGATGCAGCTGCTCTGGCTTCACCCAGGAAATGCTTCTCTGGGCCAGTCCCTGGGCGGGACACAGGTGTTCAGCTGCAGGAGAGCTGCAGATGTGCAGCCTAACAGGGTAAAGGCAAAGGCAGCTGCAGGCTGAGATGAGTTTTCCCCTCCTCCTACAAGCCAAAGCTATGTTCATTTCACACTTGGACACAGTGCTGGTGGTACCTCTGCCAGTAAAAGTCCTGTTGGGAGTCTCCAGGTCAGATGGCCATTGGTCTCTCTCCCAGCCCTGGGTGCAGTGGCTGGTCACTCAGCGAGGAGGGGGCAGAGTGGACAGGCAGAGCTGGTCACAGGGCAGAGACCACCAGCAGCTCTGGGACAGGACTGCTTCTGCAGCTGCACCTGCAGCAGTGTGGGAGTGACACCCATGCCTGGAAACACAGGATTTCCAGATCTGTGGTGGGGAATTAAGTCTGTGTGTACAGCTAATAAAGATAACTCCTTTCCTCTTATCTTACTGGAAGGAGGATCAAGAGAAGGGCCAAGAAATTAGCCAGATAGTGTTGCCATGAGCAGTGCTCTGAGTCCCCTGTGACAGCTGATAAAGGCTGTTGTGACCACGAAGCAGCAGAGACAATGCTGTGCCCCCAGCCCTCCCTGAGAGCAAGAGGGGGAGGAGATGTAAGTTACCAGTATCCCCAGGTCACTTTGGAGACATCACCTGCCTTCTCCTTGGGGACACAAGCTGGTGTCATGTGCTCTTGCGTCACACATCCTTTCAGAAAGAATTTTGGAGACAGAAGTCCGCACCCCTGAGAATTCTTTCCAAATCACACAAGTGTCTCAGGGAGAAGATCATGGCACAGCAGCCACCTTGACAGTTCAGTTGCATGTACCAGGGGCAGGACAGGGGCTGTAGGGACATACAGGCACTCAGGCTGATCATGGAATCTATTGTAGAAGGAGCTACTATTGGCTGGCAGAAGTTCATATGTGCATATATGAACTTGAGCAATGAGGCTGCACTGGAGTTACCAAGGTCCTCTGTGAGGGGCTGGGGCATCCTGGGAGGTTTCAGATGGACTTTGAGAAAACAGAATAAATGTAAAGATGAGCAAGGATCTTACAGGTGCACCCTAGGATTTGTTCCAACCCCATAAACACCCATCAGAAATCTTTAAACCTGTTGCAGGTCAACACACAAGGACCTGGCAGTGTGTTTTAAGACACCAGTTTCACAGGTTCATCCCCTCCCCTCAGTGGCAGCTCTCCAAGAGCCTGCTCAGTTTTATGAGTGCTGTGTGTCTTCACACTGTTGTGCCTGTGTCATACATGAAATAGAAGGACCCACATCTGCTGGGGATGCTGCTCTCTGAGAAGTGTTTCTTGAGGGTTAACCAAGGTGTGGAAGAGTGAGCAGGGAGCTCACTGGACTTAGAGAACTTGATCTGCTCAGCTTCTCAAAGAGACAGATAAGAGGAGACCTCTTAACAGCTGATGTGCCTTCACAGGGAGACACCTCTGCTGTGACTCTCTCTTGAAGAGAGAGCAATAAATAGAGTTTCTGGCCAGAAAGCCCTGATCTGGAGCTCTGTGTCCCTGGTAGAGCCCTGTGATCCACCTCACCGTGCATTGGGATGATGTCAGGAGCCCCTCTGCATTTAAAAGTTGTTGAAGCAGACTCCAACACAGACCAGTTCGTATCATTACTGCAAAGGAAGCTTGGTAGCACTGCCATCAGTATCTAACCCAGTCACACCCTGAGCCAGCTGCCTGTCCTGGGCCAGCTGATACAGTCTCATGTTAAAACTGGAGGAACAGATTTCCCCAAGAGAAGCTTGGGGCAGAGATGGGAGCCTGGTAGTTTTCTCACAATGGTTGGATCACTCCTTAGCAGTATTACCATGATTACTCTTGGGGATAGAAGTGCTATGGCCTCTTTTGTACTTTATATCATACAATACATTTTCATCTACAATCACTCTGAGCAGATTCTCAGTGACCTTCTTAAAGGGAGCTAGGAGGTATATTTGACTCGTAAGTGATGAATTTTAGACTTCTTGTGGAGGATTTGGAGTAATGAAAAATATCTGCTTAGTCTATAATATTCTGGCTTATCTTAATACTTTGCTTTGCTGCTAATAAGAATTAAGTTTATTTTAAATTAACCTATGAATCTGATTTTCCAACTAGTCTTATCTTTGTTGAAAAAGTCATTTTGTGGTTCAAAACTGAAGTGGAAGTTCAATTCCCAACTTTCTTATTGCATTCACATCATCACTGTATGTTGGCCCTGTGTTCTATTGTGATGATGTATTTCTTGGATAGTACTTGCTCTGAAAAACAACTAATTTTACAGCTCGCAAACAGATAAAATTAAATAAAAGTAGTATGACTATTCAGTTCTGGGGGTACAAGACTCTGATGAGACATTTTCAATAAATTGTGCGGGGAAAAAGAAAGAAGTTACCCACTGGTTGTGTTCTATTCCCATGTTTTCATCATAGCATCATCCATTTCACATCATCCATACCATTACACCCATGTGTTGCTATCTTCAGCCTTGGGCCCACATGTGTGTGGCTTTAAGGGTTCCTGAAGCAGAGACAGAGGTGGTTTTCTGCCCAGCCTGCACCTCCACAGGTCAGGCTTGCTGCTCCTGGTGCCTGCCTGGCTGCCCCTTGCACGGCAAGGCAATTACTGACCACTGGGCCCAGGAAAGGACACACACTCACCCAAACACACGCTCACACACTCACAGTCACACTCACACACCCAAACACACACTCACACGCACTCACACACTCACTCACACAAACATACTCTCACACACACTCACACACACTCACACTCGCAGTCATACACATTCGCACTCACACTCACACACACACTCAAACTCACACTCACACAAACACACGCACGCACTCACACTCACACTCACACACAGTCATACAGTCAAACACACACACACACTCACACTCACACACACGCTCACACTCACATTCTCACACACACACATGCACTCACACTCACACACTCAAACTCTCACTCTCACTCACACACACTCACACACTCTCACACACTCACACACTCTCACACACTCACACACACTCACATTCTCACACACTCACACTCACACTCACACACACTCATCCCCTGTGTCTCTCTCCTGGTGCTCAGCCAGCCTCTGCTGCTGGGCTGCTCTGGGGAGCCCGTTCATGTCAAAAGCCACAGCCAGGCTCCCACTCCCACCTCAAAAGATCCTCTTTAAACACAGAAGATAAAAAAAGGGAAAAAAAGACAGTTCAGTGCATAAAGTGCAGCAACTCAGCCACTAAGGGCGAGCAACACATTAACCCCTATGCAGAAGGGCTGAAGAACAAATCTGAGAATTCAGTGGCCCCTGTGACCGGGTCTCACATAAATTATGAGCTCTGACACCCCCGTGTCTGTCCCTGTGGCTCAGAGAGCGGGGGACAGATCCATCCTCCATCCTCCATCCTCCATCCTCCATCCTCCATCCTCCATCCTGCCGCATGCCCAGCCCGGCTCCTGCTCATCATCAGGTCTGCAAAATTCGTATTTTAAATAGCTTTGATGCAGCTACCATTCAGCCTTTGCTCAAACTACTTGCAGCTGCAGCTGGAGAGCTTTTGCAGTAGCCAGTAGCCAAACAAAACACATCCTGCAAAATGCTTGTGGTCCCATGGGCTGCAGTTGTGTGTCTTAGATAAAAGTGTCGAATCTTGTGTCTCCACGCTCAGGTCCTCTGACATGCACTCACACAAACTGTATATTTTAAATACATTTTAAATACAGCCAGGATAAGAGAAAGCCCTCTAAACCTGCAGTAAAATGTGTTTCCAGCTCTCTGCAAGTTTAGTGGTTGCTAAATGAAAGAGAAGGAATATATTTTCTGGGGCTCTTAAAGTTTAGTGATCATTAAATAAAGTAAAAGGAGTATCTTTTATGGACATCCACAGGATTTACATCCCACTTTTCTTCACAAAGTAAACTGTTAAAACAGTCCTGGACTGTTAGCCCTGTGTACTTTGGGTCCTTGGGGTTACTGAAGTTAGAATACCAAAGCAGAGAGATAAATTAGGCAGTAAAATGGACTAGAAGTTTCTTTTGTGGTCACTGACATTTAAAAAATTCTTCAGATAAAGGCTACCCACGATAAAATATTTGCAAGTTAATGAAAGCCTTGGAAACTTCCGTATGCAGATGTAACATGGTTAAATACCCATCATTTCTTCATGGAAAGCCAGAGCAGCCAGTGGATAGTAGGACAGAATACTGGAGATGAGTATTTGTTGTGGGAAGATACCTCTTTATGCAAGATATGTGTACTTAATGTACACTGAAAATCAGATCTGCAAAACAAGGTCAAACATTAGAACTGTAAATAACCAGAGCCAAACTGAATTTCCTCAAATATACTTAGGGATGCTTCTCACACAGTACTATTAGGGCACAGCAGTACCATGGACCAGAAAGAGACAAAAGTATATTCTTATGCCTGTATTGCATCCAATACAGTATATTAAGGGAAACATCATCCAAATCAGGAAAATATAAAAGCAAGAATCATAATGAACGTTGTGTATTTGCCTTCAGCAGTTTTTATTTTTATCCATAATAGATAATGAGATTAATTTTAAGCTCAGAGTCCCTCCCACTACCTACTTTTCTAAGCATGAGCAGAGAGTTAAATCTCTAGATTTACATCTCTAAAGAAATCCCATAAAATATATAACATATTGAACACTAAAACTTTCTTCTCTTTAAAAGTATTTACCCTTAGATGCTATTATTAAGCTAGACAATAGTTTTAAATATTTGTTCCCCAGTATGGAATTATTTTAAAATCCTATATTCTTTTTAATGGCTACAAGATCAGTAGTAAATTTAAGGGTTTAGGCTCACCTATTTGATAGCATCAACAGTGTTTGTAAAGAAATGCCTTTCTGAAAAAGAAAAGCCTTTTAATATTCTCTTTTATATTTATACCTCAATAAAGTTAATAAGCAATACAGAAATACAAGTTTAAACCCACTTGAATGAAATGCACTAAAAGAGAGAGAAAAATGTGTAGTTAAATACTCTATTTTTAGATTAAATCATGAGATGTCAGTTTACAGAACGGTGCATATTGTAGCAGCCCACTGGAAAATGGAGCAGCCAAACAGCTGCTATTGTTCCTACCCTAGAAAAAATTAAAATCTCGTAATAGCATAGGCATGGAAGTTGCCTATAATTTCACATTTAGGCCTTTGTCTAGAAATTACTTGGGCTCTGCTTAAGAGCGAAGTTCATGAAACTGGCAAGGCAAGAGTGCTTTATTATCTGACTGTGACAAGTCCTGTGCACAAAAAAGGGATTCATCCCAAAGGGTTATTTGGCATGGCCAAGGCAACTCCAGAGTGCCAGGCCTCTCTGGTAAATCCCTGCATAAATAGGAGAAGAAAACAAGAAGGCTGCGTGAACTGAAGACTTTGTTTTGGAAGAAAAAACGAGATCAGTTAGCTATTAATTACTTTTAACTTTCCTGTCCAACATTCACAGGTCAGAGGTTTCCACTTTGCTGAAGCCAAACTTTACTTACACTGAAGCCTCAACTTCACTTATAGACCCAAGAGGGGGGGGGTCCATCTTACTTTAGCATGGCCAGACCCATCCTCCCACTTCTTTCCTTTGCTGGGATTATAAAGAAACCCCACACACCTTGGAATGGCTGAGGGAGGGCTTTCCAGCCTGCAGGAGAAGTGCATCCATGGATTGACAACCCACCTGTGCTGGGCAGGAGAGGTTCCTCTCAACAATTTGTTGAGGTCTGCTTTGTGTGTACATCTGACTGTCAAGGGGAAAGATATACAAAGACAACGCTGAGTGCTTGTACAGATGAGTAGAAAATAAAGACTTGGTGGAAAAATCTGGCTCTGGAACGTCCACTTTATAGCTTCATTAGTGTGAGAAATCAAAATTGCCCCAGCTTGCTGTCCTGCTTTCAGATGTTACATGCTATACCACAATGGATAAACGATACATGCAATCTGGTGCTCCATGTCTCTTTCTTATTTGCAGCTGATTATGTAGAAACCCTAGGCAGTTCCCTTAATTTTTGTCATACAAAGCTGCTGAAAGCAGGGGACAAGATTTGCATCAGGACTCTCCACAAGGTGACAGTGACAAAAGTGTTTTTCTACATTCTTCCATGAAAGCCTTTGCCCAGACCCAAGGAGCTTGGACAAAGCCCCTTATTACTCCATGTTACTTAATAGTTCCCCAACCTGCCCATATCTCTTCAAAATTATCTGCTGTGGCCATGTTAATAAAGCAGCTACTTGCCTGCTAATGTTTTTCAATTCTGCTTTTGGGGTGTGAGCTCACTCCCTGAATGAAGTGAGCAGCTCTACTGCCTGAATAATCACTTCCTCAAATTAATATGGACTGCAGCCATGTCCATCTGTGCTGTGATTTCCCACCACCACCCATGCTTCAAAGAGGCCTGTACTTTCAAAGTAATTATTTGCATTCCACTGTTGCATTCTACATTGCAGACAACAGTCTTTACTCAGTTCTCATCTCAATTTATTCCTTGTTGTTATCTGTGTTAAAAAACATACTTCATGAGGGGTGAAAGCTCATGGTAACCTCCATCCTGCAGAATTATTATGTAGGTCCTGCCTTTAACAGGGAATAGTTGTAACTTACACAAAGATCTTGGATCAGGCAAGAGAGAAAATAAAGATTATTATGATTTTTAGAAGCTTTTATTCCTATTCCAGGAGGGTTGGTCTTAGACGCTCTTAAATGGTTGTTTTGATGTTAATAATAGTTATATCTTAGCCTTGCTGTCAATGGCAGTAGAATGAAAAATTCTGTCCAAAGATGTTTCATAAACCCCTCACCTTCAAAAATCAGGTACTGTATTTACTCAGAGCAGTGAGGGGACATGAAGCCAATGCAAAATCCCACTGGGACATGGCTGGCCCCTGTGAGATGGGGGACAGCCTGATGTGAGGCTCCCTCTATGCCCAGCCGTGTTGGAGGCTGCTCAGGGGCAGGGGCTGAGCAGGTGTGCTGGTGCTCCAGGTCGTAGCAAAATCTTTCACATCAAGTAAGGATTTGGGGTGATTTATGGGTAAATCATGCTTGTATCAGTGAGATTGTGCTAGAGCTGGGGCTAGAAATAAATTTTCCATTAGGGAAAGACTGGCAGAGTGTGGAAGCTTCTTTTCCTTCTTTCCCCCCAATGCACAGGGCTTGGTCACAGCTTTGGCTCCCTGCAAATGTCTCAGCTAATGTCTTCCTGCTATTGTAGGGACATTGCAAAGTCATGGGGTTTGTGGGTTCTGCAGTATCTTGGTTTTTGATGAAGGCCACTACTAGCATCACTCTCCCATGCAAAGATGAGCCTGAAATGTGTGAGAGAGTTTTGGGAAGCACTCTTTGACCTAGATGTGTAGGGTCTGAGAAGGCACGTATCTTGTCTGAACTGAAGGTCTATTACATTATTTCTGGAGGGTTCAGGAAACGGGGCTTGAGGTCCCAAACAGTCCCTTTGAATATCCCTGTGTCCTTGAATATTAGTGGTCTGGGTGTCTGCTGGATTCCCCACCAACAGAGCATGACTGTGGGATTTCCCCATTCTGCTCAGTGAAGAAGAGGTTAGAGATCTTGTGAAAGTGTACGAAACAAAGGAGAAAGGAGAGAGGAAGGCATAACATAAAGAAATGGAGGATGGAAGTAACCAAGGAGAGGCACAAGGCTTCCAAGTGGAGCTGTTATATTTTCACCTTCTTTTACTGACTGTCTCCATTTGGTGACACACACTTTCTAGAAGAAAGAGGTGTGCTGGCTGCACTAACAGTCCTGGCTGCTCTGGATGCTAAGCTGCTGGAAACATAGAAAATTGTGTAAAATTCATCAGCACGGTCCCCATTCAAATCCCAGTGACTTCAGGGAGTGCTAATCTGAGCCCCGAAATCTGCTGGCAGGTTAGCTATCCCATGGTCCCAATATTATTTAGGGAATTATCTCTTAAAAAGAGAAAATGAGAAGGCTTTACTGGAAACTGGTACAGTAGCATCCTGACAGAGACGGATGGCATCCCCTCCTGCTACAGCAGTGGGACCCCATCACCCCCTTTCCCTACCACTTCCTTTTTTTACAAGTAAGTTGACCACGTCTAACAGCCTCCTCCAAAACGACTGGCCAACTTTCCACGGCTGCTGGGCAGAGCAAGCACGAGCCAGGGTGTGTTTGCTCAGCTGAAGCCCCTCTGGCACAGCCTGGCCTCGCTGGCAAGCCCTCGCTGGAGGGAAGCAGGAGAGCGAGGGAGAACACATCCCGTTGGCAGAGGTTTCACCAGTGAGCCTGCACAGCTTTTGCCTGCATGAGATTTTGGCATGAGGAAATTATATTATTAGTCTGTCACTTTTACAAGCATTGAAATTTATGGAGGAGGCACAGATGTTAAAAAATAACCACCAAAGCAAACAAATATCCAAAGTTGAAAAACAAACAAACCACCCAAAAAGGAAGCCTCAGAGCCAAACTGACTCCTCACCAGCTGCTGTCAGGCCCAGTTTCCACAGCAGTGGCCAGGGACACCCACTAGCCAGTGGTGGGACAGGTGTTCCATCCCCTGCAAGGTGCACCACTGGTGCCTTTTGTCTTTAGAGCAAAGGCAGTGCATTTCTCCATCCGAGCTGATGAGGGACATCACCTCACTCCATCCCTACTGAGGCACAACCCAGTAAGACAGGAAACACGGCAGAGTTTTGCTGGTGGTGGTGAACCCAGGCTCAGTGCAGAGCCAGCGGAAAAGGCAGGTTGGGCAGATGGCAAGGATGTCCCCCGGGCCCCTGTGGACGGGCTCTCCGTCAGCTGGGTGGGAGGTGGGCCAGGGAAGCAGCCTGCATGGACGTAGGGCAGCTGCATGGTGCCATCCATGTGGCTTGCACCTCCGTGGAGGGAACCTTTCCCTCTGGCACTGAAACCAATCCAGGACGGAGCCCCTGGACCGTGCCAGTTTTGCACTTCAAAAATGCTAGCAGGTAGGCTCTCCTTTCCAATTACATCATGTCACTACTGCTCACCCCGGCTGTCTCTGGCCCTTGGGCAGGATCCAGAAGCAGCATGGTGGATGATTTAAACCGCTGTGGATTTGCTCCCATCTCCTGATGCCCTCTGTCAGTCCTGCTTTGTTAAAAATTTATGTTTTTGTGAATTGTTCCACTTGCTGGTATTTTATGCTCAGTTTCTCATTCCCCTTCTGGTCTCCAACAGGTTTGCTCCTCTTGCTGGGATAAAGGGCCTGGGCACACACTCTGGGGAGCTGAAGCCTCCTCCTAGGGACCTGCACTCCCCAGGGACTGACACATTGGCCCCCGCCAGAGCCGCCCCATACCTCTGTGACATGTGTGCATGTCTATCATTTTGAAATGGCAGTGGAGAAGGTTTAAGTAAAAATCTCACTTTTCCCCAGCAGTGGGTGCAGGTACAGCAGAGGCAGGGCTGTGGCTGGGATGTGAACAGCGGCAGGGGCAGAAAGGCAGGAATTGGAGCTGAGGCAAAGGGAAAGGAACTGGGGCAGAGGAATAGGGGCAAAAAGACAGGGGATGGGGCAGGTGCACAGAGGCAGGGACAGAAGGACAAGAACATGGACGGGCCTAAAGGACAGTGGGTAGAGCAGAGGGGCAAAACGATGGACAAAGGGGTAGAAGCAGTCATTCGGGTTGAGGCTGAGAGACAGCAGCAAGGGAACAAGGAGGGAGCAGGATCAGGGAGTCAGGTGTCAGAGTAGGGAGTAAGGGCTGGGACAGGGGCAGGGTCAAGGGCAGGGGCAGGCACAGAGATCAAGGCAAGGACAGGGGCTGGAACCCGGGAGCAGAGCCAGGGCAGAAGCTGGGTCGTGGACACAAGGGCAGGGACAGGGCAGGGACAGGGACCCGGCGGCAGACAAAGGGCGGGCAGCAAAGCCCAGCTCACAGCCCCCGTGTCCGTGGCGGCAGCACCGCACACCGGCGCGCAGAGCGAGGAGCAGGAGGAGCNGCTGGCCCTGCCTGCTGGCCGCCCTGGGTGCCCTGCTGGCGGCGGGCCGGGCGGCTGCCCCCCGTGCCCGCTTCTCGCCCTTCTTCTTCCTCTGCACCCACCACGGCGAGCTGGAGGGCGACGGCGAGCAGGGCGAGGTGCTCATCGCCCTCCACATCGCGGGCAACCCCGCCGCCTACGTGCCTGGCCAGGAATACCACGGTAGGTGGTGGCGCCCGCCGTGGTCGGCGCTGCTCGTCCCCGGGCTGCCCCGGAGTGTCCCGGGAGCGGGGAGGAAAGTGGTGGGGGAAAGCCCTGGACGGGGACCCACGCTGTCGTGTGCCGTGTCCCAGGGCAGCCCCGGCGGGGGGCTCGGCGGGGCTCCCGTCCGTGCGGGACCGTGCTCACCTGCCCCGGGCCCCGGGACCGCCTCCCGCGCCCCCGTCCCAGCGCCGCTTCTGCCCGGCGCGGCTCCCGCCAGGCGCAGAGGAAATTCCGAGTCCCCGCTCCTCAGCCGGCCCTGCGCCGGATCCGGAGCCTCACAAGTTGCTGGCAGTCCGTCCCTTTCCCACTTCAGCGGCTTTCGGAGCACCCAGCGCGGCACCATCTCCTGGGGGGCTGCGCGGTGCCGCAGCTGGCGCTGCCCTCGGGTCACCGCGATGGGTCACCGTGATGTGTCACCGCCGTGGGCTCGACACGGACGCGGCAGTCCGCTAGCCTGTTGCTCCCTTGCTGGGGCCACGGACGACAGCCGGGGGTCAGGCGCTCGCAGGTGGCTTTGGAGATGGAAGGTCGTGCCCAGAATTAATAAAAAAAAATGCTTTATTTTAAGCGCCCAGGCGGAGGATAATGAACAAGAAAGAATAGGCGAAGTTGTTCACAAAGTAGCTTCTCTATTTGGGGGCTGTACTGGGTGGGTGGCAAAGCCCAGGGCTGAGTGGGGCCTCGCAGGCAGGTACACTGCTTTGGGAAGCTGCTTTGGGCTGCTTTCGGCCCCTGGAAACCAGCACTGTGCGGTGCAACGGCCTCATCACCATTTCTCTGTGTAGAAAACTTCCGTGTGTGAAACGTTTCTTAATTCATAACGGTGGGAGACTGCTTAAGGCTATATTCGCTAATCCTTCTCCTCTCTTTGTGTCTGTTTGGAGTTTGCAATGCTACAGAATAATAACAGCTAATTCTGCAGTAGGCAATTGGAAATCAGAGAAAATGACAATAAATGTTTACTTAAAACACCTTGCTCAAAAGCAGATACTGTATGATAGTCCCTCGCTAAAGATGGAATTAAACTTCTAACTTTGAACTTCCAGCTCAAAATTTAAGTTTCAGGTAAATTATTGGATAGTTATGTGAAGATTCTAAAATTTTTACTGTAAAGACATAAACCCCAAACACATCAAATACTCATTTTCACACAATATAAGGCATCCTGAAGTTTTTGTCTACGTGTAAGCTTTAACAGTGTAGTTTTACCAAATTCTTAGGAAACTTCTGATTCTAAAATACTAGTGACCTTTCTAAAGACCCACATATGTGAGTTATATGACTTCACCAGATAGTATTTTTCCTTAGAACCTTAGATCTTCCAGCCTCTAATATGCGCTCAGGTTAGGTAAATTGCATTCAACCTGCTGAACCACAGATGTGCAGAGGGAAAAGAAAGAAGCTGGGATTTCCATTTTGCACTATTATAAAAGCTGAATTTTTGAAATTATGTTCAACCACATAAATGACAGAATCACCCCTTTCCTCGCTGCTGCTTTTCCCCCTAGCCTTCAGCTTGCTGGTCTAGGGATAGAGGATTGTGGCGGGCAGGGCTGTCCGGCTGTCCTGCACGGTGAGGAGCAGGGACAGAGGTTGTTTCTCCGGGGATGCTCTTCTGCCGCTCGCCCTTTTAAGAGGGTTTTTGAATTTTGAAGCACCAGCTTGCGGAGCAGCTCCCCAGCTGCGCGCCAGACCTTTCAGGTGGCCAAGGGTGGGTTTTCCGCCGCTGATTTGCGTCTGACCGAAAATGCGGCGTCTTTGAATCTTCCTCTGCGCCTCGTGGGGTTTCTCTCCGTGTCCGCTCCCAGGTTTTGGAGCTGCTGCTGCCCCGCTGCCCCGCCCAGCCCGCTCGGGGAGCGGCTCCTGCCGCATCTCCCCCGGAGCCGCTGCCAGAATCCGCCCGCGGTTCGCGTTCCCGGCTGCAGCGGGCACTGCTGCCCCGGCAGCATCTCTGCCAGAGCCAGCCCTGCGCGGGGTGCGCCCCAGCATTTCGGGGTGTCGCTGAAAGCCACCGTGTGGAGCGAGTGTAAAGAAATCGGGCGCGTTCAAAGCAAAGTCCACAAGCCGAACTTGAAAACTAACTTGTTTACGCGGCGCAAGGTGTAGGTACACCTCGGTGTGAGCCAGACTCCTAATTTATATCAAACTTGCAACGGTGATTTCTTTTCAAATTCGTGCATGATTAAAAAGCTACCCATGCCAAACCATGCCAAGAATCACTGTCTATTTGCTATGCACAGTGCAGAAGACTTATTTTTGAGCTAAGCACATTTAATCAGTTAGATATTTTGAAATATGTGAGTATTTATAAATATAACAATTATCAATGTTAAATATGGCACAATTAAAAAAAACCAAAAACTCAGAGTGTACAATCTGAAGAAATAATTTGGGGCAACATGGAATTTTATATAACACAGTTTAACAATACTGGAAAATGCCAATCTGTACTGGTTGAGAATTTATAATTTAAAAATAAAAGTTTAAAGGTGGTCTTGCGGGAACACAGAGCAGGATTTTTTATATGCTGCACAGAACCACAGGACAAAGGGAGATTTACATATGTACAATGAAAATTCACCTGCTCAGAGAGTATATTAAAATGCTCAGAATCTTTGCAAGTTCCAGTGAGGCCCTGTTTTACTGCCCCTTCATTCTACAGGAACAGGTGACAGCAGCATCCAAGAACATCAAGTTCAAAGAGGAGGGAATTCGATGAAACCATATGCCAAGGGCTGGATGAGAAGAAATTCTGATTAAAAAAATCAGCCACCAACTTTCTGCTAATCTGTTTAGACATTTCCTTAGGCACTCAGAGGGGGAGTCAAACCACTGTGCAGCCAGTGGAGCTGTGACAGGGGCTCTTGGCCCTTTGCCCAAATGTCCCTCGTGCTGCCCAACACAACAGGAGAGGAGCAGCGTGTGTTGCAGAAGACACTTGCCTGGAAAGCACAAGAGCTTCTGCAAGTGGTTTCTCTGGCACCCTGAAACTGATGTTTTATTTCCCCGTGCCTCTGAATTTCATAAGTAAAAAAAAGGCAATAATATTCCCTACTTTGCATAGTTAAATTAGATACATTAGGATTTAGCACTTCTTCCCTAATACTTAAAATTGCTCCAAATTTGGCCCTATTCCTGCAAACAGTAAATATTTAATCACTGATTGAATAGGACCAGACCTATGCTGCATATAAATACACTCTTTTGTATGAGAGGACTGACTTGATACATCAGCACACAATTTTATTACCTTTGGCAGACTTTTATTCCTTGAATTACCTTATTTCAAATGTAATTAAGTCCTCGAGTTGGCAAAGCACTTATGGGCTTGCTCAAATGCAAACTGACAAAGTGTGCACTGGCTTAATGTAGGCACCTGCTCAGCTTCCTTTCAGCCAAGGGGTGGCCGTGTGTTCAGGGAGCAGCATCCAGGCTCGTAGCTTTCCTGGTAGATAGGGATGATCCTCTTTTGGTTTTCTTCTGGGTTTTCCTCTGTAATATGCAGAGTAGAATATAATTTCTTGAAAAAAAATCAAGCCAAAACCAGTACAAATTAAAAATTTTTATACAACTCCATTTGGGTTTATTTGCAGTTGGTTCTGCAACCAATCTGCAGTTGGTTTTTTTAAATCCATGTCAATGCGCCTTCAGTGCTGAGAGCATGTACCATGATTTACAAGCAGATAAGTACATTGGAACTGCATAAAGAAATAAGGATAAACTTGACTGAACATTGAACATTTACTGACCTTAATCACAGAAAGCTCAAAATGAACAGTCAGATTTGTAGTGTTTAAAAAATACAAACAGATTATCTTTGCCCTGTATTTGTTGTTATCCCTTAAGAATTTTTTTGCTGTCACTGCAAACAGTTCTTTTTTCCCAAGGTTTCAAATTTAGGTCTTTTAACAAAAACTTCAAACTGTTTTCCCATGATTGATGCTAAAACTCATCATTCTGCCCTTAAAATAGTTTTCTTTAATGGGACTGGAGTTTCTATTTCACTCTCCATTGTTCCTCTTTTTTTTTTTGAGAACAGGTTAACCTTCAGTCCCCAAATGTTATCAGTTTCCATCTATGACTGCTACTATTCTTAGATATACTGTATATTGTCTAGAACTGTTGCTGTGATAGGTTGTAAAAAAATAGTGTTCAACTATTTTAAGTGGTATTTGTGCACTCTTTCAGCACTGATAAAAAGTTGTTTAAAGTCTGTCCGATTCTACCTTTGTTACTAACCACTGTATTTTAGAAATAGATTGTGACTTAGTACCTATTTTCATTAGGATTACTTACATTTCTGATGGGTGTTTTTGTTGTAAATTCTTATTCTTCAGATCATTGAATACAAACATGTTTGAGTTTGACACGAAGGGAGGGAAGAAAAAAATAACTGGAATTTAAGTAGTGATTGAGATATAATCTGCTGCTTGAGATATAATCAGGGTTGTAACTGAGTTGCAGAAACTCAGGCATGGATACTTTCTGTACTAGTTATGCTGAAGTGTAGGAAGCTTTTAGTGAGTCAGTAGAAGTAAATAATGCACAGGAAGTGATGTTAGTGCAGTGGTAACAGAAGAGCAGATTTGCATCTCTGTTTTCCAGCATTGGCCCAAGAACCAGGTCAGCTTCTTGAGTCTTCTGCAGGCAATTCCCTCAAAACCTTTCGTCTCACCCACTTACACCTCTGATCTCTGGAAGTATGGAGACTTCCATCATTTTCTGTTTAAAATTAAAGAAGTGTGGAAAAATTTTTGCTCATGGGAGTCCAGTTAGCTCCAGTTAGGGATTATTTTAGAACTCTTCTCTTAAGGGACCCTTACATTAAAAACCTGAGTCTGGCAATAGGTAGCAATGGTGAGGGAGTTAGTAGGAATGGGGAAGACCCTTGATCTTCAAGTCTCTCCTTTCCTCCGAGGTCCCTAGCAATATCTTGCAGCTGCATAAGGGTTTCATAGCACATAAAAATTTCATCTTGGGTCAGCATTTACTAAAACTGCCTTCATCCACCACAGCCTCCAGAGCACACCCTGACTCTGCTGTGCTGTATTTAGGATTTTCTTACATAAAGGAAGCTTTGCAAAAGGAAGGCTGATTTGTGGGTACTGTGGCGTGTTTGAATTTCTCAGATCTGAGCCTTACTTAGTATGTTATTGAGGCAATATGAGTTTCTAGGTCTTGATGTTGACCAATGCATTGTCTGTATTTCTGAAGCTCTTGTCTGGCCCCAAAGTTCATGTGATGTGTGTTTGCAAATTTTAAAGAATTGTGCTTTTAGGATCCCATGACCAGAAACTGATGAAGGGTGCCAACCTTAAAAGAAAAAGGTAGGCAAGGTGGCAACTTACAGACTGTGTTTCCCTAGGGAAGATGTTAAATTTCAACGGTTTTGGCTGTCATCACTAATTTGTGGGCGTCATAAGCACCAGCAGATGGCCCAGTCAAGGATGTAGTCAGGCAGGGATTGATGAAAGGAGGTAGAAGGTCCACAAAGGCCTAAATGAGCCTTTCTTGCAAATTTGCAGAAGAAATGTAATCTCCGGTTAAATCCTTTCTCCCCTCATCAGGGGGCTGCTCCCCCCTGCAAAGGAGACTTGATTGCCCCAAATAACAGAAATCAAAGGCAGCATGGCGTGCTGGTGTGACCCACATTTGTGAGGTGACATCTGACTGTGGGACAGACATGGCATTGTTGGTATTGTGGGTGTAGGGCAGACTGGACTGGGCTGTACATGAAGAAATGATCTCTGCCTTAGTGAGCTCACTGTCCGAGGCCTGGAGCTGCCTGGGGGGACTGGCATGTGTGCACGAACCTTTCTCATGGCATGTCACCCAGCTCTGGAGTCAAGGAGTAAAAGAAACCTGTAAATGTTTTAAGGGTGCAAACAGACTGTTTCAGTGAGAGTGTTGCACATATTTTCTGATTTCTGTGTCCAAAGGTATTTTCTAATATGCATAATTTATCTGTGGAATTCATTGCCAAAATCTGTCCATGTAAATGGCTTTTAAGTAGAAATTTCTAACATGTATTTTTCTTAAAAATAATATTTGTAATTGTATATAAATAGGGGTATGTGTGTGTACATATATATACATATAAAACAAGAGATAAACCTTCAAGACCAAAGGTGACCAGTACATTATTTATAAGTTGGTTACTTTGGCATGGTGGTGTGCAGGACATTTCTCCATTTCCTGCACTGGTTATTCCGCCAAACCTCTGTTAGTTTGTTAGGTAGAAGAGGGCAAGACTGTCAGACTGGCATAATTTCTCATTTTCCTTATTATTGCCTTGATCTGGATTTTTGGAGGCTACTTCTTTTGAAACTGTAGCTTTTCATGATGGTGCAATACTACAGTATTTGCATATTGACTGGTTGAAGTATGATTTTCAATCTGATAATAGCTGTGGTGATGCAGCTGGGATGGATTCAGATGCAACCTTTATTTGCATTGTGCGTCTCATGCCATGCAGCTGTGGTTTAGATTTGTCATGAGTGTTTGCTGCATGGAGAGGGAAGGAAATGGCACTGTCTTACCTCTGAGAATAAGCAACCTTTCATACAGCCCTTGTTATGAGAATTTCAATAGTCTCTGATGAAAGGTTCAGTCTTTTTAACATGCTTCCTTTCTTTGTCTTAACATTTCCTGCCTTTTCATTGGGCATGAAAGGTGCACAGAGTGCAATATGTGTGTGGAATGTTTGTGTAATTCCCACCTTTTTTCCCCCCACCAGCTGGGACGCACCTCTGGGATAAACATAGGACAAACCCTGTAAGTGCGATCTTTGGCATCTGTCCAAGCACACTAGCAGATTGCATGGGGAAAGACCCTCGTAGGTTGTCAAGACAATGCCTTGCTGTTAGGCAGGTAGTCTTCCTCCATTTCTCCTTCCCTCAGGTCAGTCCTGGAAACTGAAAGCCATAGCATGTGCCACACAATTATTCCTGCTGGGCTCAGCCAATGGACAGTGGCATCATGGAGACAGAGATCTGTCAGGTCCATGCCCATAGGATCTTCTCCAGGCCCATTCAGTGCTCAGATGTGTCCCACAGCTACACATTTTACTCTTTTCTTAAAAGGAAGAGAAAAGGGTCAAGGAAGTGAAGTTTTTTTGAAGACTTTGTTTTGTTTTAATGTATCTCTCGCTAAACATTTGCCTTAAGTAAGACCATGTTGGAGGTGTGTATGTCCCTCGTGGAGAAAGAGTATTGGGGTTTGTGGGGACATTAGGGTTTGTACCTGTTTATTCTGCAGTCCAGGACCAGGCATTACTCTGTCCTTCTGCAGCTGGAGAGGTCCTGGCTGGGGCTGAAGATGGCACCCAGTGGCCAGGCACAGAGCCACAGGCTCCTTGCCATTGTCTCCTGCAACCATCTGGAGTGGCTGCTGCCTCCGTGGCATCAGTGTTTCATGGGCAGCTGGTTCAGCTTAGCTTCAGGCTGAGGCATCTGTGGACTTGTGCTTCGTCTCACCAATCTCAGCATCACCTGTGTCACTCCAGACTCCCTGCAGTGTGGTTGTTGGCTCTTCACCCTTGTCCTGCTGCTGGCAGCATGGCTTGCTGTTTGGGGATGCTGTTTGGTGATGTGGTTTTTGCTGGTAGAGATCTCCCCAAGGCTCCTCTCTGTCCACCTGAGGGAGATCCTTGGTCTTCCCACGGAATCAAGACACCACTGACTGCTGCCTTTTAGTGTTTCCTCATGACCTATTGTAAACAATGTCTTTTATGTGAACATCTCAGTCTAGAAAGCGGGATGTGTCCTGGGGGACTGGATATTAGTAACTTGGTCAAGTTGCTGGGGAGCAGGAAGGGAGTTCAGGCACTTTCCCAAAGGCTTTTATACCAAAGTAAAGGTTGTTTGTTACAGTCTTCATGACACCCCTCTTGCCCTATTTTTCCATCATGGGAGCAAAACAGAAGTGGCTGTTCCCTGCTCCTCTCTAGTACTTTGATATTTATATTGGTTGTGAGAGTTTCACAAGCATCTCCTTGGGAAGGGAAATCAATGGCACTTTTCCAGACTGTGTCTTTTGAAGTTCAACCTGCAAGAGCCCTGAGTGACAGCAGACAAGGAATCCATCTCCCTTCAGGTGCAAGATTTACCTCACACTACCCTGTCTTACATCCCACCTCTCCCCACTTTCTTTCAAACTTCTACATTGACCTTTCTGAAATTTCGTGTGCTGCTGGTTTCACTCTGTACTGTGCAAGTGCTTCGGTGCATGCCCAAGTTCTGTCCCAGTTTTCTGTGTTCTGGGGTGACAAACATCCCAGTGTGTATCCAGCCCTGCAGTGGGACCAGAGCTCCCCACAGACCCTCTCTGAGGGGATGCCTTGCTCTGCTGCCAGGAGGGAGGTGGTGTGCCTGCCTGGGGACAGCCTGTCCTTGCTGAAGGGCTGGGTGCCAGCAGGGGAGCATCAGATGGATGGTGGCCCTGCATGCCACCACCCCCATCACCCCCTCCCTCCTCAGAGGGAACAGCTTCAAGGGACAGTGCAGACTATTTGACTGAGATGCCCAGAGTAAAATTTTATTTAGTTTTGCTAGATGAGAAGTGTTATTAATAAGCTCGGCCTTTTGGGTGTTCACTGGGTGTTGGACATACTTGTGAAGCCATGTGTAAAATTATCGCTGTGTCTCTCCTGGAGCAGAAGCCTTGGGGCACGCAGCCATGCAGGGTGGTTGCTGGTTTCTCTTTGCTTTTGCAAGATACAGCAGAGGGGGAACTGGAGTGCCCTTGGTCTTCTGCAGTAGGGTGAGCAGACTAATCATTAGAGAGGGGCCAAATGTCTCTGTTTCCCAGAATGGCTTCTACTCACACATACAGGTTTTAACTGCTTGTTTCCTACAGGAGTCAGGGCTGTGCCCACTGGCCTCAGGGAACTGAGCTATAAACCAGACTGAGATGAAATGCCAAGAGCTCTTGCTCCATGCTTAGCAAAATTTTGATTGCCTCAGATTAGACAGTTATTTATTTGTCCCCATGTCTGCTTGAAGGTTAGTTTTGTAAATAAACAGGTAAGACCCGAGAGAGCTGAGACAAGAAAAGGGTCTGCCTGCCAGCCCTAGCTCCAGCTGTGTCTGTGCCTCCTACTTCCAGTTCTCCACTCCTTGCTGCCGTGGATGGCTGGATGCTGGCATCTATCCCATGTCCCCTTCCAGAGCCTGGCTGCAACGTGGCTGTACACTGAGTGGTCCAGCTGGTAAAAAGCACACAGAATAAGGGACCTCACTGTTTCCCTCTTTCCATCTCTCCAGTGTAATTTTGAAGAGTGCAGTTAGATAATCAAAAGTTGGCAAAGAAAAAAGCTCTGTACGGGGAAATCCATCAAGCAAGCTCCCTTTCATGCACAGGCATTCATCCAGAAGCAAATGCTGTTTTCCCCTCCTCATCCTGCTGCATCCCATCTGCAGGCAGCTCCTGCTCCATCTCAGATTTGAAGGGATTTTCATATTGGTTGTGTACAAGTGTCATATGTATAAGTTTCTCCTTAGGAATGTATGGGGAAATAGTGAAAGTTGACTGACTGTCCAGGTGCACATGATAGCAAAGAGGAGGGAAGGAAATGGGAAAAGAGAAAGCACACAACACTTGCTGCCCAGACCTGAAGAAATCTTGGAATATGTTTCTCTCTATGGCTGAGTGGTAGTTTGTGGTCATATCATTCAACAAGTCTGGTAGAATATTCGTAAATGAGATAGCAAGGATGCAGAAAATCAGCTTTCCTGGGCAGGAGGCCTCTGTTCTTGCAGAGAAATACTTCATGGAAGAGCTGTGTCTTCCCGTGTGGATCCTGCATGGGAGAGCCCTTCCTGTGCCAGAAATGAAAGCAATGGGTGGATGATCAGCCTTTTTAACATCTGAAAACAGCAGCGTGACCCTCTGTGGCCTCTCTTCGTGTCAGGCCCTGGGATGTGAGAAGTCATTCATCACATCACGGGGCTTGGCAAGGTCTTTGCCATTTGCCTTCCACTGTTCCCACTGCTCTCTAGGACAATACAATGCATAGGAAAGAACAAGAAATATAGATAATATTTATCTTTCTGGCTAAACAAGCTGTGGTTTCCAGCCCACAGTAACCTTCCAGTGTTCCTATCTCACAGGGGAAAGGCATTGCTAGAAAAAAACAACACTCCTTCCACAATTAGACACATTCATCTGGACACTGGATGAAATTATTGTTATAGCAAGAACTACAGAGAGAAACAAAACAGCCAAACTCTCCAAGGCAAACTTGCCAAGGCAAAGGTTTAACAAACTTGTTGTCCAGCCTTGCAGTGCAGCAGTTTGTGTGTATGCCAGGTGTCAACATCAAAGACTCAGTATTTGAAAGTGCTTAAAAAATAGTTCCTAGTATGTTTGGAAAAAAGAATCCCTGGCTAAAGTTCAGTGTTAAACATTTTTGTACAGCAGTTCTTCTGACTCTGGCCCAAAACAAGTGTAGTCTTCACAACCAATTCAGATTAGTACAAAGATCCAAAACCTCTGGCAAATATTTTTATACTTTCCAAGTACTATAGTTCATTTGCTGATGGCTGATACCCTGTCAGATAGTTTTTCAAGTTGATAGTATTCTTGCATGAGGAATCCCAAGCACAAACACGGGTTGGGTGGAGAACAGATTGGGAGCAGCCCTGATGAGAAGGGCTTGGGGGTGCTGGTGGATGAGAGGCTGAATGTGAGCTTGCAGTGTGTGTTCACAGCCCAGAAAGGCAAACATGCCCTGGGATGCAGCATGGGCAGCAGGGTGAGGGAGGGAATTCTGCCCCTCTTCTCCACTCTCACAAGACCTCAGCTGGAGTTCTGTATCCGGATCTGGGGTTCACAACACGAGAAGAACTTGAGCCTTTTGCAGTGAGTCCCGAGAAGGTCCATGGAGATGATCAGGGGGTTGGAGCACCTCTCCTGGGAAGACAGGCTGAGAAATTTGGGGCTGTTCAGCCAGGGAAGAGAAGGCTCTGAGGACACCTTAGAGCAGCTTTCTGGTGTCCAAAGGTGGCCAACATGAGAGCTGGGGAGGGATTTTCACAAGGGCATGTAGTGTCAGGACAAGGTGGAATGGCTTCAAACTGAAAGAGGGCAGGTTTAGATTAGATATTAAGAATTAAGAAGTAATTCTTTGCTGTGAGGGTGGTGAAATTCTGAAACAGGTTGTCCAAGGAAGTTGTGATGTCCCATCCCTAGAAGCATTCAAGGCCAGGTTGGATGAGGCTTTGAGCAATCTGGTCTAGTGGAAGATGTCCCTGCCCATGGCAGGTGGATTGGAACCAGATGATACGTAAAGTCCCTTCCAAGCAAAACTATTCTGTGATTCTCTGAATTTATTTAATTGGAATTTCCATGTTCATAGTGAATTAATTAGTAAACTGATTTTGTCAAAGACAAAACGTGATAATATATTTGAATAGAATTTGGTAAAAGTTTTAATGGAAAATGAGTAGAAGTGAAATATTTGAAATATATTACTGTTATTTTCAAAACATGGTTCTTACTTTTGTTTTGGAAAAGTATCTTAATTGTGAAACTGACTGTGAAAAATAAAAAGAAGTTACATGCATAATGAGAAAATGGAATGAGACTTTTCTGCTTGAACAAAAGTCTTTATCTAATTTTTTTGGGTTCATTGAAGATTTTCGTATTGACCTAACTGATATTTTAATTTATTTTTTTGTGCCAGATCCTGCAGTACTTCTTTTATGTTGGCCCAAGCTGATCTCTTTTTCTTTCTTTTTTCTTTTCATTTTGGTCACTGAACCAAAAATCAAACAGTTCTACTTCTGACAAGTTGACCATTTAATTTCCGGCCACTGCACAGATCTGATTCAGACCACTCTCCTTGTGTTTGTTCTCAAAATAAATTGCAGAATCATAATTCACTCCTTAAGGCAGCGAAGAGCAGTTGGTAACAATAATGACATTTCCAAGGTAACAAACTCATGTTTTCTATAATGATATCTGTGGTTGCTGTGTGGCTACTAATGTGTAAGTTGACCACATTTCCCTTTACAGCTAGTCCTTTTTCAGTTTTCTTTTTCAGCAGAAATCTTTTCCCTGTTGCAGTGTTTGGTAAAAAAGGCTTAGAGGAGATCTCTCGCTTTCCTCCTTCTGCATTTCTTACAGTTAAAGGGTACTTCTGCTTCTGATCTGGAAAACCTGTTGTAGTGCATCTGCAGAATTGTGGTTCATTGAATTGGACAAAGAGACCTTCATGTCTTTAAAATTATCTCTTTTCTTCACAGAATAATACTTGCAGGGCTGTCCACCTCAAACAGAAATGAACTGCTGAGAGCAGACAGAGAAATTGCATTTGAGAGATGCAGGTTTATTTCCTTCAGGGACGTGATCCCTGTGTTCTTTATTGCCCTGCTTTTCCTTCAACATGTAGTTAATGCAGTTATGAACTATAAAGGAGTTTCAGCAGAGCTGTGATGTTTCCAGAATTTGCCTCAGCCAGCAGAGATGAAAAGGTGTGGGTTTGGCTGGAGCTGGCAGCACTGGTCCCTCCCCAGGCTCAGGCAGCCCGGATTACTCTGTGGACCTTTTCACTCAAAGAGATGGAAGTTTTGTTTCATCAAGTGGTAGCAGATGTTAGGGAGCCTTTACGCTGCTCTTCACTGACAGAACGCCAGTGTGGTGGCATCTGGCTGTTTTCTTAGTACAAATGGTGTTTTTAAACTCAAAACTGTCTTTGAGCAGTTGTAGTGGTGCATTACACACTGACTACTCTTCTTCTGGGACCTTGCCCAAAACCCCAATGAACAACTCCCCCCCAAAGTGCCTTTTGCCCAATTAGTGAGATAACAGTAGAGAGCAAATCCTCCTTCTAATTGCAATATTTTCCATTTGAGAAAGCACATTGTAAAATTAGTTAAATTGCAATATTTCTTTCGATTGCATTTCACTAACTGCTGAGAAACACTAGTGAATGACTTGCACTGTAACTAGTAACCTTTTGTTCCAGATTTACAAAACCTGCACTTTTTGCAGTTACCAAGTATTTTCTACGTACAAACAGTCAGAAACGGAACATTTTTGTTCTCATTGATGTGTTTTCCTCTAGAGCATGTAGATTTTTGAAGAGGTGCAGAACTCCTACAGATGCTAGTAAGCGTAGTACCTCAAATCTTCAGAATGGTAAAATTGTTGACAAACCAAAATTGCAGGTTCTGTCTTGGAGTGTGCCTGCTTTTAGCACTTCAGGGAGGTGAGGACTGTCATCACCATGGAAGAGGATCAGTGCCAGCAAAGCCCACAGCTCCTTAAAGCATTGTGTAATATGAGTGATGAGGTGAAATCTTTGGACAGCAGGACAGGATTTAACCCTGCTCTCCTCTCGAAAATTTTCCTAATTTACTCCTTGTGCAGAACATCTGGATGGCAGTTTCTATCCCTCTTGGGGCAGTGCTGCATTGGGGCAAGGCTGACTGTGGCATCCAGGTGCAGGCAGGTGAGGCAGAAGAGATGACTACATGTGAGGGAGCAGTCAGATTTTCAGCTTACCAGATTTCCCCCCTTCTTTTCTCCTTTGTCAGAGTGCTGGGCTCATTGCTCAGAGATTTAGCATCCACAGCTTCCATGTAGTGACTTACCCCCACACTGCTGGGCAGATGGAAAAAGCATGCCCTGGTCAAATGATCTGGAAGAGGTTCCAGCTGCATGCCAGTCCAGTTCTCATCCCTTCTGCTGAATTTAACATGTGTTTGTTATGGTTGGCATGCAGAGTGGTTGTAATTTATTTGAATTAGAGGGGAATCATCCTCTTTGTGCTTTTTTTACATCAAGAACATTGTGCTCTGGTATAAAGAGAGATTGATGCCTTTGTAATTAGCTAGGCCAGAATTTGATGGCCCTTTTAATTTTGGGTTTTACTTATGAGTATCTTATATAGGTATTTACCTTTAAGACAAATTGGGAATGAATGATAATAACACATCGCATTTTCTCCATTATTTTTGATTAATTTGGAAATGTTTAGGTATAATTAAAGGATAAAAATAAATTTCTTTATAATTGTACACTTAGGAGCATGTTCCATTATATTCTTAATTAATGCCTGTCTATTTTACTGTTTCTTGAGCTTTTCTGTTGCTGGCAATCAGCTTGCTGCTAGGATGAGTAGTTACATGTTGGGTGGCTAAACATTTAATGTGCTCTTCAGAATCAGAAGAGGTGCCAAAAGGAAATATATGTGAGAGACCTATATGTATTTCAGGGACCTGGGTCTATAGCAGCTATTTATTATGTTTAATGTATGCATCATGGCAGGCCTGATGCAATGCCTGTCATGTGCCAAAAGATAGCTCTACTGTCTGGTGTTTTATAGTCCCCCTGTAATATCTCCCAGAAAGACCATGTTTCAGTGGCTTAGATCTGGCTTAGGTTTTGTATTGATGGGGGCATTTTTGTGTGGTACAAAGCTGGTAGTATATTGGGCAGGAATTAGGAATTACTAGGAAATCTTCCAGTTCTACTAAAAGAATAGAAAAAGAAAAGAAAAAAAAAAAAAAAAGAAAAATAAAAAGAAAGAAAAAATAGTTCTGGGATATGTTTAAATATAAACTTCCATAAATTTGTAGCTGAGGGCTCAGGCTCATTTTTACTTTCCAAGAACACAAAACTTTGGAAGGATGCAATGATAGTTGAAGTTTTTGTGACCTATTCACTGTAGGAATACCTTTTGTTGAATTTGTAGCCTGCAGAATCCTGTGTTACTTGAAAAGCTACGAACTGGAATATTTCCCTATGAGAAATGGAAGAAGAAAGAAATGTTTCTCAAACTTAAAGCAGGATTTTTACATATTAACTATAAATATATTGTAACTGAATGCTTTTAAATAAAATAAAGCCGCTTGCTGTCTCTGCAGAAATTAATTGGGCAGAGGGATTTATCCAGGGTATTTCAGTCAGATGAATGGAGAGATATGTCCATCACCACTAACGTTATGGTTATTCCTTCTAAATATAAACTGATAATATAATATATTAAAGGCTTGATTATACTGTTAAGAAGATTAGTACATTTAAACAGAAAATGAAGGCTTATGTGCCCTAAATGTCAAACTGAAAGGAGAGGGTTTTACATATGGCACTATCACAACATTCAGTACTTTTGAATAAGGTATTTTCCCCTTGTAAATACCTGTAAGGAATAATCACTGCATGCTGCCTCTGGGAATAGGTGGGATGCCTTAAGTCTAATATCTTTCAAAGTGGTAATTTAAATATATGCAGATAATAATCTTGGCCTGTTTGGGGGTATTTACTGGAGTAAGCATAATAATGGCATGTGATCATGTCCACAAGGCCAGTCTTCTGTCTCATCTGTTTTCTGTGAGTGTTTGGGATATCTTTTAATTGCAGAAAATGTGGCAAATCTATAAAAAATACATATTAGAAGGGAAAAATGATTGAGAAGGGAAAAGGGATTGATGATGCCTCTGTGATACTTGTCTGAATCAGATCTATGAATTTAAAATATTTAACACATATTAAAGATTTCAGTGTCTTTTAATATTGTGCTTGACTTACACGGCCCCGTCTCTAAGGGCGTTGTATCTGAATCTTCTGATGGTATATGACAATGAATTTAAGACTTTTGTGCTCATGTCATTAAGCTTGTTAGGTAGTGTTTAACATGTCTGCTTTTTAACTTTAATTTTTTTAAAAATTATTGTTCTTTATAACGTAGTAGTTCTTCTCAGTGAAAGATTTATAGTGATGATGGGGGAAGACTTGCAGTTATCTCCTGATAGATAGCACTCCCTGATTTCCTTTTATGCATCTCTCAAATTAGATATTCTGCACCTTAATCACAACATCATCTTACTTACTTTATCTTTTAAGAGTAAAAGCACTGCAATTATAAATTAACTTAGAAATATCATCAGATCTTCTGCCTCGGGGCTTGTCTTTGTTTCTGACTCAAGCATTGCTCCACGGTCAAGTCCTGTCCAGAGAAAAAAGCTGCTTAATTGAGTCCAGTGGGGCTGCAGTTTGAATGGGCTGCTCTGTCTGGAGGCAGAGCTGGAGCTGGTGTTAACCCCAGCCGTGTTTCCCTGGGGACTGGACACACCCTGCGGCTCCACCAGGGATGCCAGGAAACATGCAGGCACCCAAGGTGCTGTGTGTGTGGATCAGAGTTAAATGCTTGGAGGCCAGATCATGGAGTTACAGACTGCTGGGTATGTTGATCTCTAGGTCTGTAGCTTTTCCCCCCGTATGTTGCTCAGGATCCCATGTGGAGCCGTGCCAGCCCCCCTGAGCCCCTCTGGTTGCTGGCAGCACATCCCCCTGCCCAGCACTGGCAGCGTTTGCACTGGAAGGGGATGTCAGGTCTGGCCTGGGCTGAGATGCTTTGAATTTTCTGCCCTACTTCCCCATGAGCTGGCTGGTGACAGGGGGAAGGGCTGCCTGGCCCCTCCTGTCTTTTGGGATAAACTGAGGGCACGGCTTTGCCTATCCATCTTTTGAGGCTAGAAGCTGAGTACAGAACCTGGCCCTTCCTGGGCTGTCTGTGCTTTTTGTACTGCCCATTGGAACTCTTCAAACCCATATGCTCTAAAATACAAAATCCCCCCAAACTTCGATAGCTTTTACATCCTTGCAAGAGCTGCCTTCCTTTAAACACCTAAACTTCCCTTTACTCCCAGTGGTTGTTCGTGCCATTGCATAGTAATGTCCCAGATATCAAAATATCCCTGTATATATTTTTGCCTCTGTTGCTTTGGTGCTGTTAGCATTGGCATAACAAGATGTTGTAGACCAATAAGCTAAATAAATATTCTTTACACTGCTGTGGTGTGGTTGCCTTTTCCACATGCTTATGCTTGCAAATCAATATATTTTTCCCTGAAGTAGATTTATGGGCACTTTCTTAGGGTCAGTACACTGTCTGTCCTCCTTCCTTTGGCATTTGTTGGTTAACGTTGGTTAATCAAACATAGCAGGGATACAGGTCTCAAAGATGCAAGAGACCTGAAAGCTTGATGGAAATTGGTAGCCAGCAGAGTAAAAGGACCCAGGGTCATGCCATCACTAAAACTGAAGGCAGTCAGGTGAGCTCAGCTATTTATTAGTGCTAGGAGAACACAGGGAGAGAGGGGGACCCTGCAGATGCCTCAGGCACAGAAACTCTTTGGTAAGACTCTGCTGTACTCTACAGACACTGGGGAATGCTGCCATGAGGGACTGATCCCCACTGAGAACAGTTTTCATATTTTGCTGCTGAAAATAAAAACCACTTTCCTGCCACAGGGTGCTGGGCACCAGGGCATGGCTGTCCTGGGGCTTGCTTCATGGTCAGGATGGCCTGGGGAATGTGTGCCCCTGTCCTGGGTGAGCAGAGGTTGGCAGTGATGGGGACAGAGCCCTCTCCACTGGGGTGGGCATGGATGGGGGTCCCCAGGGTAACAGGGGTGCCCCAGCACCAGGCAGCCTCAGCTCCTACCATGGCACCAAAGCCTGTAGGAGCAGCAGCAGGGTTTGGGTTTCTAGTCATATATAGGAGATAATTTGTTGTCCTGGATGCAAAACCAGTTCTTCTGGTGATCATCAGAGGTCAATGGCTTTTAAGCCAAAGGTTGATCTAGTTCCTAAACTTTTTCTTCAACTTTTGAATAAAGAGGAGCTTTCTGTAAAGGTAAACTGCAAAGAAAGAGCATATGGATCCTTGTGGGAATAAATTCTAGGAAGAAGCAGGTTGAAGCCAATAATACAAAGTCTTTGAAGGCCTGTAGGGCTGAACTCTAGTGGTGTGAGCTGGGTGCAGGCTGGCTGAGGGCACTTGTTTGTCCCCTTGCCTGAAGCTAGCCTTGGGGCAAAGCCCTTCTCAGGCACCAGCCCTGGCAGAGGCCAGTTCAGGGCCAGGTGCAGTGAGACGTGGGAGAACCTCAGCCATATACAGGCTCATTCATTACCTTCAATGAGATTTTTATTGTTATTAGGAAAGCTCTTCCCATGGGATCCTAACTTTTGTGCTATGCTCTATGCAAGTGTGTTTAAATATTAGATGATTTATTTCTGTATTTTCACTTGTCCTCCATGGGAATGACAAGGATTTTAATGTAATACAGAAAATCCTTTGAGGTCTTCAAATTAGAAGAGCTCTACTGGAATAGAGTCCTTTTCTTAAGCATAAAATGATGTGTTTGTGATTATAATTGATTATATCCTCATGAATCCCTTGAGTTAAATAAAGTGAATCAGGTAAACAAAGTATTTTGTCTCGCTCAAATGCATTGTTGGAAAAACAAGAATAAAACACATCTGTAACAGAATTAATTTGAATTTGTTTTACCAAAAAGAAACACTTTTACTGAAATGGCAATATTTTAATTTTGTGCATCATCATGGGATCACTTTAAAATTAATTTAATTTAATTTAATTTAATTTCAGTATGATATTTGCATTTGGGTCATGTTCTGTGGAAATGAGATCATTATTCCATTGGGTGAAATGTTACCAAAATGGTCCTGGTGAGTGGAGAATTTGGCCTTGAATTGATTCTAATGCAATTGTAACAGACTATTTTTAGGTAAAAGCAGTGATGCCAGAGAAACATGCCAGCTTAGGTAATATTTAATACTTGAAGTCCAATGCTGATCAAGACACCACTTTCCAATTTCCCTTCCTGCAATCTGCCTGCCCTCTGCCAAGCACTGGTGTGTGATTAATTGACTGACACGAAGTCTGTTATTTACATTGCAGATATATTGTAAGTAGACTCCAGGTGAAGCTCACAGCATGCTGCATATTTACTGCCATATGTTCAGGAGGTTGTGAACAGAAAAAAGTAAGTCTAAAGCCAGAGGAGGTATTAGAGGACACAATAGAAAAGCTAGTTATAAAAGCCTTCAAAAGCAGTCCCTGTTTTACCGTTTGATGTCCCAATATGTAATTACAGAGAACTAGGAAATAAGGGAAGATCATAAAAGAAAGATAATAAAGGGAAGATATAAAAACCAGGGTGTGCTAGTTTGTGAGAGAAGAGGAAAACAAAGCTCCCAATGCATTTCTCCTTGAGCTGTTGGAAATGAGGGAGGGCTGTGAAAGGGAAATGGAGGGGCGGGTGTGCTGGATGGCATAGGCAGGGGCTGTGAGCTCAGGGGGAATGGGCCAACTTTGTCAGTGCTGGTTTTGGGTGTAAACTGGTGTTTCACCCTCCTGAGGGGGCCTTGCACCAGGTGGGATGGCCAGAAAGGGAGTGCTAGAGCTGGCAGCTGTATCATCCCCATTGGCAAGCAGTAATTTGTTCTCGTTAAGCAAGGACAGCATGGGAGGGAATCACCCCACAGGATGCCTCCCTTTTTTTAAAGCCCATTACGGGCTGCCTGTGTGAGTAGAAAATCTTGCTCTGCATCTGTTACTGTGTCCCCTACTAATGCATGTATTTTCCTTGCTATTTATATCACTTCTGAGTTAGACTTCCACTATGAGGGTCACAGTGTGTCTCCTATTGTTTCACAGAGTAGCTGGTAAGGGTAGTTTAGTGGGGGTTATAAATTTTGATAAAATAGAAGAAAAACATGTGTCTGAAGCCTAGCTTTAAATCTCCATGTATAGTCGTAGATCAGTATTTCTTAGAAAAAAAAGGTGCTGCCCTGCATTTCTGTGAGCTACACATGTAGTGGGAGCTGGGGGTCAGGACACTCTCAGGCACAGCTTCTGGCTGGCTGACAGAAGGTGCAGGCAATGTGGGGGGCTGGAAATAACAGCTCTAATTTTGCTCAGGGGCTTGAGGGAGGATGTCTTCACTCACGCCTCGAAGGGCCTTCCCCAGCACACAGCTCAATTATTTGGATGGTAAGCTGATTAGAGGATTTGAAACCAATCATCCACAAATGGTTCATGCCAGCCTCCAACTGACACATCAACTTACTCTCAAAGAGGGTGGAGATGAGACACATTTCAAATTATGCTTTTGTAGAAGGGTCTCAAACACCTTCAGAAGGTGTGTTTTAATGGGCAGGGAGAGCAGGCAGCAAGTGGCTCTTTAACATTCCTTGGTGTCTGTTCTGGCTGGCACGGGAGGTTTGTGTGATGCCAAGTGGTGCACATGTGCTGTGCCAGCTCCCCAAAGATCCATCCTGGCAGGCAGCTGGGTTCTGGGGGCACAGGGCTCCCTAAATCCATCCTGGCAGGCGGCTGGGTTCTGGGGGCACAGGGCTCCCCAAAATTCCATCCTGGCAGGCGGCTGGGTTCTGGGGGCACAGAGCTCCTCAAGGCTGCCTTGTCTTGGTAGGCAAGAAAGGTGTTTGCTTAGGAAGAGAAAATAGGATAACTGTGTTGGTTCAATGAGAGGACAAGTTGGAAAATGTGCCAAGAAGATCAGATGCTTAAAGTATCAACTCCTTGCTCTCATTTAAAGAACCCCCAAAAATTCCTAACTAAAAATTTCCAGATTCTCTCTTCTTAGCAAAATGTCAGTGTTGTAGCAGATTTGTAACCTGACTTTGCAACAATCATTTACACAAGTAAGCCTGCAGATTTGATGGGAGCAGTATGGTTTACATGTGAACAGAAATCCCAAGAACGCGAACGATAGAAATTACAGGGTTTTTTTTAATAGTATTTTGCTATGAATCGTTATCAAATTATTACATATATATTTGTCCATGATGTGTGGACAATTTAGTGTTTAAGACATATTTCCTTACTTTTATAATTACATTCTGAATAGCAAATTTGCGTTGATAAAATCTTGCTTTAATTGTATCCCCAACTGCTGAAATTAAAATATACTTTATTGTATTTATTGCACATAAAATTTCAAAAGGCATTTTTCAATTGTTGGAAAAAAATGAGCTAGAGAAAGCACATAAAATGTCAAAGGTGACAAAGAGACCAGCCCAGCCGTGGAGGTGATGGGACAGAGAGCTCCTTTGCTTAGTGCTTGCATAGTCCTGAGCACTTCTGCCTTTAGTTATCATTTTCTGCTTTAACCTTGCTCAGAGCTGTGGTTCAGCTTCCTTCGCTTTTCCTACAGGGACTGCTGTCAGTTTCCAAGATGTCAGGCTTGATATGGACTCCCTCAAATTCTAAATACCTATTGCATGTGCTGATGAGGTATTCAAGGGTTTCCAGCACATGTGAGTGCAGATTAATTTAATGGGAATCTTGGTCCTCAAATCTTTGCAAAATCCAGATTTTAGATATTTCTGTATGGATGCTCGAAGACTTAGAGCCCTGGAGTAACCAAACAGAGAAGGGAATGAAAGGGCATCTTTCTCAGGGTACTGATTTTTCGGAGGATTTAAAGAAGCGGTAACTTCCAGATGTTTACCTTTTGGTCGTGTTTAGTCAGCTAGTGGGATCAACAGTTAGTGAGAGACATGTTGGGGAAACACACTTGCCATTCTGTTTTGCTGTTTTCCATATGGAAATGAGATTTACCCAAATGTTCCTTGCTGGACTGCTTTCTCTGAAATGAGAGGAAGCAGAAAAGGAGCGAAAAAAACCTCAAGTTCAGATTTAAAAGGAAGCTACAAAGGTAGGTAAGTAGAATTGCAGGTTTCAGAGTTCTGATGGAGCACACAGAAAGCAAAGGTGGGACAAAGAAAGAGGAAGATTTATGTTATCAACAAATTGCCTTGAAGCCAATGATACGGAAAAAAGAGACATTAATGAAAATTTGTGTCCAGAAGTGTAACAGTTTTACTTGTGTATCTCAATGGAGGACACTGACATAATTTGCATGTATTTTAAAATATTTTGTTGTCTGGTGAGATTAAATAGAAGAGCAAAGTCACCCCAGTCAAATTGCCATGAAAATTTGAGCGTCCAGATAAAAAATCTACCATCCTCATCCTTTACCATAATGACTTATGCTAATGAAAAGAAATAATAATATTTTGCTTAGCTGTCAAATGGCCCTGGGCAAGTGGCAGAGTACAGTTTTACAGGCCCAGGTGAAGAATACTGAAGAGGAGCAGCTTTTTCATATAAGAAGAAAGATTACAGCCATTGAGGCAAGAGGAGAGGGAGAATGAGAACTTGACCACGTATAATGGTTGTATATATTTAAATGTGTTCCCTGAAATTTCTGAGTGCCTGTAGAGGCATGGATATATGTAATAATAAAAATGTGGTCGTAATAGTTTTCCTTCATAGAAGAGTGTCTGAGTTACCTGGTGTTTTAAAATCTGTTGAGGCTGTTTTTAGGACACTTTTTCACATCTTATAAGAAACATTTTGTAAGCACTTGTACCAAAGTGCAGATAATTCCATAGCCACTTGAAATACTCTTTCAGTATGAAACTTTGACAGGGCAGTTTAATTTTAGCACTAACTTGCCTGATTTTGAAAGACATTTCATCCTTGAAAGTAGTTGTACCAGTAAACCAGCTAACTGCAGGTGGTTACATTTGCTAATCAGATGGATAATTATTATACATTGGTAAAAGAAAGACAGCTGCAATTGCTGTAGACGATTGTTAGGAGATTTTTAGCATAACAATGAACTGCAGCACCTGCCATCCCAGTAAGTTTTACAATTTTGCTACTTGTATTATTTTCTAGACCCCCCATAGCACAGAAGGATCTACACAGTGCTCTAGCTGTAACTTGAAGACATTTTTATTTCAAATGTGTTGTTACATTTGCTTATAACTTTGCAACAAGTGTACCTTTTAAATCAATGTTTATTAAAAGTTCGCTTTCGTTAAAATGGTGCACAGATGTTTGGCAAATTTATATATTGCTATGTTTAATTACTGGCCAATTTGAAAAAGATTTTCAGTTGGAAAAAAAAAAAGAAAGAAAATGAGGTTTCAGATCAGTAGTTTAAACTTGTGTGGTTCTACATGAGTGTCACTCAGAGACTGCCTGCTGGGACCTACAGGTTTCCTCTACTCTGTGATGAGATCTGTGGCAAGTTTGAAGGACTTTGTTTTGCAAGCAAGAGACTTAGTAATGCATAAATCACTGCAATAGCTTAGGTATGTCTTTGCTGTGCTATGTATGTGGTATTAATTTCCATATATATCTTTATATATATATATATAAATCACATTAATTATTTTCCATTCTCTTTTAATTTAATTTCTGCCAATCCCTGCCTTAGTATATCCCCTAGATACAGCAATCTGGCCAGAAAAGCTTGTTTCACCCCTCACACAAAAAGCAACATCCATCAATATAAATTGGTGAGGATTAGTGTATTTGATAAAGCTGTGCTTTCATGGCCACCTGGATCTGCTTCTACTTCTTATCACTCTTCAGGTCAGTTTGGGAAGGGCACAATGAACCTGATGTAACATCTGTAATGCTTACCCATGATAGAAGGTAATAAGTCTTTAAAATATTTCCATTTAGCTCTCTGCACCTCACAGAAAACAGATTCTCCATACTTCTCCTTCTCTACAGCTTATCCATGTGGTGTGATCCATTACAATATAATTTCTTATTTATGATTGTTGGTTTGAAGAGCGAATCCTAATGATCACAAAGAACAATTTGCTGCTCCTTGCTTACATGTAAAAGCACTGAGCAGAGACTCTCCTTTGTCCTTTCAGCTTTTCCACACTAACATTACATACATCTCACATATGACCTTTACAACCACAGTCCCCATCTTTATTTTCATCATTATCTTTATTATCTGCAGCTTTTTAGTAACAGTTTGCAAATGGATGGACTGCTGTCTCAAATGCACTGAAATTTTAGCAGCTAAGATTCCCCTGAGATCCAGGGCCTCTGGAGTGACTCTTTGTCCTTTCTTGCTGCCTTTGTGTTTCTGCACAGAGGAGCACGAGAGCACCGCTCACAATGGCCAGGATCTTGAGAAGCTACATCTCAATGCACCTAATTTTTAATATATTACGACGTTGTTGTCCTATAAGGGTTTGGTGGGGTTTTGCCATTCTTAAATCTGAAGAAGGTAGCAGATTGTGTAATTCCGTAATTGTCTGAATCTCTTTCTCAAATTTCCATCGCTTTCAATCGAAACCTGTTTTCCTACATTTCAAGGGGACAACTTATCTCCCCAGCCTTGTCAGCAACATACACAGCCAATTAGGGGTTCGCCTCTTAGCTTTTTTCCTACATCTGCTGAAAAAATAGTGATGTGCAAACCAGTATCCACTATCTTTTCATTTGTAGTCCATGTTACATACTGGAAAACTTCCTTTCTCTCATATTGTTCTGTTAGTCCAGGTTCACTTGTCTGGGTATGTGTGTTCTATAATAATTTGGGGGTTTTTAAAAATTCTTTAATCTCTTTCTCAATGTGATTGCTCATTTGTTCAGGCCTTTGATAGAGTATCTCTTTCTTAGCATATTTCAGGTTAGTCCAAATCTTCCCCTATCCTGTTTTTGGGAGAAAGTTAGTCTGTGCAGTCAGGTCAGGCTGGTTAATTGGTTAATTAATTCACCATTCTGACCCAAAAATTCCCCAAGTCTGCCATGACTGTCTCAATAACAATCTCATCTATGTGTAAGGGACTCCCTGACTTTTTTTGGCAAAACTCAAAAGTTTCTAGAAGTTATGTTTAATAGCTTTTGTTCATCATTTTGGTTTGGTTTTAAACTCACTGAACTCTTGGTCGAGGGTCACTTGCGTATCTTGTGACTTGTCTATTACTTGCACCTTTTTGAGTCAATGGTTGTAATGCCTCTCCATTGATAGCAGATCCAACTGAGATTTCTCCGGATCATATGAATCACTTGCAGTAAGAAAAGAAATTGGTAAGTTCCATTTTTTTCTTTGATTATCTCCTCCTTATTCTAAAGAAGTCTTGTTTCCTTGAATGGGACACAAGATGATCTCTGAGTGATTTCCTTGAGCAACAAGAGAGAATCTTGTTGGCCATCACAGGGCCTTCCAATCAGCTGAGTGCGAGTTTTGGTCTCACAGCTGTGAGATTGTGTCCTTATAGTTTCTTTCGTGCCTTTTCTCTTAACTTCCCCATATCTTCCTCTCTGTTTTTCATACAAACACGACCCTTCACAAAGAAATTACCTGCAATAGTTTCATGTTTGCTGTTAGACAATGACATTCAGCACTGGGAATGAAGGACCCACTCTTGGTTTAACAGGTTATGTAAAGGACTGTGGCTGCTGCTTACGAGCATCTCACTGAATTACTGCCAGTTTTGGAGTTCACTTACAGCAACACAGAAACCAGGGAAGGATAATCTCTGGGGCAGGGCTTTGTGCATGTGGAAGATGTGGGTGATTGAGGTCTCTAGGAATGAGTGTGGGTTAGCAGGATCACAGAGTGGTACAAGGACTGAACTGGGGCATCTCTGTTCCTTTTGCTATGTGTGAGCATTTGTGGCAGATTTGGTTACTAGAAAGGTGATGGTGTTAAAGGATGGGGTTTATGTTTCCTCAAAAATAAATGGAGAATAAATATTTGAGATCTTATCCTGGTTGTTGTTGTTGTTTGGGGGGAGGTTTTGTTGAATTTGTTGTTTTTAAAATAACTCATGGGACCCAAGCTGTGTGTTGGCTAACAACCTATATATACTGATTTTTATGTGCTATCTCTTCAATTATAATTGCTATGGTTCTCTTTGAAATTGCCATGCTATAAACTTAATACCACTGGTAAATTCAGTTTTGTGCTTGGTCTGCAAAGAAAATGCAGGCAAAACCATGCAGAATGAGAGCAATTTATTGAATGAACAGGCAAAGACATGGGCAGGGGTTCAGGTGTTGCAGAGTCTGAACTCCAAACTGTCAGTCAAAGTGAAATGGAAATGAGCACGTGTTCATAACAGAGGCTTTATGCTGTTTGTTGTCCTCTTACAATTTCCATCAAACCTCGACAGTTTTGTAGTTTGTTGTTGTACTGTTTTATCTAGGAATTTTTGAAATAATTTTTAATTTATTCAAAGGTAATAAAGCAGAGAATCTCAGAAATATGTTTACAGTCAAAGCAAGCTTTTTAATAATGGAATCAGCATCATATGTGACTCACTGTCTGCTAAAGAAGGTCTTCATGTCCTCATTTTTTACTTTAATGTGCTTTTAAGCAGTGTTTTTTAAAATTACTCATAAATTAATATACACTTCTTGTATTTAAATTTACCATTTTTGGCACCAGCAAAAAACAAATTTCAGAGTGCTTGCTTTCTACAGTGAGGGAATTTGTGGACAGCTAAATATCTCTATCTATATATATCTTTTGCTTACCACAGCTGGTGATTTGGAGAAGATTTACTTTACTAACACACTAACATTAATATGCTGCAATGTCTAAAATGCCTTTAGCATGTCATTTACACTCATCTGAGAGATTTCACGAAAGTATGATATTAGTAAGCCTTCATGAGTAATCCATCATGCCTAGGAGACTTAATCAGATTGGACATGTATTTACCCCTGGCTTAGAAATTGTTACTTGTGTTATTACTGCCCTTATTTCTGTTTCATCTGTGGTAAAAATGTTCAGAATTTCAGTTGTAGTTCAATACATTATAATCGTGGTTCTCCACAAAACACAGCACAGCAGAAAACCAACAGCCACAATTCAGATTTTATGTGTAGTAAAATCTCTTGCTATTCATTTTAACGGGCTATACAAAAGTTTAATATTTCTTCAGGAATGTTGAGGTAGCAGCATTAAATATTAAAGCATTTAAATGTGCAGAACTGATTAATTCAGAATATATCAGAGCTGCTCATAAATGTTTAATATCTGTATTTTGCCTGATTGGATATAATTTAAGTTATGTGCTTCTTCCAGCACTCCAGGACCAGGTACTCATCTTTTATTTCTAGGAATGGTTTAAACATAATTCCTTTTATTACAGGTTAATATTAATGCCTCAACCTTCGGCTGTTATTGTTCATTCTTTTGCAGAACCTACTTCAAAATTAATCACCTAAAGTCTGAGAGCAGCTGTTAAAGTTCTTTTTAAATGTACCTTTCAAAGAAATATGGTTCAGTTAAAATTTGTACAACCTCTGTAGGATGAAAGCTGAAATTTTGTCTTTGCAACATTTATGCATTTCCTTAGAAAAGCAGAAATATTTGGGGGAGGATTGGGACTGTGCAAGTTCTGGATCTAGTCTGAGGTTAAACCTGGGCCAGGTTGTAGGTGTGTTGGTTCACAATGAACAAATTACACTAAAAAGCTGAAGAATTAGTGTCAGTATCTCTGAGGGAGAAGGGCTAGACCTGACTGGCATGTTGGCATGTGGCTGCTGAAACACAAATTGTTCAAAACACCCAACTGCAGTGGTGAGACAGCCTCATGTGTTTGCTGGTGCTGTATGAAACATAAAGTCCTGTATAGAAGGCTATAGATCTATTTGAGACTTAGCTCTAAGTCTGAACTTATGCCCAAATTCCAATATCATTTATCTTCACTAATTTACAAAACTAGTGCCAGTAAAACTCTCAACAAACAAATCAGCAAGTCCTGTGCAGACAAATTCTCAACCACGTTTGTGTTCCCCAAAAGCTACTTACTGCAACAGTGCTCTGCCTGGGAGTATTTCCTGCCCTAGAATTGGTACAATGAGGAGGAAGGGATGGATGTCATCTTTTATCTGCTGTGGCACTACAGGGCCCCCACCAGGGCAGTGCTCCACTGAGCTGGGAGGAAAACAAAAGCTCTGTAGGAGCACCTGTCCCAAAGTAGATATGGTTTTGCAGCACTCACCAGGAAGCATGCTTAGCATGCAGCATTAGCAGTGCTCCATGCTAGTTCATTTTCTTGCTTAACACGCTTTAAATTATCTTCATTGCGTTTAGTGCTTCATCCTGATCTCTCTGAAGTTAATGGCTGAAGCACCATTGCTTGTAATGAGGCCCAGCTGCCTGAGAATGCCTTGAATATCATAAAAGGACTGCCAAGCAATTTGCTGTGGTCCAAGGTAGAAATCTTGCTTTGATGCAGTGCTTTTCCTGTTTGAAGAGTGCTTCTCCTCAGTACGAAGCAAAATTCTGGTTGCTGCAAAAAGCAAACAAAGTTTAATAGAGAAGAGGATGAGCTCAGCAATGGTGCAGGTTAACACCATGTTGTGCATCCAAAAATATCAATTCCAAGAGTGTTTTCTTGACTTAAATGACTTGAATTTTTTGCTGTCTGACTTTCTGAGGTAGTTAGATCTGTAGCACGTATTTTTCCTTGTCCTCGGCAACCTGTGGGAATGCAAAGGTAGCACACTGTCTCATTACAAAGATGTGGGACATGGAAGTTGTCCTTGAGTGAGAAAGTGGAAGTCTAAAACCAGCATAAATCATATGATATTATATAATATGACCTTTTTTCCAAGGGATTTTTGAGTAGATCTCATCTTGAAGTCTGAGACAAGTCCTGCAGGTCTACACTCGTGTGCTCAGAGATGCTGTCTAATGACATCTTGGCTTCTTTTTGACTTTGTTCTTCAAGACTTGAGGAACTGCCAAGTTCTCCCTGTTTTTGACAGGATAATATAAACAGCAGAATTAATACATTGCCCAAACTACTTTTGTATATAAGCTCACAGGAAAACTGTGTTTAGTCACGTTTTTTTCAGGGTTAGCAATAAGGAAAAATACATCAGATATGAAAGAGAAAAAAAAAAATTTAAGAAGGCATTACAATACACTCAAGTAAAGGCAAAGTGCCCCTTTGCTCTCTAGGAAATGGAATAAAAACAGTTCCAGCAGGAATGATTTATAATAGACAATGCAGCTTTTGCAGAACAAAAACCTTACTTGGAAAAAACCTTTTTTTTTTTTACTTTTTTTTTAATTTGGAAAACAAAATTTTGGAAAAGGAGAGTTTGACTCAAATTAAATGGGTTTATTTTACTTTTGCTTTCAAGTTCATTTAACTGAATATGAAATTCACATTGTTCTTTGTCACCTCAAGATTAAATTGTATTTTTTGGTATGTAGTATCACAGAGTCTGTGATTAGGATCTTACTGCCTTTACTCTATTGGAAGTTGGAATGTGTTAACTAGATGGTAAAAGTTGGAGCATAGTAAAGTGCCTCCCCTAAGGTGGAGGGAGCACGTGGCACTAAGTGTTTGCAAAGTACATTAAAATCTTGATTTAGATTGAAATAGGGTTTTTTCATTTTGGTTTAACAAAATGAACTGAAATAATCAATTTCAAGCTGAAATGATACAGGAGAAGATCAAAGTATTTGATTTTCATTGAAAATGGCATAATAAGAATATTGTACCATTTATGAATTTCTAAGCATTCCAGCCTCCTAAAAGCTGCTCATTATTCCCTCTTTGCATATTCAAGATAACAATAAATGTTCAAATACTATTGGCACTGCACTATTTCTATAATTTATTGAAGAGGCTTATTTAGCAAAATTGCAAATTCAAACTTTCTTTAATATTTTCGGTAGGAGAATGCATTTGCTTCTGAACAAATGCAGTGAAAGACGTACAGAGGTGGATTCCTAAAACACCCTTTGTTGTGTGGCTTTTAAAATGTATTTCACCTCCATGCTTGCTGACTGCTGCCTATTCTGTATTTGGAAAGTTCAGTGTACAGTTGATGCACAGACCACACTCATATCCAGATCCATCTTTCTGTACTCTGCTTATCTGGTAATTCTTACTCATTCTTAGTGTGTAACACTTGAGAGGGTTAGACAGATAACAGTCATTCTTTGAATCGACTGGGATTTAAAAGACAGAAGTGGAAGAAAGTACTAAATATATGGTTCCCCAGAAACATGCTACTTATATTTATTTATGCCTAATTTCTTCATAGCTAGATCTGTATGATGTATGAAGTGGCATGGTTACTTTTATTAGTGTCTGCCATTCCTCTGTGCTTTAATTACTTAATTAGAGGGAGACATTGAAGGTGAACCAGAGACTTCTGCCCTTTTTCTCAAAATGTTTGACATCTTGGAGAATACAACTTTAAACAGCAGCAGTAAAACCAATGTAGAGTCTTCTCCTATGCAGAAAGTTTCTCTTATTTTCTCTTATTCAAGGCATTGCAGACTGACAGTGATGTTACTTGTTGAGCCAGGAGCTGGAACAGAATGTTAAATGTTCCTCTTCCATATTTAGGCACGTGTTTCTTTTCACTGTTGCTCAGAATTTTATTTTTTTTTATTTTTTGTAAGTGTAGGTATCTGCTGGTGAAGATACCTGGAGTATTTTCTCCTTCTAGTTATTCTGTGGGAAAGTATGATGAGGTTTATACCCATCACAATATATTGGTGTCACTTCTGCCTTGATCTTAGTAATTCCTGAGAGCAATCTGATAGAAGTGTCTGTCTAATTTAGCACTGGAACAGGGGATTGAAAGAAGAACTTCACCATTTAGGTAAGATGTTGACCAGCTGGTACACTTGCTATAATGGCCTATGTTATTATAGGTGTCTGGTGTTACTGGGGGCTTATTTGGTAACAATATTCATCCAGTGATGTAAAGACATGCCACAGAACAGGAGACAGAATGACCGACTGAGGTCTGTGGATTTAAATGTGTTCCCAGTACATTGTGCCTTGTCCAGTCAGTGGTGTTTGGATCAAATAGACTTTAACTTTGCCACTTGTTTGCTTAATTTGGTTTGTTGGGGGTTTTTCCAGGGGGGCTGTTTATTTTCTTTGTTTCACTCTTAAAATTTTCATTGACAAACTGATGAAGAAATGCTAGGAAGATAAAAAACCTCTTCATTGTTTTTTCTGGCAGAGATCTGCTAGTTATGGTGGCTCTTGGCTAGCTTGGCTTCTTGCTGAGGATACCAATACAAGTTTTTCTGGCAAATAGTTTAGTTCTTCCTATTGCTAATAACCTCTTGTCCAGGAGAGTGGCTGTGCTATTTGCACAGCTTAGCTTGTCAGGTGACTGACTTTCCCACAGAGTAACTCTGCTTTTTGAGCCTTTATAAATATATTTACCGTTTTAGCCCTTTTCGCCCTCCTATAATAATATGCAGAACCTCACCTATTCTGGAGGTACTTCTTAGTAATTGTCTCCTGTGGGACATGAAGACCTCTGTGACACAACAGTGCATGAGCCAGGGAGCTGTAGGCTTGCAGCAATCCAAGGCAGGCGGCTGTGGGATTTATTTTCCAAGAGCCGAGTGCCTCTTTTTGTTCTAACAAGATATGAGTCATAGCAGGGACATGGCTGTGAATACTTATCGCTTTCACTGGGATGTGCAGAGCAGAAGGAATTTCAGTATGGAAAAAGGACATGAAGTGATTTGTTAAAAACCCGTTATTTGCTAGGGGAATTTGTACTGGTGTTATCTGGGCTAGTTATGCACACCAGGGACAAGAACCATGCTGTTGCCTTTTTTTTTAGTTTTTAAGAACAGAAAGTGACCACTTGGGAACTTGCTGTATTTATAAAGTATTTAACAAGCAACTAACTGATAATGACAAGTTCAACACAAGTCATTGTGCTGCAGTTGTATTCTTTTCTGTGTGTGCATGGTTTGGCTGGTTGCCTAATCAGAATGTTGGACTCCGACTTTTTTTGTGAACGTTTAGAGGTGATTAAAGTATCTGTTGCCTGTCTAGAAACAGGAGTCTAGAAGGAACCTTTTATCTTCAGATCCAGTTCTTAGCCCAAGCAAAACAGAGAGGAGGCACTTTGAGGATTTTCCCCCAGAGTCCTGTCAAATGTTTCATAATCACAACCTGCCACAGTGCTGCTGTTCCAGCCCTCTGTCTTTCTTGTTCAGTAGTTGACTATTATAACAAACCTAACACAAAGAACCAACAGTTCTTGCTAAAGTGAGGTACCTACAGCCAAACCCTTCCTGAGGTAGCTGCCAGTTACTAGGGATGCTCAGCCTTTACAAACCACACTGGGAAGAATTACACTGTAAAGAATAAACATATGTATTGTCTGACTGTCCCCATCTCTGCCTCTGACCCATTTAGCCACATAACCATAGAGATGAGACAAACACTGAGTTTTAATATTGCTCTTACTTTAGGAATTTTATTTCCTAAGCACATTATTTTCATTCTTTTGACTCAATATTCATTAAATGTATATATATTTCAGAGGACTAGTGAATGTTTTTCTCATTTTTTCAGATTCTTTTCCATGTTGTTCTGATTTGAACCTTTGGAAACAGGTATTTTTTATTGATTTGACCTTGCATTATTATAGAGTGTATGGTCAAAGGGTTATATTAACATTTGTTATAGCCCTGCCATTCATATGCCAGAATTCAGTACAAATACTGCTTTATATTTACTATAAACCCCCCTATATTTTTCCCATATTAATTCTCATTTGATCCATTTTTTAACTTAAAGTGTCAATCAATCTCCAGGCTATTTGGTAGTATTGTTCCAGTTTATAGATGGGAGTAGAGTAGTTTGGTTTTTTTAATACATTCTGTACCAACTAAACGAGGGACCGCACTTAAGCAGAATTATTTTGTTGCATGAATCATACATACAAAATTAAATCACATTTTTGAACTCGTGTCCGTTCCCATAATAATACAGTATGATGTATTTTGGTCCTCTTCCTTCTGTTCATGGTTCTCAGCAACTTTCAGTGCATTTCAGTCTTCACTTTTCCACACTAATTTTCTTTATTTTCTCCTTTCTAATCAGGACGTTTGTGCACTCTTAACCCCTTGCTCCCGAGAGTCTACAGCCAATCCTCCCAGAGCCTGACTTGGTAAAAACTGGTTCTGGGCAGACTGCAGCACAGACTCTGCTGACTGTGCTGCGTACATCTTTTGTACAGAAGGGACTCTGAGATGAGCAGTTTGGGTGAGGAGGATGATGTTCTGCATACTCACATCCAGGCAGATAAATCCCAAGCCTGGTATTAAAAAAATACCTGTGTGTGTCCCTCAGACAGCTGCTATATTGGATGCCCAATGTATTTAGACTGCAAAGCACCAGGTTATTTAAGGTCCCTTATTTCTGCAGTCCATTAAGCAATCTTGTTAAGCTCTGGTTTAAGGAAGATAAGCACAAATATATTAAAGATAAATGGAGTAATAAACTTTATTGCTCAGTCTTGTTCATGATCTAAACTATAAGACGATGCTAGGTTTCGCTTGAATTATATCACACAGGGAATCCACTCTGAGGAGGGAGGACTGTGGCTGATGAGGAAGAAGTGTCATTGTCATGTCTTGATGCCTGAAGTTAAAAGTGGTCAAAATGATAATGGGAACTTATTAGGAAGGTAACAGCATCCTATACCATGCTGCTCAAAGTAGTAAAATTTAATGCTGTATAACTGAAAAATGAAGGTGGTGGTGTGGAACAGAGGCAAAAATAATGCCGAATATGTGGAACAGGATGTTGGGAGTGAATTTCAAAATATACCACCTTGATGCTAAGCATGAGTTAAAAAAAATCACCACATTGAACCTTAGGAATTGTGAGAAAATGAGTGAAGATTGAAACAGCTGGCATAATTTTTACCACCGGGTGTGCAATACAATGTTATACCCAGATTTCTGTGTCACGGGTACATCTGGTTTCCTTTGCTTCGAAAAAATATAGTAAAACTAGATGATGGTGATAGAGAGAACATCTTCCTGTGTGATAGGAAGCTAAAGTAAGTTTCCTTAATTTTGGAAAAAGGATCGTTGAGAGAACTGTGAAAGTTATGTTGAATTCTGTTGATGAAGCAAACACTACACTGAAAATACAAGAATTCAAAGAAAAGAGAACTTAAAAATAAGAAAAAACATTTACATGCGTTATGTAAATAAATGGTGGAGCTTCTTGTCTCCTGAAGCTATTAAAATATAAACTGACTGTGGGTTCATTTGATCCCTTCATCCTGGTCATTGATAAAGATATTAAGAAGGAGTGCTCCCAATACTGGGCCTGGGGAACACCACTTGCAGCTGGCCACCAGTCTTTGGGCTGAGCCATCCAGTTTTTTACCCAGTGAACAAAGCACCTTTTCAAGCTGTGAGCAGCCAGATACTTCCCTGTTCTGCAGCATCACTTGAACTCCTGCATTTCATGATATTTGCTCATCATAATTCGTGTGTCTGTAAGAGGATTTGTGTTATTTTAGCCTGAGGTAAACATGTTTAACAAGCTGGTTTTAGAGGGTGTGCTTCCTTAGCTAGAATTAAGACAAAAATTCTTGCAAATGTTTAGATATTACTGAGTTATACTAAATTCCTAGTAGATAATTATACTTGGTCTCTTTTCAAGCCAGCCTTCATTTTCTTTTTAAATGCTATTGTTAATTGTGTACTGAGATGTTGTTTGTCTTTTGAGGACAGCAGAATAAAAGGATTTACCAAACTCTTCTGAAAATCTGCACAGTACAGTGCAGAGATATTCAGACCTTCTAAATAATTTATTGAGAGCACAGCCAACAATATGAAATTTTCATGTATGGGTCTCAAACAGGCAACCTCACATAAACTTGAAAGGCATGGAAAATAAGGTTAGGCTTCAAAACGGGGGTCAGTATTCCCAGGCTTAGAGCGATAAAAAGGTAATCACAATAACATTTAATCTGTTTATAAGAAAAAATTTATGTTGGTACTTTTCATAGAAGCATGACAGCATTTGGCTTCAAAACTTAATAAAGAGAATGGTGGTTGCTGAATAAGGACACAAAACAGTTCCAACATACACCAGTAGACAGGCTTGTTTCGTGCCCTCACCTAGCTGGTGAGGTCTGGGAATGATCATCTCTTCCCATCTCCTCCTGGCACTTTGAATAAGAGAAATAATATACTACCACTGACAAAGTACATTTCACAATCATTTGAGTATAGCCATCATGTAAATACTGTTAAAGCATATTTTACTGGCTTTGTTATGCTAATAACTCTCATGTTTACAGTATTTTGTTGCCTGGAGGTGCTTTTCAATAAATAATATGATTGGGCTTGTGTTTCTTAAGCTAAAACTATAAATAACTGTCCTCTTCAATCATTACAGAAAATGGTATTTTGATGATTATTCTTCTTTTGGCTATGGCACATAATTTAATTCAGTGGTTAAATTTTTAGAGACATAGCTGATGTACATTTTAGTGAAACACATTTTGTTTCATATGCAGGTTATTGTGTTTACTGCTTAAACTCCATTAATACTATTCAGGCCTCTGTGAATTATCAAATGGAATAACAGACATTTGCTGATACCCTTTGGAGTGTTTTGGTACTACAAGGGCTTGCTAAGTTGCTAAGCATTAGTGATATGTTTGGCATAACACAAGAGAGAATATAAAGATAGTCATTGTCTCTGATGTCCTTGGGTGAGCTCTGGGTTCTGGGATGCTTAATTCCTGCTCAGTTCCCTCTGATGTGGGCAATAGTTGGACATTTTAATAGAAATTGGATAATTAAGTTACTCTGTGTGAATGGCTCTTGGTGGGAATAATCTCAGTTTAGCCATCTTCAGTGTTGACATCTACAGCTGAGCTTTACAGTCTGGGCTCTCTTTATAGTCAGTGAGGAGAATCAGACATTTCTGGAGTGTGATTCATCTGATCTCTTTTAAACATCAACATTAGGGTGAGATTTACAGCCTAAATGGGGTGACATAAATAGATGTGATGTTCCCTGGAGATTTATATAGCAGTAGCACATATTCATTGGGCCACTGACTGAAACCTCCATCTTCTGCTTCCAAGAAGGCTGCCCCAAAAGGAAGAGAGGACGTGCCTCTCTCTGTGACAGCTGGTATTCCCTTTTTCCCATACGAAATGCAATGCCTGCAGCTAAGGGACAGTGGCTGGGCCACACAGGCACTGGAGTTTAAAATATTTTAAAACAATATTTTATTGTGAAATTCAGATTTGAATCCTCTTATCCAGGTGAGAGCCTTAATTGCCCATCTGTTGGTTATAAGCAGGCAGCTATGACAGCAGCCAGTATTGCCTTTCCTCTGTCAGGTCTCTGGGCTGTGCCAACGTTTTTGGTGATGCCAGCTGGAACAAAGCACCTCTCTGCTCAATGTGGCCAAGTTTCTGGTGGTTTGAATATGGTCAAAAATGTATTTAAGTTAGGAATGTTGATACATAGGAAGTCAGACTCTTGGGTCTCGCACTGGAAGTCTGTTAACAGGTTTAACCATGGGACTCTTTCCTTTTAGTGAGATGGGAGCTCTGGAGCATCTTGGACCAGATGCCAAATATGACCAATTCCTTATAGTTTAGGAGTATAAGAATAAACACTTTTTATATTGCTGCTGATGTCATTGTCACTGTCTTCTTACTAACTTCCAGAAATATAAGTAATATCTCTGCAAACAGTTCTTTCACAAGGCTGATAGGCTACTCTTTGCATCAATGAAAAATGATGTCTCTGGATATCATGTTATGGACATCTTGCCACACATCTGCAGTCTATTTTCAGTTCTCTGTTGCTCATTACCAATTTAGGAAAGGATTTGAAAAACTATAAAGACACAGAGATTTGATGGAGCGTGGGGCAGAAGAACTGAAACTATACTGTAACACAAAGCAAGGCCAGATCAGATTTTTAGCTGTTTAGTACAAAATTCAAAACTTGTGCATTTTTACTCCCCTCCATCTGAGAGTAATTGCTAACTGGAATTACTGGTGAGGGCATCACAGGTTAGAGATGGTGTTGTTCTGTACAAGAACTTCAAGGAAAGCTCACTGATGTGTTATTGTGAATTAAGTGCTTTGGTTGTGGGCTTCAGAAAACCAATACCTAAGAGAGAATGCTTGCAGTTGTAAGACCACGTCTGTTTACTTAACCATGCTGAAATGTCTTTTTTCTGCTTTCTTCCACCTACTTGGGGAAAATCAAAACAAGTATGAGTAAGAATCCTGTGGGTTTTCTGCTTTTGTTGCTGAATGATGTGTAGACCTGTGATTCATACTGTTCTTGTGTGTCTGTCTGGTGATCATATTTGAAATAACTGTATAATTATGAATTTCTCTATTTTGTTTTCCTTTGAAAGCAGAGTATGTCTGCGAGCCATAAAAATTAGTTTGATGTCAACATGCATTTCACAAGTCTTTTAAAAATTTCTTTTGCAGTTATTACTGAGTGCAGTTCAGTATATGCACTTTCTGGATTCTTGTAACAATGTATTATCCACCGTTCACTTATATTTATCTGCACAGTATTTGGAAAGCATATGTGTAAATCTCTACCTGAGTACTTACAGATTTCTAATCACTGTGGTGTCTTAACAGTTGCCTTTAAATCAGGGTTTATTCTCTTCTTACTAGCAAATTAATCTGTAGTAGGCATTTCAGGAGCAGTCTGGTATTTTAAGGAGTTGGACTTGGTATTATCTGTGCCCTGAGAACACTGCATGCCTGGATAGGTCACTTGTCTTTGGCATTGCATGAGGGTGGCAGAAAGGCTCCATTGCCTGAAAAATGGAACAAACTTGGGAAGGGACAGAGAAGATCTTCTGTGTGCTGAGGAGGCTGAGGGGAGACATAGCAGTCTACAACTTCCTCAGGAGGGGCAGCAGAGGGGCAGGCACTGATCTCTTCTCTGACCAGAGATAGGACCCGAAGGAATGGCCTGAAGTTGTGTTGGGGAAGGTTTAGGCTGGCTAATAGGAAAAAGATTTTCACCAAAGAGGGTGGTTGGGCACTGAACAGGCTCCCCAGTGGTCACAGCTCCAAGGCTGACAGAGTTCAGGAAGTGTTTGGACAATGCTCTCAGGCACAGGATGTGACTCTTGGGAATGGTGCTGTGCAGAGCCAGGAGCTGGACTTTGATGGTTCTTGTGGGTCCCTTTCAATTCTGCATACTCTGTGAGTGTGGTGTGGTGTTGACAGTCTTTGCTGTAGTGATGTTAGTCTCCATTCATTTTGCAGGATGCTGCAGCACTGTGAAGGGGCACAGGGTTCTCTGAACAGTTCCATTGCACACCTGACTTGCAGAGGCTGGTATATATTTTTAGGAGTGAGGCTGAAAAAAACCTCCAAAAGCATTACTTCAGTGTAAATAATTTATTTTCTAAGAGGATGGTTTCCAGCCATGACTCAGGTGTGTGATGATGCAATATTACAGTGTTATAGGAGACTGGCTTTGACCTTCTTTGAGAAGAACCTTGAAAAGTGCCTGTCATTGCTTTGATGCAAGAAAGCCTCATTTCAGGAAGTCCACTGTCTGTGGTGATTCCATTTCACGTACCAGAATTATTTTCTGTTTTCTCTATGGTATACAGAAGTGCAGTTTTATACTGTGGCTATGTCTTGGAGTGTTGGTCATCAAAGATCTTTGCCTTTTCCAGTTCCTTCTTGTGCTCTGTGATTGTCATCAACAGCAGCTTCAAATCCTGTGGAATTTCTGCATCTTTCAGCCCTCTTAGTGACATTCAGCTGGTGCTGAAGAACAGCCAAAATACGTAAGACCTGTCAGTGGCAGCTGTCTCCTGAGATGATCCCCTTCCTCCACCTGGCACTTTTTCTACTTTTACAGTTTAGATGCATTGGCTATATTTTGAGTATTTTGAATATCAGTCAAAATACAGCCTTTTTGGAGAGTAGATCAGTCCCTTGAGAGAATGCAAGGCAAAATTTATGCAATTACTTACACTGATTAATAGATTCCTGTAATAGTATGCAGTATGTGTGGCATACAGCACTGGAAAACAGTGAAAATTATGAGAATAGCATTAATTTCTTAAAAATATTTCGCTGTAACTAGAGTTTAAATCACATTTTGTGTTTCCTGTTATGCTGCTACCTCCACCTGTGGTATAATTCCAGCAGCATCTTTGCCAGCCTCCTTCTTCCTGACCCGCTTCCTCCTGGAGACATGTCAGCTCCTGGCACTGCCAGCGGCTCTGCTGTTCCCTGTCCCATGGGAAGCGCCAGGGCTCTCACAGAAACTTGTGCAAAATGAAAGGCTTCTCCAGAAAAGGCTGCTGCATCCCCTGCCTTCCCAAGGAAATAACACCAAGGCTTCCCAGAGATGGCCTCGGCAGGATGAGGCCAGCCTGTGTGCCTGCCAAACCTTGTGCCTTGTTAGCAACTGAGCACAGCAGCAGGTATGTGCTGAGTGAGCAGCAGTGACTGCAGCTCCGCAGGATTTTGGGTGGAAAACTGAACCGAGGGCCTCATGATTCTCAGAAACACATTTTGTGACCACAGTTCTTTGTACAGAAAGAAGAGTAGGGCAAAACAGCACCAGAGGATACTTCCATGGTGTTTCCCAGCCCCGATACGATTTCTTTTTCATGGAGCAATTTCCTAGGCTTTTACAAAATAAACTGGAGTTATTCACTAAGCCATGTATTCCTCTCCACGTGTTTTGTGGACAGGAATGTTTCATATCCATCATACAAACACTGTTCACTTGATTTAGAAGGTGGACTAAGAGTGCACATTGGACTGCTTTTGTGGCTGTTCACCAGCACCTGAGGCTGACCCACATTTGGCTGTTGGGTTTTACACCTGGTGTCTCTTCCCAGTTACTGTGTGAGTCCCTCATACTGAACCTTTCTAGGGTTTCCAGGCTACAGCTGCAGATCCCATCTGCTTTTCATCACCTTCTCTTGGCTGCTTTCTCCAGCTGTGATCCCCTTACCCCCATCACCCCCCATTTTTTCTCCAAAAATTTCCCTATTCCCTGTACTGGTTCCAGTCACCACCTCTTCCATCCTGATTCATTTTTGCTCTCAGGTCTACTTTTCTGTCTCCTAAGTTTAAGATATTGGTGATGGTATTGGTCAAACTTTTGGAACAACTTTGTTTTTGTGACATTTTGCACATTTCTCAGCGTTTCAAGAAGTGGGGTTTTGATGAATCGATGTCTTCTCACAGAAGGCTTGGACTTTTGATAAAGATCCCTCTCTTTCCCCTTTCTCTCCAACCAGCAGATATGACTTCTTACTTTAAAACACTGAGAAACTTTCTAGATCAAAACATCATCAGAAATGATACCTCCACAAAGCACTTCCACTCCAACAAAGCAGTATAGCTGGATGGAAATATTTTTCATGGGACTTCTTTCAGTGAGCTTTTATTAGTCAGAGAGTGCTCTAAGAGTACTAAGTGAGGACAGAGTCTGCAGAAATATTTATATACTAAAAATGAAAATGTCTCTATTGAGCATATGTGAACTCTGATTTTTTTTTTTAACGTGTATATATATAAAATATAATTTGTCCAAACTTGGAGGAACACTCTCACACTTCAGAGCAGAAGAGTTGATGAAAGCAAAGGACGGTGGAATTTTTCATTCAGGGCAACATATTCTCCTCTAACCTCATCTCAGAAATTAAATGCTTTGACTGAAATTCCTTCTTCCTTAAATGATTAAATCAGTCTGAGGGAGACACCATGAAAAACAAACCAACTCAAGTAGTCCAAGGGGGTAAAAATTAGGAAGCATCTCAGGAACTGAAAAGAGAAGGAAGTGTTGAGCAACTCTTGAAGTAGTTACCACCTTTGCCTGTAAAATTTGCAGTGTGATATTGCCTGATCAGTAGGTTGTTCCAAAATGCAGCCCTCATGCATTTCTTGGGAAGATGTTCTCAGTCCCTCCTACTGGACTATTTCCAAACAACTGAATCTACACCTGCACCTTGGGTGGTGTGGTCCCAGCCCTGGTGTGGGGGTGAGGCAGCTGGAGCCAGGATCCCTGCCTGTCCCTGTCCCGGTGCAGCAGTGGGAGGGCTGGCACAGGAGCTGCTCTGGGTGGGGTGGCAGGGTCCAGCACACCCCTACCCTGGGGACACTCAGTCCCCAGTGACAGCAAGGCCTCCTCACTGCTTCACTTTCCAAATTCTCCTGCCAAAGAAGGGTCTTGTGGAGGATGGAGCAGTGCCTGCTCGGGCTTGTGGATGACACTGCTGTATTGTCCCTTGGCTGCCATGGGGCAGATTGGGGCAGTGCCAGAGCCCCCCTTGCCTGCCCAGCCCTGGCTGCTCTGTGTCCTTCCAGATGTTTTCCAAAGTCCCAGTGGGTCATGGCATTGGTCCCTACTTCTGTAGTGCCAGATATTTGACATCAACTATGTATGGCATGAGCCGGTGTAAAGGCACAAAGCCAGGTGGAGGGAAACTTCTTGTCCTTTTGGAAGAGGAATTTAGGACCCCACAGTAACAAGCTCTAGCCCTTATGTAAAATCACAGTCCTATTGCTGGGCTGTGCATTAGCACAGCGTTCTGTTCTTGGTCATTATCGCTTGGCATAATGCATGTTTTCTTTCATTTTATGGGAATTTGATGTATTTCACCGGTGGGTAGGGAAAAAAAATCATCACTGAGAATGTCGTGATTAATTTTTTTTTTCTCTTGAAGAACTATGGAATTATTCTGAAATGTATGACACGTGTGTAATAACAGCTTTGTGTTCTGTTTTTAAAAAATGTGCTAGAGGCCTTGTGCAGTTTCCCAGAGGCTTAATGAGGGAGCCGTACTGTGTTGGAAATTTTTCAACTATAAAAATGGACCTATTACATGCTTATGTAAAATGAGGGTTGACAATCACACAAATATGTCCAAAGTCAAATACAGGCATTGTGAAATATCACTTCTTTCCCACAGAGAAACTGGTCACCTGTTCACAGTAGGCTTTTGCATTATATCCTATCCAGTAAAGAATAAGATGCTTCCCCACAGGGAAACAAAATGGCAGAAAAGTACTGGCCCAGTGCCCTTCTATCAGTGCTTTTCACTGACTCTTTTGCCAAGTCTTCAAAAATAACACATAGGCATACTTTTCAACATATGTTTTGCCTCTTTGTTGGTTTAAAGGCACAAAGGGAAGAAAAGGTCATGTATTATTCACCACTTCATCATCAAATGCAGAAAAAATTCATTGTTTGCTTGTTTGATTTTATTTTACTCCCCCTAATACATCTTTTATTTAAAAAAAAATCTAGTCTTTTGCTCTTCTTTTAACATCTATCAGAAGTAGCTTGTTCTTAAAAATTGAACATATGGCTCTGAACCTGCATCTGAATTCAGGGAAGTGCCTATTGCAAAACACTGAAATTTAGAGTCATGGGAGCAGAAAAGTTGGATTCAGGGTTTATTCAGTGTAGTATTAAATAATCAATGAAAAGAGGATAATTAAATACAAAGTGTTGAAGAATAAATTAACATAGTAAATACTGCTCCTCCACTCAAAGTAAATTAAGCTACTGTCAACATTTTTATGTTTTTTAAAATATTAAACACTAATTTTAAGCCAAAAGTACCATAGAGGAAACATTGACTGTTAGGACTTAAGAAACCCATCAGATTCTCTGTTGAATGTGTATCACCAGTGAATGTCCTAGCAGTCACCTCGGAGTACCTTGCTTCAGCTTCCTGGCCAGTCACTGGCTCATGATGTCCCCAGCAAAAGAGGGAAATATAGGGAGGTAGAATGTGATTTAGGAGTGGTCAGAGTTTATCAGCAATCCCTGACAAGCACTGATCTCTCCAAGTTAAGGGAATAGAAAGGATTGAGATATGAAGCAGAATGAGTGTGGTAGCTGAGGTCTGGATGCATCTTCAGTGTATGAGGCTACAAGTCACAGGACTCTTCTTCAGCAGAGAGGGCTTCTTGTTGTTTTGTTGATCTTCAAATGGTTGGTGACTGCCCAGCCCTCTGATTTGTCGAGGTCTCTCTGCAGGGCCCCTCTGCCTTGGAAGGAGTCAACAGCTCCTCCCTGTTTCGTATCATCTCTGGACTTGCTCAGTATCCCTTCCAGCACTGTGCCCAAATTGTTTATGAAGATGTGGAAGAGCACAGGGCCTTGAGAGCATAGGATGGAGCCCTGAGGAACCCCACCAGTGACAGGTCCCCTCTCTGATGTCACCCCATTCACTGTAACCCTTTGTGCTCGACCTGTGAGTCAATGATGTGTTTGTCCAGCTGCATGCTGGACATGCTGTCCAGAAGGATCCTGTGAGAGACAGTATCAAAAGCTTTGCTGAAATCCAAAAAGGGTATGGTAACTGGCTTCCCTTGTGGGTTACCTTATCAAACACACCAAAGTAAAATATGAAAATTAGTGTGTACAAGAATTAATAAATAGTGCAAGAATTGTCAATTCTAACAAAGAATATATAGATTATAATATTAATTTTAGTCACTATTTAGATTTTTTTGCTATTACTTAAGAATCTCTTAAAAATGCATTCCTGAGCTATTTAAATACACACAATCTATAATGTCTCAGATGCTCATATAACTTCAATGTATAATACTATAATAAGCATGACAACTGTACCTTAGACTCTATTTAGATCCAGAAAGAACAGTACCATAATCCTGGTTATTTCATTAATTTTAATACAGTTTAATGTCTGGGCAATTGCTTACAAGCCATATATTCCAGTGCATTATTTTCTAACTCGTGCATTTCATGAATACTTACACATATTTTATTTCTCTCATTTCAGTGACTATTTCGACCAGTACCTTCTTTGATGGCTTACTGGTAACTGGGCTCTACACATCTACCAGTGTTCAGGCTTCCCAGAGTGTTGGTGGTTCCAGTGCTTTTGGATTTGGTAAGTCCAGTGTAATTTACCTTCTGCAACTCAGGGTAATGAGTACTTGACTGTACAGAGGACATCAGTAGCAACACAATTACTGGAATGGGCTAATTTACACTGAGCCATCAATTATACATGGAAGTCAGTGGGAGTCAATGAGATAAGGCAGTGGCAGATTTTAGGCAGTTTTTATTGCTTCTGCTACCACCTTCACTTTTGCTCAGCCCTGGTATTAGTATGCTGAATAATATAAATTTTAAGAGAGAAAAGCCTCAGGAGATAAATTGTTTTAAACAGCCATTTCTAAATTGTGTGACATTTTGTATAAACTGAAGCCTTTAGCCCAAAGCCTTTAAGTGTTTCTTGGGCTGAAAACCTGTTTCCTTTAAGCTTATGTCAACCTACTTTTCCCTTCAGTTAATAGCACCTTCCTTAAAACCGGAATGCTGGTCAAGATATTGTATACAACCAAATATTTACCATGTCCAAAAAGCAGAATTGTAGTAAAAGTGATACAATAGGCTTTGCAAAATTATCATGTATCTCATGTTCTGCTGTAGCCCTCAGCAGTAGCAGCTGTGCTAAGGACAAACATTTTAAAAATAATCCTTTCTAAATTTGTGCAAGTAATTGACAGCTATACCTTCTGCAGTTTGTTATTTGGTAGTATTTCTTATATCCTTACAAATAATAGTAAGAATTGCATTCCTCAAGTTGGAGGAACTCAGTGACCCTAAAAAGCAGTCCATGGTGAAGGTACAAAAACAGGTACCAGTCATATGGGACTCCAACTGCACTGCACTTGCACTAGCATGTTTAAATGCTAATTTGTCTGCCTTGGCCAGAATTCAGTACTTCCTTCAATAACAACCTCTCATGGTACTTACTTTTGTTCTAAAGCATGTAGAACATGAGTGGTCTGGGCATTTGAGTGTCATCCAGCAGGCATACATTTGCTTGTAAATGAAAGAATGTAATGTAAATAGCACATTATTTAAAGCTGTACTGAGGGATAATTTGAGAAGGGCTTTGCTTCTGTGGATAACATCATGGTTCAACCTCAGACATTTTGCTCAGCCTTTCAAAGGGAAGAGCATGGCTGGCACAAGTATTTCATGCTGTGGAAAGGCACTGAAAGATTCTCTTTTCTGGAGGAATTTGTACTGCTGTTACTCCTTTCCCACTGTACTGCTTACAGGATGAATAGAATCTGATGGAGTAAGCAAGACAGAAAGAACTTAGCAATGTGAAATTTCTAGGATGGTTCAAGTCACTGGCAAGCTATTACCTTGCTGTAGAATAAGTGTTTGTATCATTGGGAGATCATGGCAAACTCAGTGGGTGAAGTATATTGGTCATGTTTAATTACAACTAAGTATTTAAGAATAACAATTAAGCAAAATTTTAAGAACCTAAATACCTCTGTGCATTTTCAAAGAATGTCTGTATTTCTCCCTAAATGTGTATCTTCATTTGTACAACAAGGCTGTTCCAGTTGATGTTTTATTGACAGAGATGTTAAGGTAACATGTGATGAATGACAGAAAAAACAATCTGGCCTTCTTTAACTTGCCAAAGGTCCTTCTCTAGCTCTTGATGTGTTACTTTGACCATTCTGTCACTGTAAGATAACCAACAATTAAACTGGCGGCATGTGTATTCTGTATGCAAAAGCTCCAAGACTACAGGCTGGAAAAATACAAAAGCCAAAGCAATGCAAAAGCCAAACTGATGCAAAAACAGTCATGCAGAATTGGAGTTACTTCATTTTGCTCATCAATACAAATTCTCAAATATCATGCCTGGGGAGATCTGATGCTCTGTCTTGAGCATGCTCCATCTATGTTAGAGAAAAAGTGCTGCCATCTCTGAATTTTTTATTTAACTTTCTGTGGGTAAACTGTAGGGTCAGTTGTGTTACACTGTTAGTTAAAAAAAAAATTAAATAAAAGTCTCAATTTGCTGTTTTTCTTTACTATTTCCTAAGCTTGTATATATATTGGAAAAAGAAAAAAAACAATCTGAATGGTTCATAACAGATGATGCTTTTATGCTGTGTCTTTGAAGTCACACTAAAAAATAAACAGTGAAGGAAAATGACAATAGCTTTCAAATGCAATTTTATATGAATGCTCAATCTATGATGTACTGATGGCTGCCAGGACTAAGAGCTACATAAACTTCTCCTATCTCTACTTTGCAGTGAGAGATGAGAAAGCTGGCCTTTTCCAAAAAGCATTTAGCATGTAAATGATAGGCTTTTAAAAATTATTCAGTAGTTTTAAAAAGTAACAATATTTTAAAATATTTTCACTAGAAAAATAGAGCAGTCTCCACAGTATTTAATATGCTGTTTAGTAAAATAGTAGGTGGGAGTGACATTGTTTTGCTTTCTGAAGGAAACATAAAGCACTTTCTTCAGAAACCTCGGATCCATCTGTTGTGTCATCATTTCCAATCAGCAAAGGAGCAGTTTCTCCTTTGAGGCAAGTGATTGTGATATTCAGGTTTAGCTTGCTGGAAATTATTTTTTTTTAAATGTTGAGGACTAGTCAGGTTCAGAGACCTCAATTCAAAGATTTATGTGGTTTATCATAGATTAGATGGGGGGGGAGCTGGGCCTTTAAAACCTGAAGATAGTAATATTCTGAAATTGGGTTGATAGTGGTTGCTTATGGTGCAGGGAATATTTTTTCTCCTTTGCAATATTACCATTGAAATGCTCTTGTCTGTCTCACACAGGAGGTCACACTAGATTATCATAATCTTCCAGACTGCCCAACAATTTGAAGTCTCCTTAACATACATATATGCTTCTTCTGTGCTATGAGCTACTGTGTTGTGACTACAATAATCTTTTACCAGTTTAGGAAGTTACTTGATGGAGACACAGTCATTGTCAGGTATAACAGTTAACCATGTCAAGGAGCTTTGAAGAAAAAATAATAAAATATTTTAATTCTTAGGGTTATGTTTTCTTTCTCCTTCAGTACATAGGCAAAGAAATAGTTCCTGGTTTCCTCTGTGGGATTTCACTGACATGAAGCATGTTGAAATTTTTATTTGGGAAACCTTCTAACAATTTCTTAGGAAGAAATGTGTGAGTTTTTTGGTATAAAAGTTAATAGTGGTTTTGTCCCAGGCTGAATCATTCTCTGAGTTCAGATTAAAATAAAACTAAAATTGTAAAGCTAGAATTAGAACTGGGATCAAACGTAAATGTGTTGAAACTTCACTAAACCAAGCTGGGAGGATCCTTTAGCCAAAAAATTATCTTTAAAAGTAGCTTTTAAGCAAAGTATTTATTTCTTCATTAGACCCCCTGATACAACAGATACTCTCAGTTGCATCTCTTCAGTGTAATTTCCATTCTCCTTTCCTGATCAGTGTGTTGTGTATGGAAATGTTCCCACATCTTTCAGTGTGGATGGCTCATGGGCAATCCCACTTTTTGTCTTCTCCTTTCACACGCCACACGGGTAGCCCTCAGTTTATTCACACCTTGTCTGCCTCTGGAGACACATTTTGGACTTCTGTAGGATCTCTTTATCCATCAGTGCTTTTTCTTTCTTCTGCTTTTGTCTCTGAAGCTTCTTGTTGGTGTTTGGCCTTTTTTTGACTGCTTGGGTCATCTGGCTGTGCTCTGGGATTTATCAGCCCACCAAGAATAATCTCCCATACAGTCATTTAGGGGCTCTCACTACTTGGTTTAGTCCAAATATAAAAGAGGAAAATGGGAGGCAGGAGTACTAAAGAAAAAAAAATACTAGAAAGCTACAAATGTGGTGTTGGGTCTGATGGGAATGATTGCAAATGAGAGTAAGGATAGATGGTGTGGTGGGTGATAGGAGAGCACTCTGTAGCTTGGCAGAAGCATGAAAATACCACGTGGCTCCTGCAGAGCTGTGTGCTCTGGGGAGCAGGGTATCATTCCTACAATTACAGGAGGAGATTACAGCCTAATCCCCCAGCAGTGATAAGGAGTGCCATGAGCCGAGGACCCGAATCTGTCTCATTAGACAGGATGATCCTGGTGACAGGCTGGCTGAGCAGGCAGATGTGCTGGGCTGTGCACATCAAAGTCTGCCTTTGACCTGCCACTCACACTGCACCTCCATGTGTTCCAGCTCTTCCCAAGGCTTTCTGGCTCCTTGGTGGCTTTTCAGTGATAAATACACGACAAATTATATCCAAGTTTGGTGTAATTAGTTTCCTACAAACTACAGTGGGAAACATGAGCCTTTCTAGCTAAGCCCCCCAAAACCCTAAATTTATGCAGAATTGTAATGACTACACTGATGTGTACCTCTTAGTAAATGCTAACATTTTAACAAGTAATTTCATGATAATATTTATATATGCATTAACTTTCCAACCTAAATTGCAAAGGTCCTCTTGGAAGTCCATAGGTTCTATTGTAGTAGAGATTCCAAGCTTTGATTACACTGGAGAGTGTTGCCATAGGCCTAATTGGATAACAAAAACATTTTGTTTATATTCTGTGTAGGTTTACACAACTTGTAATTTGCAATCTTTTAAAACAGATAACTCCATTCTACTGTGAGGTCATAAACTCCTTATGAAATTTAGGTTTTGTTTAACTGTGTGGGCTACTTTATAAGAAACTAGGAAGGTGATGTTACCTGGAAACATTTTAGTGCCTGAACTTGCATCTTCTAGAAAGCAAAAGATAGAAGATGATACTGCAGTCTTTTTTCTTTTGCAATTCTTTGTTTCTATGCCATGAAGATGATCATACATATTTTAAGTAATACATTGACTCTCTGGGATCTAAAAAAATGAATAGTTACAAATATTTGAAATATGGTGAATAATACATTTCCTAGAGGAAATCCTGGAAAGACCAATCACCAGAATAGAATAGAATAGAATAGAATAGAATAGAATAGAATAGAATAGAATAGAATAGAATAGAATATCACTCAAATTATCTTATACTTTTTACTATTCTATTGCCTTTTGACAGGATTAAAGCAGCCCTCATAATCCTTCACTGGGTGTTTTGGTTACAAATGTGATTGCATAGCCAACCAAAACCCCCTCTCAGTTTATAGAGGAATGATCATTTTGGTCTGGTTCTATATGGCTTGGCAGCTGGGGAAAAGGAAAAGAGTGGTTTCCAGGTCCTGTGTCCCCTTTGGCTCTGAGCAGTCTTAGGGCAGGGTTGCTGTAAGTGATGCTGCCTGATGCTGGTTTCATCTCCAGAGGAAGAAGAAAAGAGGGTGCCTGGGTGGCTGAGGGAACTCCCAGTGTCATCTCCAAGGGGGTTCCACAGACAGGGCTCCCCAACTCTGTCAGCACATGGGTCTGGAACTGCACTGGAGGCATCCGAGGCTCCTCCTGATCCTGGATGGGGTTTGTGGTTTTGAGCTGTCAGAGTCTTGGTTTTGGTGTCAGTTTATGCTCAAACACTGATGCTTCTGGGACAATGTTTTGCTTTCAGATTTTGACATATAAAGGAAAATATCCTCCACTGACTGTGTGAGATGGAAAAAGGCCAACTGTTGCATTTTCTTGTTAGGTGAGCCTATAAAATTGATCCTCCCTGCTCAGTCTGCCTCTCTGTGCTTGCTCATAGCTCTAAAAAGTAAGGAATAGTCAGTAAATGACAGCACTTAAATAAAGTTTTCAGCTATGTACATGCTACTGATCTTGAAGTGCAGTTTTGTAACTTGCAGAAATTGCTGCAGATCCCTGGTTTATTTTGTGACAAGCCAAATGGGCTCCAGGACCCTCCCTTCACACCAGAGATATTTGCCAGAAACCAAACAGATGGTAAACTAGGAAGAAATGACCCTCGGCATTCTCATTAGAACAGTTGGGGAAATTTTAATAGGCCCCCATTTGCCTTGTGCTGTATCTAATACCCTTTGAACTGCCACTTTTTTTTTTCATTTTTTTTGTCTTTGTTACAAGTCAACTACTGCCATGTATATTTTAATAGGGATTATCAAATCCAATTTGCCCAGAAGATGTAACAGCCCTCCGCTGCTAATTAGCAAAGTTTAAATAGTCACTGAGTTCTGGAATAATTGGAAAGAAACAGTGATTTTTCTGCCAATGTATAATTACCAATTAACAGGAAGATAAAATATCTGTATAGCCGTCATATCTTGAAGAATTTGTTAACAGTCAATTAAATAGTCAGTTGATGCCAAACTGACATTGGTCAAGAAAGTTTACATTTGAGTTTTAAGATACTTCTACCTACAAATGTTGTGTAAAGAAACCATAATGATGACAAAACTTTGAAAGTCTCTCTGTCATGATGTTTAATTACTACTTAATTGTCTTTGTGGCCAAAAGTTGACCATTTCTACAAGTGATTGACTGTCATATGTGCCTTGTGGAAAGGGTTTCAGCTTTATTAATACAACATATATTCATTATCATGGCATAGGCAGTAATTACCCATGCTTGCCTGGCAAGGAACTGTCCCCAAGTGTTTTAACTGCTGAGGAAGAAAATTCCCTACACGTAATTGGATAAGGCAGACCCCAGTGCCCCAAGGTTGGAGGAACAAGCTAACTGGAGAGGGAGCCTACACAGAAAATACTTAAAGTGGCCTAGTTTTAGTCTAGTTTCACCCAGTCCAGTCATCCTGAACATCTTCATCCTTTTCTGCAAGTGCTCTTAGACTTGTGAGGTTTGTGTAACTCCAGCCATGGCAGCAGCAGCAGCTCTTGGACATCAAAATCCAATTTTGCCTAATCTGTTGAGAAGCTCTGAGATATTCCACAATTTATTTCAAATATCTTTGTAGCATTGTGAAGATGACATTAAAATACTTCAAGCTTTTAACCTTTTAAATATACCTTAACTCCTGCTAGCATATGTGTGGTGAAGGCTGAAAAGGAGAATGAGCCTCCTTAGAGGTGTGGCACATGTAGCATTGCTTGTGTTTGTGAGCTCTGAGTAGTGGGTGCAGGTGAGTGTTTAATTCTACAGGCAACACTTCAGGCTTTGCAGATGAGCTCCGGGTGATGACTGCACTGGAGACACAGAGGAGCATTTTCCATGTGCAAGTGCTTATAAAAGGGCCCCTGGAGTTTTTAAACTAGAAAATGCCTTTAGAAATACTTTTACACAGCCAAAACCAGAGTGCTAATTGAAATGTTGGGGCCAATTTTGGTCCAATTTAGCAAGTACATTTATTCAGCAGTCATGTTTTTTTTCAGGTCTTATATAAATCCATTTTTTCCTCCTGGGTGACCAAAAAATGGTATGGGGAAAATCTAGGGAATAATTGAATTTTAATATGAATTTTTCAATTGCATCCTAACTTTTATAAAATGCATATAGTAAAAAAACTGATGCAAAAGTTTGTGATCTGATCAGCGATTTTGCTATACCTCACACCTCTGAGAATATTCCTGATTCCAATAAGGTAAGGATTTCATTCAAAATATATTAAGATGTTAAATATGCATTGTGACAGGTTGATGATTTTTATTTATACTAATATTTATTGAAAGTAATTTGAAACACTTTTTGAACTGTGCAAATTGTAGCTCCTTTTAATAATGGAAAATAATATATAAATAGGTGCACCCCGCCATCTCTGTAGACATATGCATTTCTTCCTCACTCTCCTTTTTTCCTAATTTCAAGTACCATGTTCAAACAGTGCTTTTTGAGCACTGTTAACCAGAATTTTCCTATTTTGTAAAAAAGGTGATGCCCATTGGAAAAGGACCTGGAGGTGCTGGTCCACAGCCAGCTGACCATGATCAGTGTGTGCCCAGGTGGCCAAGAAGGCCAGTGGCATCCTGGCTTGTACCAGCAATAGTGTGGCCAGCAGGACCAGGGCAGTGATTGTCCCCCTGTACTCGGTGAAGCCACACCTCAAATCCCATGCTCAGTTTTGGGCCCCTCACTACAAGAAGGACATTGAGGTGCTGGAGTGTGTGCAGAGAAGGGCAATGGAGCTGGGGAAGGGTCTGGAGCACAGGTCTGATGAGGGAGCTGGGGGTGTTCAGCCTGGAGAAAAGGAGGCTCAGGGGTGACCTTATCACATTCCACAGCTGCCTGAGAGGAGGTTGTGGTGAGGTGGGAGCCAATCTCTTCTCCCAGGCAGCAGCTAATGGGAAAAGGAGAAATGGCTTCAAGGTGCATCAGGGGATGTTTAGATTGGGTATTAGGAAAAATTTCTTCACTGAAAGGGTGGTTAAGCGTTGAAAAAGTCTCCCCAGGGAAGTGGTGGAGTTACTGTCGCTGGAAGTGTTCCAAAAATTATTAGATGTGTCACTTTGTGATATGGTTTAGTGGGCATGTTAGTACTTGGTTAAAAGTTGGACTTTATTTTGGAGATGTTTTCTAACCTTAATGATTTTATGATTCTACATCTTGCCTTAAAATCCATCTTCTCTGCTTTTTTAATGGCTAAATCGCTCTCGTTTGCTGTTGATTAGAGAAATGTCAATGTATGACTCAATTCTCTTTTATAACTGTTTTATTTTCTGAGCAATAACATTTGTCCTATTTGTTCACCAACTAGACTGTGATCTCTAAAGCAAGGACTTTCTTCTTTGTTATTCTGTACAGACATGCTGGCACAGTACAACCCAATCTTTACTGTTCATGACTGTTATTATAATACAGATAATAGTGCAGAAAAGTCAAGGAAAAACGAATTAAGCCTTCATTGATTGCAATAACAATAACAAAATACTTTCCTCTCCAAAAGATGTTGTCATTGTGCTTTGAGAGCAATATTCAGCAAGATTGACAGGCTGGAGTTGCATGGTAACTTGTAGTAACAGAGGGATATGTTTAATAAAATAGGGGGAAAAGGCCATCATCTAGAAATTTAGAGTCATCTTAAAATTGTGTTCTGTGTGTGTGTATGCCTCAAGAATGGATCAAGCAGTGGTTCCCATGGCTGCATGAACCTCTCACTGCTGGTGTGCCTGCCTGCATTGCTTCTTGTCCAGAGCCTGGTTCTGTGATGCCTCACTGTCGTGTGTTGTGCTGTGACAGTCAGTCAGAGCACCTCCTCCTGACCTGCTGGTTTTGCTGTTATTTTTCTTGCATTTTGTGTTTGTCAGGATGTGATAGCATATTCAAGAAAACTTACTGAGCTCTTGGACTTCATCAATTAAGATGCATTGAAGCCTCTTGCAAATGTGAAATGGTATTGGAAATTGTTTTTGTCATAATTTTGAAGACAAGTTTGTAAACTAATTTCTGGCATATTATGACAAACAAATGTTATCAGACTGCTTCCCTCATATCTGCCAGTTTTCCACATTTTGAAGTAGAGTTGATTACATGTGGTGAAAAATCAGGCTTACAGGAAAATGGAGCCCTCTGTTAAATGCTGATCATCACCTGTCCTACTAGCTGAATTCACTGTTTGCTTGTCTCTTGTCAGTGTTGTGACTGATAATCATTTGTGTGTTTTCAGAGATGGTTCACAAGAAAAATCTGCTCCAAATCTACTAAAAGGAGATTATTTTCAATTTTCAAGAATATACCCGTGAAAGGTGACTGCTGTTTGTAGGGAGTGATTGGTGGGCTTGCATCTTTATTGGGTACTAAAATATGTGAGCTAGAGAAGGAGCTTCCCAGGTTCCTGCTGGCAGCGGGAGCAGGACAAGCTCCTGGCTCTCCTGGGGCACAGGAGGGAAGGGCACAGTCCCCCTGTGCTGCTCCAGCTCAGCTATTGCTGGCACTGTTGGCAGGTGGAGAGAAGGGATTCTGCCTTTGCATGGGCAAGGTCATTCTGACAGCTTGTGCCACAGCTAAAAGGGGTCTTTTCTGATTGCTGAGCTTAGAAAATGTGGGGTTTGTTTGAACTGAAATTTGTGAAGTATCAAAAATGCACTTGCTTGTAGGTGAGCATCACCTCACAGGAGCGTGTCAGTCCAGTCATTCTTGCTATAAAATCCCCAGGAAGAAAAATGGCAGACTTCCACATGAAGTCCTTATTCTTTGGAGTAGGGTTGTTCCGCAGTTCTACGCTGCTGGATTTTATCACTGAATGAAGTCCATTCATTCCAGGGTGGTCATGTCAGTCTGGGTGTGGCTTTGCACATGACTTTTTAAAGTTCTTGAAAGAGAGCAAGTAAAAAAGATGATTTTCAATTTCTTTAACAAAATACGTGTGTTAATACTTTAATAATTCATCTGCTGCTTGAGTTTCATTGTTTATGGTGATGTATTAGACATAGTGTCATTTGAACACTGACTTTTGCTTCTGAAAAGAAAGAAAATATGTCTTTTAGGCCAAATCTATAACTTCAAAATATTGAAAGCCTTAAGCAAGGACTTACTTAAATTTATCCAATGAGTCAATCTACTGTAGTTCTTGCCTCATTTCAACCCTTAGGAAGAACAATGCAATTATTAAAATTGGTGCAGTTTGTAACCAAAGCAGTTGTATCTTCGTAAGGCTTAGCTTGAGCTGTTTGAGTGCTTGAAGGAAAACAACCTTTAGAAGAAATCCAGTAGATACACAAGTAGTCAATGCAGGAAAGCAAAGATACTTTGCAGCTGTGTGAGAAGGTTGGATTTTTTTTCCCAGATAGCATCAAATTAAATAGCTGAATGTTGAGTGGTGTTTTGGGAAGATGTGATGTTGTACAAAGCACTTTCACTGAGCTCTAGTTTATTTAAATAAAACTATTTAAATAATTACTTGACAAGGCTATTTTGGCAGCATTACAGCATGTGATTAAACATTTTACATAGCAGTTTATTAATAAAGTCAGTATTTTTCTTCTCTATCACTCTGACATTTGCTATGTGTCTGTTTCTGGATAAACTAGTGACACAAATATTTTGTGACACTGGAGTCATACTCCAGTCATATGCCATCATAGTCACCTTGACAGTTTCTGACATGCTGGAAGGATGATGTAATTATTAGAAGGCTGAATCAATAAATGCTGACAGCATCAGCTCTTAAGATGAAGAATATGAACATTTAAAAAGTCTAGATTAAATAAAAAATCATTAAGAACCGTTTCATCCTGCAAGTTTTAATTTTTAGAAGGATTAAGTTGAAATTTTTAATTTTGATATGAATAGTGAATTTCCTGAAATATACCATCTGCTTGCTCAGCAATGTATACATTAAGCTTATAATTTTCTCCCTGTAACTGTAATTTTGCTATTTTTAGATTCCATAATGAAGGTCTTGGTAGGGATTTCTCCTTGTTATCTACTGATTTAAATTCATCACTGAACATGTAATAACTAATATCACAGGCAGTAGTGACCACCCAGTAGTCATAATTCGCTCAAACAGGCAGCTTTGTGATAACCTTTGCTTAAGGAGGGCAAAGATGTAATGAACTCTTTAAAAAACCTTCAGTCATAATCTGCCAAGAGTTCAACCAAATAAACTGAAATGTGCTTTAGCTGCAATTTTCCCTGAGACTATCAAAGAGATGTGTGCTAGCTTCTGGTGAAAGTTTGGGTAATGATTTAGCAGGAGTATGAAATTCAGATTCGCTCTGAAGAATTTATCAGATATATGTGATAATCTAAAGCACTTTTGCTTAGCATGGCACAAATAAGTGTTTATTTGTTCTCCACTTAAATATGCTGAGCGGGATATGTAAAATTCAGTAATATTCTCTATCCTGGAAACATTTATGAGGAATTTAGGTACTGATTTTTTTGTTTTTGTTTTTAAAAACCAGAAAAGTTTAGGGTTTTCTTCTGTGCTTTACTCCTGGTTGGATCTCCTCAGCCTGTTTCTGAGCATCCTTTCATTAGGGACTTCATTTTTGCTGTGTGTGGCTTGGGGACCTTGGCTGTCTGGCTCAGGCATTCACACACAACCATGCCTTTAAGTGCCCTGTTTTCCAAAGACTGATTGAGTACTTCTGGAGATGCAGTTTTCTGATGCTTCAGAGTTCATCCAGAGGAGTTTTGAAAGACATCTGTCATATTCAGTTATGGCAGGGTGTCGTGGTGAGCACTTTACACAAAAAAACCCCTCTAGATTCAAGGAACACTTTAGGGGTGGGACAGATGGAGACAGAGGGACTTTGTAAATGAGAATATTTCACTACACAGGATTTTGATTTAATAGCATATGAAAGCACAGGACTTCCATCTAGTAAATCTGTGATCATAGAGTCATCTAGAATGGCCTGGTTTGGAATGGACCCTAAAGATCCAACTGCTCCTGCCATGGGCAGGGACAGCTTCCACTAGACCTAATTGCTCAAAACCCCATCCAACCTGGCCATGGACATTTCCAGGGGTTGAGCAACCTGTTCCAGTGTCTCACCACTCTGGCAGCAAAGAATTTCTTCCTAATGTCTAAACTAAACTTACTCTAAGTTTGAAGCTGTTCACCTTTGTCTTGTCACTACATGCTCTTGTAAATATTTTCTCTCCATCTTTCTTGTAGGCTCCCTTCAGGTATTGGAAGGCCTCCATAAGAACTCCCCGGAGCCTTCTCTTCTGCAGGCTGAACAGCACCAATTCTCTCAGCATGACTTCATAGGAGAAGTGCTCCAACCCTCTATTATTTGTGTCCCTCCTCAGGACTTGCTCCAGCAGCTCCATGTCCTTCCTGTGCTGGCATCCCAGAGCTGGATGCAGCACTGCAGGTGGGGTCTCAGCAGAGCAGAGGGGCAGAATTCCCTCCCTTGCCCTGCTGCCCACACTGCTGGGGTGGCAGCCCAGGACATGTTTGCCTTTCTGGGCTGCAAGTGCACATTGCTGGGTGATGTCCAGCTTTTCTCCCTTCAGCCCCCCCAAGTGCTTCTTGGCAGGGCTGCTCTCCATCTGTTCATCCCCCAGCCTGCACTGATACTGGAGGTTGATTAATTACTGAGTTAATATCCAAAGCATAAATTTACAAATCAGTGAGAAGGAATGGACTATGGTGCTTGTCCTTTAAGTAAAATGCTAATAAAACTCTGGATAAGAGCCCTTCCTGCCCCATCCCCACAGATGAGGTGAGGTCACTCTACAACTGGTTAATTTTCTTTGGCTGGTGAGACATGGAGATTGAATGTCCTAAGGTGGATACATGTCCCACGGCAGGGCTGGCTGACCTGCAGGGTCTGTGAGGAGCCAAGACTCCTCACTCATGCGCAGGCACGTCTGCATTGTCTGTGCCTGGGGCCAGTCCCACCCTGGCTTTTCTCCTTCAGAGACCCAGGGTATTGTCTGGCTTTGGTGGCAAACAGCTTCATAGTTCAGCTTTAGGAATAGCTAAAGTGCAGTGCAGCTACAGAATTCTTTAAACACAGCTTTGAAATGACATGGAGCAACTTTTTTTACTTAATAAGTAAATTTATTTAAGTGAAATTGTGTTTAATGTCACCCTATTGGCACAGGGTGAGAAAAAGAAGGAAAGGTTAACACAATCTGTTTTTATGCTCGCTATGGAATTTATGCTGTTGCAAACCCTCTGAAGTACTTTCTAAAAAGCTGGTGTAGAAGTGTCTCGCCAGGACAAGTGGCTTTTCATGCATTGTTTTATTGACTCACATTTGATGGTTTCTCACGTGTATGTAAAGGCTGAATTCCAGTCTCTAGGGAATGATTCAGAAAGCATTTTATTTTGAACTGAATTAATTTGCAATTTCCAACAGATGCATCTGCTGACCAGTTATGAGAGGGTCTTGGTTCTTCAGCACTGCCAATTGTAGTCTTGTGGCATGCTTTATTTTGAGTCTCCTGTGCTTACACTAGGTCTTTTATTATAAATGAAATATAAATATCTTCAAAAGCAATGCCAATAATTTTCAAAATCGCACCCAAATATGAAAATACGTTTGCAACTCAGTCAAGTAGTTCTCACTTTCATCATAATAAAACTAAGTAAGGATCCTGTTTTGTGTTTATTTTCATTGTCTTTTTTAATTGAAAAAAAATTCCTCCTTGTTTTACTAGTAATGGAAAGTGTATCATATGGCTACTACTTTATTTGCCACACCCCCTCCCCCAAAACATCTTGGAGACAAGTACTTGCACCAGAGAAAAAAGACATGAACTCTGGAGTAGTTAAAAATGGGATATAGTCAAGTGGATATTTTTAGTGGAAATAATACCAGGCATGGTTTTATGGGTTACATAAACCACATGAAAAGAAACCTTGCTCATGTGAATAATAATTATTAACATATTGAATTATATTACTGTTCTTAAATTAAAACTGCATTCACTAAACTTAGTAATAATTCTAAACATGAGGGAACTTTCACTTTAAATCCCCATGCATCTTATTTGCCATTTGTTTCTTGAGGTGTTTGGTTGTTTTGTTTTTTTTTTAAATGCAGTCCTACAGCTTTCATAATAACAAAGTGAGAAGCTGTCAATCTAATTAGAATAGGCATTCAAGAAGTAGTAGGAAGATATAAGTAGTTTAAAAATTATTCTAGTACAAGGGTAAATAGCTTAGACTCCTCGTAAGAAGATTTTGTATTTTTGTGCCCTGAAGACAAATAATAAATCTGAAGGGTTTCAGGAAACCAGTGTAATGAAATGACCTTTTGTGATAAACAAAAGGAGTTTGGAAAACAATGTGTGACCATAACACAGCTAGATTGCTATTAAAGCACTGCTTCACCACTCTGCATGCAACAAGAAAGGTACTTGCAGCAGGAATTATTTGAACAAGGAAGACGACATTAAGCTGAAGCACTGTTTGTCAATGCTAACCTGACTTTGTGGCTGAAGCCATGCTTCCTACTCACACAAAGTACAAGAGAAACAGTGAATATTCCTTTTATATCCAGGTAATTCTTATTTCTGACAGCATGATCTAAATACTGCCTGTTTGTATATGAACCTTGGTACAAGTCTGCTTAACCATGGCATTGTCAGTGTAATTTGAGCTTTGCTTTGGAAGAAACAAATGAGTGACTGGTTTCTAAAAGTAAATTTCTGACATTAACAGAAAACCTGGTAACAGCGCTGTTTGTAGGTAGATAAAATTTTCTGTTTTTTAAGAGAAGGCAAGTTATTAAGATAACCTTAGGGCTTGGTCACAATTTAAGCATGATGTTGGTTTCAGAATGCCCTGCAGCCTGAAGTGGTTTGGCCATTTTGGCACATGATCCCTGTGGTACCAGGAAACCATCCCCAGGAGGGAACCTTTCAATTTGGCTCTGGTCCCTGGTGCTGCAGGAGCTGTGACAATGATGCTGTAGGTTGAATGTGTGTGGATTTAAGCTCCATTTTAAAGCTGGTTATAGTAGTTTATCTCATAAATTCCTATTGCAAAATTATTTCAATGCTTCATTTGCCTAGTGATTAAAAAGGATCTAAATTAGAGCAAATTTATTCAAGTCCAGTTTCAACCCTTTGTTCTTATACCATGGTTGTCTTTTGGCTTAAACAGCTCCTTTACAGCCCTATGATATTTAGTGATAGCAGTCATCCTCTCTCTAAACAAGCTCTTTCTGTCTCCTTTTGTGACATATTTTGCATTCTTCTCATCATCCTAGTAGTCCTTCTCTGCAGCTGCTCCAGCCTAAGTTAATCTTTTTTGAACACAAGCGTTCATAATTACACACAATAATTGATGTCTTAGCAGTACTTTACCAGCACTGTACTAATACTTCCCCCATCGTTACTAGAAATAATTGAGCTGATGAATTCTAGGGCAGTGTTTGTCTTTTTTCACACTGGTAGCTTATTGTCAAACAGTGATTGACTAATGTGAACTGAGCTTTCTCCTCCTCAGTAATTTCTAGCTTATAGCTGAAAGTATTCTTGTTATTATCTAAAGTGCATGACCTTACTTGTTCTACAAGAAGTAAAGAATCCACTTTGTGTACTTCTTTTCCCAGTCATTAATCATACTCTGTTTAAAAATGTGCCTAATTTATAATTTTAATGTTTCTCCTTTGAACTTTCAGGAGCTGTTTCTTGCTGTGTCTTTAGCAGTGTATCTAAAAGTCCTTTATTAGGGGATATTTTCTTTATGTTAGGGTAACTTATCTACTAAAATCAAATCACTTTTAAATTTTGAGAAATAATTTATAACCTATAGATATTGAACACTGAGTTTTTGGTGTAAGGAATAATTTTTATATCTAAGAAGAAGATATAAGGCAGATTAGCTTTTTTCCCCAGACTTTGGCAATCTTCAGCTTCCTTCTAAAATTGTGAACCCCAGCAATATGTGTTCTCGTAACCTCAGTTCATAAAATCGTAGAATGGTTTGGATTGGAAGCAACCTTAAAGATCAGCTGGTTCCAAACCCCTGCCATGAGCAGGGACACCTTCCACTAGACAAGGCTGTTCAAAGCCCATCGATGGCCTTGAACACTTTGAGGGCTGGGCCAGCCACAGTTTCTCTGGACAACTTCTTTTAGTTCCTCACCACCCTCACAGCAAAGAATTTCTTCCTAATATCTAATCAAAAGCTACTCTCTTTCTGTTTGATACCATTCCCCCTTGTCCCATCACTGCATGCCCTTGTGAAAAAATTCCTCTCCATCTCTCTCTGTAGGCCCCTGTAAGGTTTTGGAGCACCACTTTAAGGTCTCCCTGGAACCTCTTCTCCAGGCTGAACAATCCTAATTGTGTTTCATGCCTCTAATTAATCATTTTTGTGGCACTCCTCTGGACTCCCTCCAGCAGGTCAGTGTTCTTCCTTTGTTGTGAGCCCCAGATCTGGATGCAGCACTGCAGGTGGGGTCTCACCAGAGTGGAGCAGAGGGGCAGAATCCCCTCCCTTGATGTGCTGCCCACATTCCTTTTGATGCAGCCCAGGGTGCATTTGGCTTTCTGGGCTGCAAGTGCACATTGCTGATCATGTCCAGCCTCTCATCCACCCCCTCCCCCAAGTCGTTCTCTTAAGGCCTGTTCTCAATCCACTCTCTGCCCAGCCTGTGTTTGTTCTTGGAATTGTTCTGATGCAAGTGCAGGATCTTGCACTTGATCTTGTTGAACTTCATGAGCAACATCATCCTCCAGTTTCCTTAGGACCCCTGGATGCATTTCACCAGGTCCCACAGACTTGTGCACTTTCAGGTTCCCTGAGGGTCTCTAACCTGCCTGTCTCCTGCAGCAGGTGGTTCTTTCTTCTGTCAGTCCCTGACTTTGCCTTCTGCCACTTGGGTTGTGTGGCTGGAGCCCTTACTAGTGAAGACCAAGGCTGTGGCACCAGGTGTGGCCTTAGGTGAAGTCTCTTCCTCCTGCAGGTCATTGCTCTTGCAAGTTTCCTTGTTCCTGCAGTAGGGGTGATAGGGGATGAGGAGGAGATTGTTTTGCTGTTTAAAAGGTTGGCTTGGTTTACCAAATACTCTGTTTACCATGTTCCATGTGACTAACCTGACTCACAATTTGTTCCCACCTGGCCAATGTTTATATAATTAAAAAGTGTCACAGTTGGTGATTTCAGATCTTCCAGATTTCTGATGAAAATGCTGACTAACATTTCATGACAATACGCATGAAAGTGCTATTTAGTGATGATTTGTAAGGGACAGCTGGCCTAAGTGATTCAAGCACTTAATGCCTTGTATATTTTGTTATTATTTGGGACCACTTTTGAATATTGTATTTTTAATTAAAGTGCCTCAGGAAAGACTAAAAATGGTATTCTGAAACTAAATTAATCAAAGTTGAAAATTAAAATTAAAGTTTCAGAATATTCTGGATACAAAAGTATTATTTCAGTGAAAACAGATTCTATTATTTTTCTGCTCTGCTAATTAACAATGGAGAAGAGTAGTTATTATGTGAAATTCTGTCAGTTAAACAAGAATTCACTTGATTAATACATGCAGAATAATACATGTTAGTCAAATACTGTTTTCCTCTGAGATCCCATTAAAAACTTGATCAAAGTTTAATTACAACATAGGCCAGTTATGTTCAGCTGACATTGAAAACAACAAGCTCTTCAAATAACGGGGATGACACAAAGAGAATCAACAATTGTCATGAGCCAAACTGGAATTCTGCAGATTTCAGTGAAATGGCTGAACAGCATAGGGAAAGGTGCTCTTTTGGTGATGGCACATTGTAATGAAATGACATTTTTCATTCTTTTTGGGTCATTTTATTTCCAGAAGTCACACGAGGATTTGAAAGGTTTGTACAGAAACGCTTGGATTTTGTGAACATATCTTTCTGAGAAAATTGATGACAGAAAAAACTATGACCAATATATGCTGGATTTTGTGAACCCTGGGGGTTTGCCTTGAGATTAGCTGTTTGATATTTACTTAGCTCCACTTCTTCTCAAGAAGGAAGGTGAAAATAGCTCTAATTCTGCAGTCCTGTCATGAGGACTGTCATTTGGGAGCTACTTGAGGAAAGAGACGGAAGGGATGGGTTGCAGTGAAAATCTGAACAGGGATATTTGAGGTCTACAGACAGTGTGGAAGCAGAGTAGAAAGAATGGGATGGTGGAGAGGTTGAGGGGAAGGATGTTTGCTGAAGCAATGGGAATGAGGGAGAAGTAAGCATGAGACCAGAGTGATTACCTGTTCAAATGAAGCTGTTTAAATTCAGGTCTGGAAAATTACCCCAAGAATTCAGATGTTGAGTTTGGGTTGAGATTTTACAAAGCGCATTAAAAGTTTGTAAGTCAGCCTTCAGTTCACAGTCAACACTCCTGGAATGTGCTGCAATATGTGGCATAGCTGCATTTTTTAATTGAATGTGTCACAATCCATTGGTGGCTCTTCAGAAAGGAGTGAAGAATAGGATGTTCTTCCTTTGAGTAGTTATGAGGAAGAGCTGTATGACCACACACATTAGAGCTCAGTAAAGCTCCATGGGAAAAGCATGAGCCTCAAAGCAAAAGTACTGCTATTCGTGCTTAGACCATCTGACCAAAGAAAGGCTTTTCTTCAGGAAATATCCTCTGGACAGAAGTCTCAGAAGCTCTAAAATAAGTTTTTCTATGATATACTGGATTTTAAGATGTATTTTATGCACAAAAAATAAGTACTGATGGAACAACAGGAGCTCCAGGAAGGAAGCTGTGATCAAACTGGTGTATTCTCTAGCAGAGATCCAATTCTAACAGGATAAAGATATCTGATACTGTACTAGCTGATTCATTTTTCCTGTAAGATGACCTATACTGATGTGGAGCACACTTACATCTGCAGCCATACTTGTACAGGTGTAGTAGTTTAGCTATTACTTTCTTGTCCAAATGCTCTGAGACATTTCAGGCTCAGCTTTGAATACAGCCATGCATTCAATTTTTATGAATAAAACATCACATTAAAACAATCCCCTTCAGCAGCAAAGATTTGTCTTGAAGGTTATTTTCAAATTTTCTGTGCTAATATAGCATCTTTTGTTACCTTCGTGGTTTCAAAGCACACCAGAGAGCACCAAAACCAACCTGCCTCACTCACTACTGTTCAGAGATCTATCATGGCCTCTCTCCAATTCAACCTTTTTGTTAATAATGTTCTTTTTTGACCAATTTTCCAGTAAATCCTACTTTTTTTCCCACTTTGAAAGTAAATAAAATTTACTGAGGTAGCTATCCCTAATGGCATGTTTCTCCTGAAGTAATCCACTCCTTACATGTCTTTGAAAATTGCCATTTGCACAGTGAGTGGAATTAGTCATAAAAAGATTTAAAATTCTGAATGCCACATCTGCAGTGAGTATTGGGAATTTGTTTCAGCTCACAGGCTGTTATCTCTATGAAGAGTCCTTTTTTTGATAGTACAGTGAAAGGTGCCTGCTAGCAAGAAAACGATTTCTTTCCTTCATTTTCTTGGAGATAGTTGTGTTGTAGGACTGACTATGGGGATCACAATCTTTTTGTTGCATATATTAAGTTTTTGCTCTCTGTAATCCTTATTATCAAGGAATTCTTGAAAACTGAATGGGGCATAAGCTGTAGGTAGCTTTCTGTGGAGCCCATCACAAGCACCCATCTCTCTATGTTGTTTATAAAAGGACTGTAATCATTTGCTGTGTGAGGACTGCCTCATTATGCATCTAAAGTTCAAGTGGTCTGGACCCTTCCCGTGGGAGTTATCAGGGGCTCAAGTGTTTACTCAGTCTTTATATAAGTTTTACAATTTTATAAAATCTTATCAGTAGCTGATGTAAACTGAAATTGGCTGAAAGCTAATTTGGAGCTGCTCACAGGAGTCTAATTATTCAGAAAAGTGATTTCAGCATAACCAAACTTAACTCTCTTAAGATAGCTGGTTCAAGAGGCATAAGTTTTTGATAAGGGTTGGACAGATCTGTGCTTATGTCATGCAGCGTGAGGGTCTCTGTATTTGTGTGTGATAACATGCTTTATTTCCTTAATTTGCTATTTTAAGGGATCTCTTCAAGGTATCATTTAAGAATGAACAAAGCAAAAAGAAGCATTCAAAAACTGGAATATCATATTGCATGTTTTTTTTCTTTCCTTTATCACTGTGTCTCTATGGCTATCTATTTGAAGCTTAGATGTCATTTCGAGAGAGCTGTCTGTACTTTTTACTACACTGCATAGACCTGTGTTAGGAACAATAAAACTGTGTATCACCCCAGAAAAATAGCACACCCATATACACAGTATTGGTAGCCTTGGAGCTTTTGATATATTGCCAGGACAACCTGCAGCTCCAGTTCAGTGCAGTGCTTTTGTTTCAAAACATTTAAATGAAAAATGAGTGGAAAACTAATTATGGAAGTTTATAACGTGAGGTATGGTGATTTGTTGAGATAAATTGCAAAATAAATACCAAGCAATATTAGAAGCGTGGAGTACATAAATTCATTACAGCCACAATTAGTGATTACAAATGTTCTACGATGAATATTTTTTGGGGAAGCAGGACAGCAGGACACACATTCCCCACTCCTCCGTGTCTTTGTGAACTTGTAGACATTGAGCTTCTTCCCCAGGTGGCCACCATGGTGCTGTCTTCAGCCTTCTTCTGGAATGGCTCTGTCACCATTTGGATTCACTTGTATGACGTGGCTTCAGTCTACCCAAGAGCAGCTTAAGCAATACAATATCCTTCCTCAGTGATGATTTGGACACTGCACAAATAATGCTCTGTTAATCAGCTTTAGGATGCCACATTCTTCCAGACCACACTCTTTGGCACATTTGGCCCATGGTTGTAGATCAATTGGAAACTCCCTAATCTATGCAGATTTGGTAAGCATTTATTTAGCAGAAATATCCTTTTATCTACTATTTTATCAACGAGCAACAGGATCCAGAAGCACTATCTCCATTCATAAATCAATAGACACCTTCCAAGAAAATCAGTGCCAGGTTAGAGAACATGTGGAGAAGGACTGATATTTGTGAGAGCTGATGTTACAGGGTGCAACAGCAAAGTTACAACTGCAAAGTCTCTGGAAGTCCCAGAAGAAAACACCTCAATTAGCATGTGTGGCAGGGCTGAGATTAATGTAAACTAGGAAACCTTCTCATTTTCCAAACTACTAATCTCCCTTGAACAAGAAAAAATGTATTTGAGACATTGATATGTAAAGTTAAATTTCTCCCTGAGTGAAACACACACTTTTTTCATTGCAAAACAATAATGAAGGGGAGAACATCCCAGTAGATCTGCAGCTCTTCAAGGTATTCTTCTTTTTAAGTGCAGATTAGCACGTCAAAAAGCAGAGCCATGTTTTACCTTTACATTTTTAGCCTTCTCTTTATACATTAATTGGGACTGTAGCTCTCTAGTGTAAGTCCCTTGGGTGTTGCTTTGACTTAGCATATTTTTTAAACCCTTTATAAATCCACAGTAAAATCTTGGAACATTTATCCTAGTACAACCACAGTGCGGTCATCAGCTGGGAGAGGCTAGCTTTCATTCATTAACTGAAGCAAGCAAGCTTTAAGATTAAATTCAAGCATCTAGCTGATGCAATAGGAGCACCTGGGATGCTATGCTCACACTCACACCCCACATCTGGAGTCCAAATATTTTTTCCATTTCCATCCCAAATTCTAAAATGCAACTCCGACTTTCTTATGCATGATGTTTAGTTTGGTGGTGTCCTCATATATCCATAGGTCTGGATAAAGCTTTCTTCTTCTAAGTAAAACCATTGAGTTGATTCAGAAGTCATGTAGTAGAGGGCTCCCACACCCTATTTCTGTAGCACACTTAATTTTCATGCACATTGTTACATTGGCTGCTATCTCACAAACCTTGATTAGGCCTCGGATGTAGATACTGTATTTTGTTTTAATTTTGTTTTCCATAAGTGTGCAGGACACCAGGCACAGCAGGGGCTGCAGCTCCACCAGGTGTGTGGAGCAGTGTGTGCTGTTCTGGGGAGCACAGCCCTGCCCCTGGGCAAGCCCAACTCCAGCTTCATGGCAGCACCCCCAGGACTCAATTTTAAGATCCTATATTGAACATGAAATGACTGCAGGAGATCAACATTTACCATTTAGTCATAAAGTGCTCTTCTGAGGACACAGGCTTTCATAACTGCAGTCGTTTTTCCCCAGGAGTTTTGGTTAACATTGACTGATAGTTTATAAGGGGGTTACTGTTCTTGGTAGCCTGCTTTTATTTGCCTTTCTTATATCTGATCTGGAATTGCTTTTGCTTGTTGAGGATTGATGATGTTTTGTCTAGAAGTAAGTTTCAGGCAAAGGAATGAAATGCAGCATTTCTTTCTTCGCATTCTTGTGACTCTTGACTGACTATGTGTTGTGAGATAGACACAAAACTGCAGTGTTAGAATTTTCTGTCTATGGTATGTATGTCTTAATATATACCATATGGCAGGGGGCAGTGCATCAGATTTTTTTTCATGGCCCATTTTTTTGTCACTAGAATAAAAGTAGTAATGTGAGAATGAATTAGCAAAATAATTTACTTTCCTTCTGATCTTGCAGGCTGTGATTATTTTTGCTTCTTTTGGCAAGTAAAACTTTGTTTTTAGGTTTTGTTTCCTGAAAATTTTTATTGCTGTTCATGTTTGTTAGCTTCCAATACATCTTTTGAGGAGTCTTCTTCTTATGGGCGCCATTCTGCCTTCAGTGGGCAGAAATTCAGCCTGCTGACTATGCTGCCCTTTCCTTTGTAATACTTTCAGCATTGTGGTCCATTGCTGACCAGTGGGGGAGAGGCATTATGACACTGCAAAGAATTGGATCATTGCACTATTTAAGATACACCAGGAGGCAAAGTAAATTACTGCACATTTTACAAGAGAAAGGGAACAACTGCCAGACTTTCTGTTTTGTCCTGTAAATTGTAAAAAGGGATGTTAAAGATACATAGAGAATTAAAGCAACTTTTTGTGTGTTTGTAGAAAAGGATTTTTCTACTTTTTTCCCCTTGTTTTTTTTGTTTCCCCCAAAAACACCACAAGAAGTCCACAAATCACAGTTCATATTTCTGTTTTGGTGATGAAAGAAAGCATGAGCGATGTGTATCAGGAAAACAGTTTGATTTTCACACTCCAGCTTTACTGAGTACCTGAATATCAAAACTTGTGCCCCACATGCATTTCTCTGGTGACAGTGAGGTGAGACTGACTGAGATCACCCTGTTGGGGGGTCAGTCAGGTGCTGGTGAGGGACGAGGTCTCAGCCAGGCTGGGCTCCCACATCCTGCTGCTGGTACACAGCACACAGAACACACACTCACAGGAATGCTTTAGCCCAGACCTAAAGCCTTCTAAAAGCTGTCAATGCTATAAAAGCTATATTTATGCTATAAAAGCTAGCAATGTAATGGATTTGTGGTCTCAAAGGAGGAAAATCTGTCAGATACATCTGATATTCTTCTACATCAAAATATCTGTGGAGCATACAGGTGGTGTGCAGGACTGTGCTTCCTCCCACCACTAGTTTGATCTGGAGAGATATTGGTGGATTTCAGCCAGCAGCATTGAATTTCAGTGTAGTTTCAAAAACAGAACTCCTGGAGACTGACAATTTTAATTGAAATTCCTCCATTCAATCCATAATGCCATTTTCCAGCCCCACTTCTCCCTTCCTCTCCCACCAACTTGGTCAGTAATTCCTCTTCTCTCTTCACCCCTTTGCAGAGGCTGAGAATGGCCATGGTACCCATTATGCAACTTTATGGTTCTAGATTTTATATTTATGAATTCTGAGGAATTTGTAGTAGACCAGCACTACTGTGTCACTGGTGTCAGCTGCTGAAAATAGGCAAACATCTTGACTCTTGATCACAGTGTTACAGACAATGTAAGTACAACTGGCACATGTGTTAGTGGTTGGACATGTGTAAATATATGAAGATAAAACCACAGTCTGTCATTACCTCAGCTGGCTTTTCCCTCACAGATGCATCTCTCCTGCCATCTTTCCAGAGCAGATAGGCTTTTGTGAGGCTCAGCTGTCCCAAAAGTCTCTCAGAGACTGTGGGGCTGGCTGTGCCACAGGTCACTTCAGTGTCCCAGCAGGGGCACCTGGGGCTGTAGCAGGGCTTACATGGGGTCACCCTAATGTAGGTATTGCTGAGACTGCTATAAGCCCAGCTGTGGCAGGGGGAATCAAGAGACCTGGAGCACCTCCAGGACTGCTCGTTTGAGTGGAAAGTGCCTCTTGTCTCCAGCTCTGTGGAGATGTTGCAGTTGATCCTGATGAGGAACAAATCATGGCTTTTGTACACACTATAGTTTTAGCCCAGACTCCAGCTACAGTAAGCCACTTGCTCACTTTCCAACCCCCTATCCCCTCCATGGGATGGGGAAGAGAATCAGAAAAAGTTGAAACTCATGGGTTGAGATCAGAACAGTTCAGTAATTGAAATAAAGTAAAATATAATAATAATGAAAATGGAGACAGGGAGAGAGGAATAAAACCCAAGGGGAAAAAAACAAGTAGTGCCCAATACAATTGCTCACCACACACTGACCAATGCCCCTCCCATCCCTGAGCAGAAATTGGCAACTTCTGGTCAACTCCTCCCAGTTTATAGACTAGGCATGACATCCTATGGTATGGAATATCCCTTTGTCCAGTTCGGGTCAGCTGTCCTGGCCATGCTCCTCCTGGTTTCTTGTGCACCTGCTCCCTGGCAGAGCATGAGACACTGAAAAGTCCTTGACTTAGGGGTTGTCACTACTGAGCAACAACTAAACCATCAGCGTGTTATCAATGTCATTCTCATATTAAACCTAAAACACTAGGAAGAAAATGAATTCTATCCCAGCTAACCCAGACAGCACAATATGGTTTCAAGTTGACTTTCAGATCATCTGAGATAAGGAATTGGGGGATAAAACAGGATAACTTCCATAACAACATCACTCCAAAACAGAAATAGATGTCTGCAAATGATAAACACTCCATCTGGAAAGATTTATATGGAAGTCCCTCTGGTTTCATTATGTAGTTATCGTTATTGATTGGTTTGACTGACTTAATTTGCCTTGGAGGAAACTATCAATTTTAAAGCATCAGAGTTCAGCAGTAATGTTGATAACAGAAATATAAGGAGTAATTAGGGGCAGTGCAAGTGCAACCAAGATACGAGGTGCTGAGTGGGTCCTGAGGTGGCTGAGGCAGTGTCGGCAATGTGGGCAAATGCAAAACATGGCTGTGGGCGAAGGATCAAAATAGAGGAAATGTGTTACAAGGCAGACTGCTGCCAGAAACCATTAAGTTCATTTAAAATAAATTAAAGACAGGCTTAGGCTTTTGTAGGTAAAGCCGTTATTCTAATTAGTCATGCTAGGCTATAGAAGAGCAAGCAGGATACCAGGAGGTGTTACCAGCAACCATACAGATGGGAAGGGATGTTGTCACTGCAAACCACTCAGACCAGCTCTGCTGAGTCTGGGGTGAGGACTGGTTTCTTTTAAAAAAAAAAACAAACTTGGTGCTCTCTAGATTCTTTATAGATCCAATCAGGATGCATGTGTTTATAGATGAGTGTTGGGCAGTTATATTTTTACTGTCCTCTGCAGTGGCTTTCTAGTTATTGCAGAGCAAGATGTTGTTTAGTGTTCCTTGCTCTGATCAACAGGGAGGTTTGGTTGGTTCACGGCTTTGTTTAGATGAGCAGGTCAGGATGGTGTTGTCAGTTAAGACTGCTGGGTCACAGTTTCATTCTACTAAAGCAAATTCAGGGCAATTCCAGGGGCTCCAGTGCTGCTTTGGTGAATTGTCACTGCTGCAAGGAGAAGGATGTGGTTACTGCTGGCTCTGACAATGACTCTGGTGGGAGCAGATGTCTGGTGTGATAACAAGGTGCCCCTTTGTCACATTTGTCGCTGGTATAAGCCCTATCAAGCAGAGTGTCTGATGTTTGGCTCATAAGAAAAAATTTATGTTAGCAAAGTGAAAGATGCAGACAATGCAATATTTTTTGGAAGCTGTACAAAAGCTGCTCATATGGCTGAGACACCAAATACAGTAACAATTAAAAAAAAAAGTGGATGCAAACTAGGGACAGTTGCTTTCCTTCAGCAGAATGAACTGGAATTCTGTGCTAAAATAGAAACTGTGAAAAGTACAGAATTAAGGTATTGGCCTAACAGGTCCATAAAGAAACATATATAAGCTGCTATTATAAAACATGCCGGGACTATTAGGAAAACATTTAAAATAGATTTTGGCTCAAGCATTTGGAAATAGACTTTTTTCTTCTTCTGTATTTCAGCAACACAGTAACTTATTAGCATTTTCTATTTATATTGCTGCTGCTCCCTGTTTACTGTTACTAAATCTACTTGCCTTGGAGCACTTAGTGCCGTGTTGCTCTCTATGGAGCACTTAGATTTCAGCAGTAAATTGTCTTCTCATCCCTTCTGACAATGGCCTGAAACCACCAACACACTGCAGACCAGGGTCTCACCACCCCATTCCCCTGGCTCGTGGAGCCAAATCACACATTACACAAGGGACTCATTCAGTGTGCTGGGAATTATGCTAGCACAGAATGGGGATATTCTCTTCCCCATGCTCCACAATTTCCATATGTGTAGCTCCTGTTAGGTTTAATGAGACCTGAGATGAAATCCCTGAGATGAAATAACCTAAGTGGGTTCTAAGAAAAGGCTGCTCAGAAGTTTTTATTAACAATCCCTTTAAAGAAGAATATTAAAAGGGAGATTAAGCAAAAATACATCCTCTCTTTCAGAGCAAATTTTAAAAGATGTGTTCATTAGTGGTTCATTCCTGCAAACCTGTGTTTCTAGTGAAGGGCTTGCTTCAGTAAATATTCACAAATGTGGATATAAAGCTCTTCTCTTGTAAGCACCTAAAAGCCCTAAACTGAACTGTTTCATCTCTGAATCCTAATTTGTGAATGTAATTCAAACGTGAACTTGGAATAAATTGTTGTTTTCAGAACTATAAAGAAAATACATTTAAATTTCACATATGGGGAAAAAGGTTATAAAACTCATGCTTCTTATCTCAAGTGTGAGTCACTTCAGCACAGTGGTAGCCTCTGCAGAATCAGGTTGCTGTATCCAGGCTCTTGTTGTCTCCTGACCACAGGACTTATGGATTTTAGTGACAGACTTTATTAGGCTGTTATACATGTATCTGGTTTTCTTCCTAGTGTTCTGATTAACATGTGGATGGTATTTTCCCCCCAGCACTGCAGATAGTGAAAAGATTTATTATTTAATAGTGAAGCATTAACAATAATAATAATAATAATGATAGTAATAATAATGAAACGAACACCTGACTTCAAGAAAGATAAAGGTGAGATATTGCTGGATGGAAGAATATATCTGTTGGTTGCTGGTCTTTTCTTTCTTCATACTGTTTAATAATTTATCAAACCATCCTGGCTCTTAATTGATCACAAGGGCTACCAAGTGCTTTAGCAGTCTGTTACACTCTGTCAAATGAGATGTGTTATTTCCTGTGAGGCAGAACGAAATCACCTCCCAAAAATCAATTGGCAACAGCATATGTCAGCTGGATGGGTGTAGTTCACTTAGGGCCATATTCTGCACTTTTACTCCAGTTGAAAGGAACTTGCATGTGTAATTTACAAACCTTTAGCTGGCTACTTGCTTGGGTAGAAACTGCATGAGCTCATAACTGTACATTTGTGTTCATGCTTTAGAAATTATAGTTACTAGCTCCAGATATTTCTTTACTCCCAATGGTCCCCTTTAACATGGATTATTGATTCCTTAAATGTGTTTGGGATTTTTTTTTAAAGATAAAACCCACCAAAAACAGGAAGCAATTTGATATTCTTCCCATCACTAGTTCTAAAATTTTAAGACTTACATTGCAGGGTCCTGAAAGGAGTTCATAACTGTTTAAGGGCATTGTTCCTATATTCTTCCAATAACTAAAACTGTGGCATTATTTCACTCTTTGTAGCATTCAGTGAAAACATATATTTCATTTTTACATATGTTTACAGGTAAGGCTCAAAAATGTTCTTTAACCTTCTGAAGATACACAGGAAAAAGGAAGGTTCCTACCTCTGAAAATATGGTCTGAAAGCTGCAGCTTTATCAGCTGTAAATAGCACTTTATGACTATATGCATTCAGATTTTATCCTAAAATGTCCCTTAAGGTCTCCACTTCCGTGGAGGCTTTCTGTGAGTTCAGGTCTTGCCACTCACCAGTCCAGCTGTGCTGCATCTCAAATAGTGTGGGGAGGCACATGGCTTCTCCTTCCCTTGCCGGAGGACCTTGGTTCTGCAGCAGCACTGGAGACCTGTTCTACAGGGATTTTACTGAGGAACCAGGCTCCTTGTTAGTAGCCACAAAATTGTCACTTGTCCCAGCACTCCTGCATCTGAGTGGTGTGGTCTTCCATGTGACAGGAGAGTAGGGGCACCTCTCTGTATGACTGACCTTCAATTTTCATAGAGGGGATTTGCTTCTGGAAAGTAGAGACTGTGGGCTTAACTGCCTGCCAAAGTGATTGCTTCAGCTGATAATAATTTTAAAAAATGGCTACCAGCATCTTTCCATTTTTCCCCTCAGAACAAGTCCCTGGTGCTGCATGGGGAAAACAAGTAGCAAGCCCTGGTTTGGCTACTTCAGCATGGGATTCAGCACAGGAGGTGCTGAATTCAGGCACAGTCCCTTTTTCATCATTCCCTGCTTTGTAACACCCAACAGAGCTGTGCTTACCTTGTGGATCACCCTTTGAGATGCTAGAGCCTGGATGGAGAATTTAGACCTCCAGTTCTGTTTCCCAAAGGAAAAGATGGTTCCTAGGACTAGGTACTTTGTTTTTACATAATGCAAAATCTAATTTGAAAATGTCTGTTTATGACTCAAATTTATTATCTCCTAATCAGGAATTATTGCTTTCTCAAAGGTGCTAGTTATTTTGTTACTTAGAGCTTTTTCTTCTTGGAATTTCATCAATATTTTATGTTTGGCATTTTGCTGTCACACACGTCTTTGAAAATGGAAGCATGTAGCAGATAATCAGTTTAGAAGCAGCAAAACCAAAATGTGGTCATTCATTCTACACCTGTTTTTAACATCCACTCTCTCATTTAATATCATACTCAATTCTTGTAATAAATAGGAAATGGTATGCTAACTGCATACCATCACCATTTTCATCACTGGAAATTCTGTTGAGCCTTAGCTTTAATGAAGGGTTTACCAAGGACCTTGACATGCAGATGAGCTCCTTGTATGAAGTTCTGGTTTAGAAAACTGTTTTCTAAGGAGGATATGTCATGTTGTAATACAGAAAATTATGTATTTACATAACATAGGGTGAAAGTCAGAGATGTTGCAGATCCATGTTTCTCAGACATACAAAGCAGAGAATGATGTGATTCTTTCCTGCATTTATCTGTGCCATTAGATGTTTCCCAGGCTCTGTCAGTAGAAAAGATCATCTTTTGTCTTCCAGGGGCCCAAATGGCAGAATGGCAGCTATAATCTATGGTTCTCCCATTTAGAGAAGGTTCACAACAAGGTGAAGGTAATAATGTGTTCAGGATCAACACCTGAATTTGGGCATTTGTGGAGCACCATTTTCACATCTCACTCACCTTTGTGTAACCTTTGTTATACAAGAAGCAAGATATTTTCCTGCATTAGCTGTTACAGTCTGACTGGTGGTTCTGATTATCAATAAAATAGTTTTAAACTTTTAAAGATTGAAGTTATGTATTTTTCAACTGACTTTACCTAAGCTTTTCCTTCCAATATTTTTCTCTATTCCTGCATTTCTTGTATTAATTTTATCCCTTGAAATCTACCTCTTCACATAGAAGTTCTTTGATTCAGTCACTATAGATAGTGTGTTGAATAGAGCTAAGCACATTTTTTTTAAAGTTTACACAATAAAAACAGCTGCTGAGTTCCCTCTTGAGAGGGACTGAGAATGTCTCGTTTCTCTCCTAGCAGTGCTGTTGACAGGTACAAAGCATGTCTGGGATTTGAAAGGTTATAATGGTTATACTGATTGTACTGAGACTCCTGAAGGCTCAAAAATTTTAGGGGATGGAGAATCTAGAAAGTGCAGATGTCTGAATCATGTCATTATGATGAGTGCATGCTGTAAAAACCAAGGCAAAAGGAGTTCAGAGTGATGCTAACAGCTTCTTTGCATGCAGCATGTTTTAGAGCTGTGGATGGGTACCCCTCACAAAACTGAACATTTCAGTATTCATTAAGTCACATGGAAAAACTTGATTTTTTGCTAAAGTGTTTATAGAGTTTTGTACAGGAAGACCTTAAAATTTTGCCTAAAGATTATTAGTTTTGTAAACACTAGACTTGAATGTATGTAGTTGCACTGGTCACCAGGGTGTGAGGGAGATACCTATACACAATATTGACCTGAGCCACTGAAGATGTGAGAGGTACACACAGGATCCAGTTTTGTTCTTAGAGCTGCTGTATAATCAAGCTTGTCTCATAGTCATTTAATTTTTTTTGTAGCAGAATGTTGTTTCACTTTTTGTCTTTTGATTTGCTAAGCGGCTGAGAAGCAGCTTACCAGTTTGGAGAGTGGCTGGAGGAGAAGGGAGGAGTTGTCTTCAATTACAAGGGACTGCAAAAAGACTGGAAGCAAAAGGGTGAAATAACATACTTTGCCCTTAATTTAGCAAGTTCTTAGTATCCACTGAATTTTCCATTGTTTTTTGCATTTTCATTATTTTTATGTTCACCTTTTCAATAGGAAACCTTGGGATTTAAGCATCAAAAAGTTTTTAATATTGCTATCGCTCTCTGAAGTTTCAGTATTTAATTGTTGTTAAATGAAGGCTCTGAACTCCTAAACAGAGTTGATATACTCAGTAAAGGTCCAGCAGATGAGGAGGGTTGTTTTTATTGTAAAAATACAACAATCGATTATTAATAAAATATAAAGATAACATGGTGATAAAATTATTAAATTGGGATTTTGAATAATTGCTGTAATATTCATTGATTTTTTTCTGACAAAAAATTGAATGACTTGTTTTCTTTCCTTGTTTAGAATTTATTCTAGTAACTGCAGAATTGTTCTTTTTTTAAACTGTAAATCAAAGGAAAAAGAAATTCTCCACAGATGTTGTATGTGTTTGATGTATTAGACACATTTTTGCAGTATACTGCCTGAAACCTAGGGAATTCATTAACTCACAAGTTGCTGCCAAGGAGGGAAGCAGTCACATTTCCCAGGCTGCTCTGCTTGTCCCCTGGCTGGGGAATGTGTTGGGGCAGCCTTTGTCCTCCCTTGTATTTGGCTGGCCCTGGAATAAGGGGAATTTCTTCAAGCTGAAGGGCTGTTCCTGCTTCTCCCCTGACGGGATCTGTTATTTAATTACCCTGATAGTCTGAGGCTTGCTGTACAGCCAAGGATGAAGACAGATGAGAGCTGGTGCTCTGCAGCAGCCCCAAGACAGTGCTGGAGTCACTGGCTTCAGCACAGCGTTCAGAGAGAGGGGGCAGGCTTTGGGAAAGAATCAGAGTTACCATCCTACACCCTGGGCAAAGCAAAGCAGTTGCCTAAATAGCATTTGCTCTGTGAGGGATGTCTCTGGGCATGTTTTTGGGGACACAGTCCCAGCAGAGCACTGCTGCAGGACTTCAGCAGTGAGAGCAGGGCAGTGAGCCTGGGCACCAGTCAAGTGGGATTCCTTAAGGAATCCTTCCCTACTGCCACCCCTCTCAATTAGCCAAGAAAGGTAAATATAGCAATACAGCATGGCAAGTGGCCAAACCTCATCTGTATCTAGTCTCTTGCAATAAAGAAGAGTCAGTAAAATACCATCTCTCTGGATTTCCCTACTACTGATCTCCAGAAAACAGGCTCCATTCAGGGGAGCTTGAGCCTTCTCTGTGACTATCCTGACATGATGAGCTTCAGCATCATCTGGAGATTTGAGCTGTGACTGTGTGAATGACAGAAAATCTCATGTGGATTCTCAGTGGGGGACTAACTGAAAAACCCTGAATGTGGAGGTTGTGGTTGTTTGTAAAAGATACAGGTATCACTACCATCACCTGCTACCTCCTGTCACTCCTGGGATGGATCACTTAAATTCACTGTGGCTCATTTCTCCCCCCCAAAAACTGAAGCTGGTTTAGAATTTCATAGCCCTGAGGATAAATAACATCCATAAACTTGAGCTATAGTCTGTCATCCTCACCAGTACCTGATGAGGATTTCAGACATTGCTTTTTGTCTATAAAATGTGGAGTGGTTTGCTTGTGAGACAGCCCCCACTCAATGCCAGCTGCTGCTGGCACCCAGTCCCTGGGGACACCAATGTGTTTGCATTAGGAAGGATTTATCCCCCTGCTTGAAGTAAACCTCTCGCTTGCAAATTCCTTCCACCTCTGAATCTGTGGGGCTTATGAGAAATTGCTGCATTCACATTACAGAAGAATTACCAAAAACACAGTAATAAAGGAATCTGAGAGTCAGAGATGGTTTTTATTTCTCTGTTGTTGTTTGAATTGCAACAAGCAAATTTGGGAAATACCAGCCACTATATACTTTGAGATGCCATCACCAAATAGCTGACAGTGACCTTTTTGAGCACAGTGGTGCCTGCTCCCATTGCCTTTTCCTTTTGATCCTATTGGCAATGTTTCAGCCCATGTCACTGTTTTCTGAAATGAAGGTTCAGTATTTGAAGTAATTTGGAACAAGGCATTCTCTTCTGATAACTGCATTTAAAAGAATAGTTTCATCATTTCCTCTTTCATGTACTAGGAGTAAAGATGTAGTGATCCATTCAGGTAAGACTGCCTTCCTTTAAGCCAAAGGGTGTCAGACAAACAACCAAGTTTGCACTACTTTGTAGAAAACTACAAAAGGGGTCCAAGGGGAGAAGGATTGCTGTCAGACATGCTTTATGTTAAAAATACAGTTCTTTTGTCTAATGATGAACTGCAATGAATTCCAGAGGGAGGGATTAATAGATGACATTTACATTCATTCATGTATTAGAGGCATGTATGAAAAATAAATTTTTAAAAAATCAAAAGGAATGTGTACTGGTAAAACTGTGGAAGGTTGCTGCTTTTATTTCAGATCAGAAGAGTTCATGAATCCAGAGATCATCTTTTTTTTTCCGAATAGATGTCTACTAAGAGATCATACCTTTCTCTAAGAGTTTCGTTTTTCTTATTAAAATAGAACTTTTGTTTTTTGCTTCAGGTGTTATTTTCTTTTAGATCTATCATGGGTGTAAATGAGGTGATGGAATAACTGATTTACAGTAGCTGTGATCCAGCTCCTGCTTCAAAAATGCAAATAATTCCTTTGGTATTGGCCTCATGAAGACTAATAGCAGTAAACACACGGAGCCTTGCAGTAGTTGCAAAGTCAGCCTTGGCTCAGGCAAAGGCCAGCTCCAGTATTTTCATTGGCATTAATTCTAATTACTTGGTGGCTTACCCCTGGGGTTTTTCCATTCCATGTTGCCATGATGAAACACATGGCAGATGCATTTCTCGGTCTGTTAGCACCTTGCAATGAGCCATTAACACGTGTTACTCTTTCCTTCCTCTCTGTCTTTCTCCTAGGAATTATGTCTGACCACCAATTTGGAAACCAGTTTATGTGCAGCGTGGTTGCATCCCATGTGAGCCATCTCCCAACCACAAACCTCAGTTTTGTTTGGATTGCTCCACCTGCAGGGACAGGCTGTGTCAACTTCATGTACGTATACACAAAGCCATGAGTAGATAGTCACCCTGGAGATAATGAAATTATCTAACCTGCTCCCAATGTCTGCATAAAACAGTCAGTCAGAGCACACTGCCAAGTGTAGACTGTAATTTGAAGAGTATTGAGTTCTTACTGGCTGAAGAGTTTCTGTGCATATTGGGAATTTTTTTTTTTAAAAACATGTAGGAAGTCTAGCATTTAAAAGAAATAGATTCTTCTTAGTAATTAATCATATCGATACTTTAAGTACATAACCCATTTGCACTGACACAGTCTTGTAACTACTGCATTTAATATGAGTTGGAACATCACACAAATATATTATTCATATTGTAAGGATCAATATAAAATGCAAGTAATTGAGAGTAGCTATACTCAAATATTTACTGTTCCTAATTTTAAACACTCTGAACTTCTGATGAACAACGAATGACCAAGAGGGTTTTTTAGTAATTTGTTTTAAAGACATTAGTTATCATTTGACGGCTTAGAAATAAAGTTCCAACAAAATAGCTTAACTTGAATTATTAGCATATATATTACTATCTTTTACCTTCAAGTAGTTTCTAATTATTTGTCCCAGAATTTTATAGACCAGATTTGAGAGAGAAAATACACTGAGAATGCAGTAAAAAGCAGAAAATGTTTCAAGTTTGACATTTTCAAAGGAAAAAAAAGGCAGACGACGCCCTAATTCAATAAGTGAATAATTGCAACATTTCAGAGACATGTTTCTGTGTTTGTGATTGTCCTGTTGTCAAAACAAACTTTCCCTTTCAGTCCATAGCAGGTAAGTGCCCCACATAATCAAGCTGTTTGACTGTTGTAAAAAATAAAAATGAGTGACTGACTTCTTTGAGAACATAAGTTGCTGATGGTGAGCACAGTACCTGTAGATTGATTTACCTGAGACTTTGATATTTCCCCTTACCTACATAATGCACTTTTTTTGCCTATACTGTCAAGATACATTATTTATTAGCTGTGATGACAATGGCAAGACATTTTTATTTCTAGCTCTTTTTCTTCTAAACATCTAGTAGTAAATTGGGAAATAATAGTTTTGATGATTGGTAACTAAATTGTGAGAGTGCATTTGTTGTATATACAACAGTTGTATATACCTTGAGGAGATCTGTCAAATATGGTGTTTAGATAACCTTTAGTTCCTTTGTAAAAATAGTTTCCTTTGTTGATAAAGTTGAAGCAGATAAAATTTGTTTGAGCTGCCTGTACATCTTCTCTGTGTACTCCTGCTTATTCCCTCTCTCTTGATTTTTTTGGTTTTCCTGGTATTCAAGAAATAATTGTTGAATTTTTGGTCCTAACTTGCACAGTGACAGTGAATGTATTTGTTATGAGATGTGACCATGCATTGTGAGTTTTGAGGTCATTCATTTTCCTGTGGGTGATTTTTTCCATGGTATTTTGTATTGGGTTTTTGTTCATGCTTGCCATTGTTGGAGAAGAGCTGACAAATAACTCTGCAGAAATACAAATACTACTATGAATGCTGATTCTTATTTTAGTGAAATTAAAAGGATATTTTCTAAGGCAATGAGTGCTTGTCTATCTTGAAATCCATGGAAGATTCAACATTGGCTTCAGTGGAAACAGAGTTAGACCAGCAGTGAACAGTTTTGAAAATCAAACCTGTAATTTCCTGTTTGTTTAAATCATAATCCACCTCTTTGGCATTAGCACCCCTTGAACAAATGTGGTGTTTGCACTGTGTTAGTGAAGTCCTTAGCCATGCACAGCAGAAATCTGAATTTATTTTTGACCTTGTAATTTGCAGCATGGATATAAACCTACACCTGGCAGGGCTGAGAGGTCTGATCCTGCAGTGGGAGCCCAGCACCACAGCTGCTCCCAGGGTCCCTGAGTCAGTCTCAGTGGCTTTGCAGAATGTCTCACATGAGGTATAAGGATGCTCCATGGGTGATACTGCTTTGTCTTTGAAGATGAGCAAAATGATGCAGAGTTATATCAGTTTGCTTCCCCATGGAACAAATTCAGACCAGAGTGGGAAGTGTTATGAATGACGTTCTGTTTGTTCAATTTATTAAGCAACAAGATTCAATGTAGCAGCAAGTTTTTAATAGTAACAATTATAAATAAATACAATTAAAGCATTGGAGATGAATACAATATCAAAGTGCATATATTTGAGAATATACAAAATTTGGCAGTAGGTAATTTAGTATAATTGAGGTTTGTATAAAGCATAAGCAAAACCGACCAGGAAGGGGCCCCCCCTCTGACCGGGGGTGCAGGGAGAGACTTGCCCCTCCTCACGTACCAAAACATCAAGGCCAAAAATCCTATTTATATACTCTATGCTACAGAAGTTTCTAGAAAACTCCTCCAAGTTTCTATTCCTAAAATCTACATCACTATGTTGCATGGCACATGCTCTACTAATGGATTAGGGGTCTCTCATCCTTTTGAGGGTCTTATTTCTGACGAGGGCTCGTCATCTTCCTCAATGACCGAGGTGTGACCTGCAGGTAGCGCAGGCGCACTATGTGACTGAGCAGATGTTTTCCATAACAAGACTTTAATTGGGTCCCATGCCTGGAATCATCCCATTTTGGCCCATTTCAAGGTCGAAACTTTCTATTTCTACATGCTGCTTGTCAGACCTACGTCCTTCTACTATTCCCTTCCAACATTCCTCTTTGACTCCCAACATCTGGAAGATGTCCTTTGCCCTGTCTCACCCATCTCCCCCCTCACTCTGTAACAATTGTCTTCTATTGATCTAAATACAATTTTGCTAATATAGTTACAATTTAATTAGCATGAATCACATTTATCACAGAAGACTCAGCTTCTCTCAAGTTGGTGTTTACTCCAGGATCACACTTGTCTGCAGGAATACTGGGCAAACGTGATCATCAGTTCAAGGAAATGTAAAGAGGAGAAATATGTTTTACCTCTAATCCTCCTCCTCAATTTTTCTTCAGCTGCCCACACTTTCTTGCCTCAGCTGGTGTTTCTCCTACTTATTAAATCACAAGTTGCAATAAACAAAGCTATTTTTGTGGTGTAGTGTTAGTCTGCCTACCTTACCCAGTTCCCTGAATACAAGAGCTCCAGAGGACTCTTCTATCTTGTTTGTCTCCTTTTGTGTCTTTATGGCAAATAATAAACAAGGGTTTTTTAAACACTTTAAATTTAATATAAATTTTAAATTTAATATAGATTACATTTAATATATAAATTTAAGTAATTTTTGTTTAGCTTAGTATAAATTAGATAAGATTAGATAAGAGTCACAAAAGATACATGAATTTATAGACTCTGATAACACTTCAGTATAGGTAAGAGTTTCCTATGCAGTTTGTTGCCAATATGTCTGTGATTCAGATCTGCTCATTAGTCTTTGACCTCTCTGGGGATGGATAATAAGGTTATTAATTAGCATTAGCTTTGACATGCAATTTTTGAGTGTTGATACCTCTCCCTGGACAATTCTCAGGAGGAACTGGACAAAGGCAAATCTCTCACAGGCCAGATAGCTTTTGCTATAGATGCACAGATAGCTTTTATTAACTGCACACCACTATTGACCTGTTCTGGCTTCCACTGAAGCAGTGGAATTCTGTGGATGTGACACAAAGTCACAAGCATGTAGACATCATGGGCAAAATTCCCTTTCACTTCATCTGTGCTTTTTGTTGTGCTCTTCTAGAGCTCAGTCCTGGAAAAGACAGGAGCCTTAAGACACGAGATTTGTGCACTGATGCTGTCAGCCCATTCTTCCTTGTAGCTCTTGTATCCATTGGTAACCAAACATGACAAAGGGGTTGAGATATTAAGATACTAAGTTTCATAAAAATCAGTAGCCAAGCAGAGCATTTATACCTGTAAATTTGGACATTCCCAGCAACAATCCTCCCTGCTATAATGTGATTTGTTTATAATCTGCCAGAACTATTCCTGGCAATGTGTAAATGTGTCAGTTCCCAGTTCCCAGTCCACCTTGCATTTCCCACTCATGGTGAGGGAGGATGGCTCCTGGCCACACTTAGGTTATTGAAACAGCCAGTGAGGGACACACAAGGTATTGCTGTGCTGCAGGAAGGAGTGCTGTGGGGCACAGTTCTGCAAGGAAGATGGGCTGATTTCTGTGTATGTGAGATGCAGGGGCACAAGGGAATTGGGATTCCAACCAGCTTGCTAGCACAGCACTCAATTTCTTTCCAACCCCACTGGAATATTCCTAATCTCTGCAGTTTGATGTAGTCCAGTTATTTCCATTGCACACAGTGCTGTGCCACTGCTGGATCTAAATGTAATGTTACCTGATAGAGCTTTGCATCTTTCTTTGGCTCAGTGTTTCACTCAACAAGCCTTCTCCCCAATTTCAGCAGGAAAAGGGATGGTGTAGAGTCCTGTGCTCCATGGGGGAAGGTGGCTGGAGCCAACCAGTTTCTGTGCAGAGGCAATAGTCATTTTTTACACTAGTTGTGTGCAAATTTATTTTCACTCTGTTGGGTTTTTTTGCCTCAAAGTACCTTATTATGGCTACTAAATGAATATTAAAAGTACTTTTTAATGAAATGCACGTCTAAGAGAAACACTGAGTGCTGCTGGTGTTCCTGTAGTACATCTTAGTGTAATCCTTTAGTGTGTTTTCACCATAGATACCTCCAGCTGAGTTGAGGAAATAAAAGCTAAAATGCATAATGTATTACAGAATAGTTTTCTTAGCAAAAACTTAGGACTGTGTTAAACAGGTGTTGAGCACAGGGTCTCCCAAACAAATTTCCAGGATCTGTAAATGCTCTTTACCACCACAAAATAGTAGGTCTTCCTTTACACTAACAAGTAATTTCTCTGATTGTGTGCAAATAATCTTCATAATCCTTCAGCTAGGTTTTGTGTTTTGTAATTTCTGCTCTAAGCTCACGCTAACCTAGTTAAAGCTCAGCCTGACAGCAGGAATAATAATGGCTGTTAAGCAGGGTGGCATGCGCTGCATCTTAGGTTGTTAAGCCTGTTGTTTTATGGATGGCTTAACTTACTAGTTTGCAAAAAGTGATAAAGCTGACCTAAATAGCAAAAGCATATTGTGTTTTGACCACCAGCAGGGTTTATTGAAGAAGTTCCAGCTATTGTAATAAATAGAATTGTAGGCTGTAGAAAGTACCTAGAAAAATATGTATTTTTCTTATGTAACCATTTGTGTTAGTCACTGAACAGGTGTTTAATAATTATGATTGTGTCAATATATTCACTATAACTTCTCTTAACAGAAGACTGAACTTCTGTAAAACTATCTGCTAAGTCTGTAGGCAGAGTCTAATAAGCTAGTAAGTACTAAAAGGCCCAATCACATATTATGTGACACTTAATTAGCACAGCTTATGGTGCAAATGGCTCAGTAAGAATGGAAATAGCTGTGGTGATATCTCTATATAAGGATAGAGGTAAGAGAGCATTGGTGGCTGAGGCAGGACACTGGCACATCATCTCTGTTGAGGCAGGGGAAAGTGATTCTCAGCACAGCTCCTGGAAGAAGTCTGGGGCTGAATGCTGAGGCAAGCAGCTGAACTGTTGGAAGAAATTTTCAAGAAAGGAGATGTGTTTTTCACTGAGAATATGCCTCTTCCCATAACCAAGTTACAACTTGATTTGTTGTAGCTTAAGATACAGCCGCTTTCTGGGAAGTTTGAAGTGCCCTGTTCCTGAGCTGGTCTTTTCATGCCCACGCGTTTCAGCCTGTTTTGGGAACTGGCAATGGTGTTAATGTATGAACTCAAAATACCATGCTGTACAAACACTACAGAACATAAAGTCTGTGATTGAGACACTATTTAAAGCATTTGTAGAAAACCCATGATAATAATTATGGAAATACTGAATAAAAGTCCAAGAAGATTACATGCTTTACTGTGTTAGTCCTCTAGCCAGGGTGGGAAAGGTCTATATGGTCTGAAGGAACCACATTCCCCTGGTAAACCATTTAAACTGCCATTTAAGACACTGTTTACTGTGTTTTTTTCAATTGTTTGAAAGAAGTACAGGGGATAATCTTCAAGATTAAGTACACAACTATGTTTGTACACAATGATAATACACACAAATAATGAAAGTAAACAGAAAACAGCATCTATCGGAAGTGAGGTCCCTTAAGTCCCTTGCATTTATGTATAATCAACTCTCAATTATATGGTCATGTACATTTTTCTCCCTCACATTCTTACAATGACACAGAATTGTACACTCACTGTTGTTCACAGCATTCTAGTTGCTGCCATGATTTGAAATCTCTGCATTCACTTGAGGAGTGTGCCATAACACTTATGGAAACCTCGATATACATATAGCCTTGACTTTGGGGTTTTGTAAAGAAGCTCCCTGCTGCAATAAGTGCTGCATTTCTCTTCCTACTCTTTACTGCAACAAAAGGGTCAAGCACGATATTTTGTAGCACTCTTTGTGATATTGGTGTGGACTCTGACTCAGGGATTTTATAAGCAGCACCAAATAAGAGACAGTAATTTCTTACAGTCAGAGTAGTTTCAATGTTAGCCCAGTGTTGCAGTCATTTTTATTTTTCCATATTGTTTATAATTTATGCCTTGTAGAGAAAAAAAATTCATCAGTAATTGTTCCTTGCTGGTGTGTCAGTCTAGTGGAACTATGAAGAAAAATTACTCCCTTGCTTGGTTTTCCACTTCCCTGGGTAGAGGCATTGTTGTGCCGTCAATCAACATTATGTGTAATATTCTGAAAATCACGAGCCAATATTTGATTCCTATCTTGGCTCTCCTCTCATTTTGATGTGGTGCCCAGATTACCTCCTTCATCTTCTGTGTTTGTTAATGTCCAGTGAAATGCAAACGCTGTGCATGGAATCATTGTGGCTCCTTTTACTATGACCCCAAACAGCAAAGACTCATCTGACTATGCAGAATTAGATTTAACTTGTCTGTTAATTTTGTCTTAGCTTTGTTTACTTTGTGTAAAGCAGACAGAGGTGACTAATGAGAAATTGTGGGTGTTTTCAGAAACTTTTTTAACAGAAGATAGTAACAAAAAGGGTACTGTGATGGTAAAAACTCAAAAGTGTTCAGAGCAAAGCAAGGAAACCATGAGAGAGGATGAAAGCTGGTTGCACCTAATTGTCCACTCCTGAAAAGGGTTTTCAGTTGTTTCAGCTGGATATGGGATATGTGCCTATCTCCAGGTCAGTGTTTATGTGAGCTGTGTGTCTGTAATTCCCCTGAGGGTTAATGGGTGTGCAATCTGGTTCCATAAACAACCAGGCCTGACATTCAGTTCTACATCTAGGGAGAGGTACCTGCAGGAATAGAAGGTCTCTACTAGCTTCCTTAGGATATTCCAAATTTTAATATTTCTAGGCAGCAGAATTAAGATCTAGATCTCCACTGACCAAAACGGATCACTAGCTACATAGCTTGCCTGTAGTGCTTTATATAGGCACATATTTTAAGATTTTTAAAATGTTAATTGGAATCCCACCCAGACAGACTCAGCTGCCTAAACATAAGCATCCTGTACCAAGTCATGAAAATGAATTTTTCATCCCCACCACCCTTAACAGTAAGTAACCTTGTCTGCGTCTAGAATTTCCAGTGGGTGGGCTACTCAACAGTTGAAATCTGCTGAAGGATATGAATAAAAATGGCAACTGTATAAAGTTCACAAAATCTTCCAATTTTTCTCCTTTTTCCTTGTAGGTCAAATCTGTTGTGCAATATTCTCTCAGATGACTGATAGTCCTACTAAAATCCCACTTTAATGAGAGGACTGTATAATGCCAGAGTAGAAGCTGCAATGTTATAAAATATTAGGATGGTTTCTTTTCTTTGTGTGATGCAAATTTATTATATCATGTACTTTTATGATAGCAGAAGGAAGTTCAGTATAGCCTTTGGCTTCTCTATTAAGATTTTGTTGTGGCCTCATATAGGAGTCTGGCACCTCCTGCATAAAATAAAATGAAATTTAGTAATTTTCTACTGGTATTATCTAAATAATAAAATGGTCATGGTGAGAATTCCTTCTCTTCTTACAAGTGTTCATTTAGCAATTCTAGAAGCAGAGATTAGATTTGGCTTTCTTTCTTTTCTGCACAACATTCTCATTATTTTTGTGCACGAGACCATCAATTCACAATCTGTGAATCAGTTATCAGTAATTGTGTTTAAAATTCTCTCTTGAATTTTGATAAAAATACCTCTGAAATTTAACCTCAGACTGATTTTTCAGTATGTATTTATGTTCATCAACAGCATAAACCTTTGTTTCATTCAAAGCATTGCTTTATCTTCCTCTTTTCTCAAAATGGCTTAATTTTGAAAACATGACTGGAGTACAGAACACATTACACACACTCCCAACACTTTGTTTCCGCTGACAGCTTTTCCTCTGTATCAGAGCAGTTGAATGAAATGTCTTTTGCCTAGTAATAATTGATTGATAAACCTTTCAAAATTACATCCTAGAAGAAACATCCTGAAAGAAATAGCCACAAACCAGTTTTGGGGAGTTTTTTTGTAAATATTAGCTATAGAAAGAGTGACGACTAAACATTCATGGAACCATTGTCTGCAGGTAGACACATAGTGCATAAAACACGAGTGCAGGCAAGGGCAGAGGACAATTGTGAAAGATGTTTTGGGAAAATGAATATCAGTACTGCAGATGAGCCTGTACAACTAAGTATCATGACTGCATGGAAGCCTCTGGTGGTTCTGGAATGTCTCCTGGGGGTCTCCTGATAGAGCCTGATCATTTCAATGACATCTCTTAAGCAGATTACATGTCCAGTGCATGAATGAGCAGGAGTCAAGTGCACTGTCTTGTTTTTGGGAAGTCCTTGACTTCTTGTAAGGGACTATTGCTAAATGACTTGGTGAAGAACTTGATCTTGCAGGGTGCTGAGCACTGCCCTTGGTCCAGCAGAGCAATCAGGCGTATTCATGCTGTCATCAAACAGGAAACACTTTCCAAATTTTTTAAAATTCATGCCTTCACATTATTTTTTTGGATTTTGCTTTACTTGTGTACACAGGCAAGGACATATAAGGATGTTCTGACCATATTCTCAGTTCTTTTCTCACCTTGTTTTTTGGAGGAACTTTAATAGAGTGATCTACAAAATATTATGTAAAACAGTAATATTCAGCAAGGAAGAAATTCTCCCTTTGTGTGTATAACAGTGGTCTCCTCATGGTGAGTTCTAGGAAAAGTTTAATAACAAAAAAGAAAGAATGCCCAAACTTGAAGATAACAAAAACATTTGATCAGCTTTTGCTGCCCTCCTGCTGGGAAGACTTGATTTTGAGTATTCAGAATGACCATGGCCTCAAATTATCTGACAGAATGAACTCTGTTGTACAGCAGAATTATCACCTAGAAGAAGACTTGAAGATGCTACACCAATTCAAATAATACATTTTTATTTAAAAGCATATTATTGAAGTATTTCACATACCATTTTGTGGCTCTTGTTGGTGATTAATGACTGTTTTCATTACATATTTTAGAGGTACAATGGCACTGTAACATTATGTTTTAAGGTTGATGGCGTTGTTTTCTTTACTGTTTTGGAGTGGTTTGAATGTTTTTAGTTCTTACTAGAAACGTAACAAATACATCTGCTCTTATAACCCTCCAAATATCCCTCTTGGATCAACATAAGCTGTTTAGCTCAAGTAGTAATGTACATTCACTTGAGCCATTTTCTGTGAAAAATGCATTTTTAAAGTCTTAAATAATAAGAAGCTCTCTAGCAGCCTCTGTGATTTCCCACCCAAATAGGGAAGAGTTTAAAATAACAATTTTGAAGAAATGAATAATGGAGGAAAGTAATTCTCTGTCTTTATTTTCAGTGCATCAGTAGTCTGAGGTCAAATTTTGCCCACATTGAACACATTGCTGCAGTCAGGAACTAAAAGCATGCTCCACAAATTCAGCCAGTTCCTATCACCATTAGTGTTTATGCAAAGAATTATAACAGATATGAACAAATTACTTTGAAGAACCTACTCACACATTCAAAGAGCAATGTCCTAAACATCCTAAAGTACAAAAAATAAACAGTAGAAACACTCCCAATCAGTATCACAGGCAGTTTGGCAAAGCAGTGAAGATGTCAGGGCCGTAATTTGAACGATGGTTTTAACACGCAAATAGAGAATATGTATGGTGAGTTAAGCTGCATAAAGCCTTTCTTCTAAATCCAGATGTAGGCATTAACTCACATATTTGAGATGGCATGCTTATTTGCTAAGTGCAAAGATGGCTGGAAAAAGGCTTTCCTGACTGATGATAAAAGCTGGAGCACTCTTTAATTTTGGTTACTGCCAAGCTTATTTCAACAACCACAATAGTTATTTGGCTTCATACCAAAAAGTGGCAATATAGTACTTACATGTCTATGGATCAAAATTAGATGAAAAATTGCTGTTTCTCATCTCCAAAGCCATTTGCCACACATTTTATAGGCCTCAAGATGCCTTTTGTAATATGTGATAACAGAGCCAACTGAAGCATCTGCCTGGGAAGAGATTACTTTAATTATGGGCTCAATGTCCTATTTTCTGCAAGTGTTCCCCAGAGAATTTCTTACTGCTGGATGAGAGGTGTTATGATGCACATTAAAACCTACAAGTCAAACAAAAGAGGTTGTAAAAGTGAGACAAGGGCACCCATAGAGACCCCAGTCTTGTATTCAGTGGCTAAAAAAATAACCCTGTTCTGTGATGACAACTTTCAGTTAATCTAATACCTGTTAAAATAAATTTCCAAAATATATATATGTAAAAAAGACTGATAGAAAAGCTTACCTTTTTTTTCCTTATCCTATTATGTTTTGTAAAATTGATTGATCTGTAGAAGTCTTTAAAATGTTCATATTTTCCTTTTAATTTTTTCAGTACAGTAGTTTCTAATGATGTAATGTGGAAAATGCAGCAAAGAGGTTTCTTGTTAGCTTCTATTTTTGTTACATGCGAAGTTTCTTGTCATTAAGAATTCATTTGCCTTCTGCTGTAGTATCATTGATCACAATTAACTCACTTGATATTAAAGTGGATGTGCTGTATGCTGCTATAGAAATTCTGGGTAAATCACCATTCATTTAGCCCAGTTTAATGGATACTTAAAGTATTTGTCATTCTCTCTTCATCAATTAGAAGAAAGCCTAGAAATCTTCATTAGCAGCTGCTGCAATGATGAGCTAAAAGTTTTTCTTTACACAAAATACGATGGAAGAGCTGTAAAGATGGCTTGAAGATGCTGTGACAGCATGTGAAGTACTGGGAAACTTCCTTAGAATTTGGAAAATTGCCAAAATTAAAAGGGAAAATGACATCTCTAGAAGATACTGAACTTTAAAAACAAAACAATAACAAACCAAATACACCAAAAACTATTTGAAGTATATTTAAAACAGAGGGCCATAACTTCCTCTTTGATTTTGTGCAATTATTAGAAAGGTTTATTCTCATCAAACGTTTGAGTGAAAGCAATGCTCATCCTTCATCAATAATATCGACTAATATCAGGGATTTTTCAGTCTGCTAATTTTATAGTAACTGTATGTCTTCAGTGAAGCACAACCAAGTCTGAAAAGAATGTTCAATGGTCAGTATTTCCCTGGTCTGGGAGAAGGTACTGTGGAGATTTCACAGCATAGCAAATGGAAACAATTAGCTACCACTGATAGCATCCAGCTCCAGGAGGAGGTTGTCAGGTTGTGGTCATCACATGTGTCCCTTCTTCATGTTCAGCATTTTAGGTGCCTGGGGAATACTTGCTCCAAACTTGGTCTCTGCTGCTGTATAGGTGTCCTGGTTTAGGGCAAATGTGGGGGAAGACCTCCGGAAGGAGCCCCTCAGAAAGCAAACCTCCACGACTCCTGCCCCCACCACCGGGTTCGGGAAGAATTTTCTCGGAGAGAAGTGGAAAAAAAACCTGTTTATTTAATAAGGAAAACACTCCCCAGCACACACAAAAAGAAAACTGAACAACACCAGATGACAAAAAAAACCTCCTTCACTGCTCTGAAAGGATGACAAATTCAGAAAGTCTCTCCTGCGAGTGGTCGCCCAGTTTTCAGTCTCCGGCGCTGGGGATGACTGCTGCTGATCACAAAATGCAGACTCCCGGTGTTTCGTGGTGTTTCCCAGGTCCCTGTCCGGAACAGGTTCAGGTGGCGTAATTTTATTTAGGTAAAAGCAAAAAGTAGAAGCAAGCAAGCAAAGTAAGCAAGCAAAGCCAGCAAGCAAGCAAAGCCTTTCCTAAACGCAGACCGTGGGGGAGGTGAGCCGGCCGATAACAAGACAAAACAAACCCTCACCCTCAGAGCCAGTCCCGAAAGCACAGAACACAACACGAAGCACAAACCGAACACACGATTGGGGATACAAGCACCACGTCACCCTAGGACAATAGGCTAACTTTATAAACCCAGTCACAGCATGATGTGCTGGCTCAGAGATGCCTGACCTGCATCTGCAGGGTTGAATTTGGGTTTGGAAGTGGTGGCACATGTTCTGTCTGGGCTGTGGGTGTGCTCATGGAGTCTCACAATGTAAGCTTTCGGAAGTGGATGGAGAAAGCTGGAATACTGTAGATGACTTTGCCTGGAGCTGTTCTGGGTTAGGAGGAGAGGGAGATCAGCTCTCTACTGGGTACAACATGGTAGGACACAGAGACATGGCCTCTGGCCCCATAGAAGGATTAAGGATTAAATATTAGATCCCTTTTCTATCTTCTAGGCTTTTCATTGTTGTTCTTGGGGTTTTTTTCTGCCTTCTTCTCTGGCTGTAAGAAGCTGTGTGGTGCCAGGGTTTAATGGAAGGTTTTAGCTCATACGTAAATAGGAAAAGCCCTGTTCTGTGAGGGGAGATCCTTGACCTGAGCTGGCAACTGAGTCAATATCAGCTGTTTCCAGGCTGAATGCTTTGCCTTTTGGTTTATTACTGACAAGATGGAGAAAAGGGTCATGAATATCCATGGCTTAGTGAAGTGACTGAGGCCACTTTTCATGGTCCTGGATTCAGGACACATGGACATGTGGGAGCACGGCTGGTCAGTTACTGGTGTCCCTTCTGAAATGTTGGGAGAGACTCTTCATCATCTGTGAAAACTATGTGTGCCTGAACCCCTATGCCTGGAAACCTCCAGGGAGGCACCCATGTGCATCTAAAGCTGGGCTTCCTCGGCTGCTCTCCCAGGCTCATGTGCCCTACATACCACCAGATCCCCTTAAGGCATTTGAATCATGCTGAAAGTCATGTAAAATTTCAACTGTGATTTCTGCAAGGGCAGACATTTCAGCTGTGACACTTTACCTTGCCAGAAGCCATTAAATCTGTTCGGATATTTCCCTGCTTGCCAGGGAGAGCTGACCTTCCTTCGGGTGAAGTGTCCAGCTTTGGAGCTACTGTTCCTTTGCTCTTGGAGCTGGCACTGTTTTGTGGCTCACCAGTGTTCTTAGCCAGAACTTTGTGTTTTAAATAGTATGGGCAATTAGGTCATCATTCTAATTATTTATGTGCAAGTTGTTGTCTTTTTTGTTTCAAAAAAAGTTCTGAAAGGCCGGAGCTCTGCAGTTACTTAACATGATGAAATGTCATTTCTTAAGAATGGTGTGTCTCCCAGTGGCTTTGAGCCCTGAGTTTCTTGTTCCGTGGAGCTTTTAACTTCTAAGGGGACTTTTTTTTCTGATTGTTCTCAGCATCAAGAGCCTCAGAGTCAGGCAGGCAAAGGGCTGGAAAAGATAATAACTCTGTGTCTGAGTTGCTCCTTGCACTGTCAGCTGATGTCTGTAGCTCGCATCTCTGTCCTGCTTCACCTGGCTGTGGCTGTAACTGCTGGGAGGTCTCTGCCCATCTGGACTGGAGGCAACAACTGCACTGTGGTGGCTCCTGACTCTTCCAGCAGAAGAGATCTGCATCTTGGATTGCATGGGGAGGGGAGGGAATGGTGTTACAATCCTCTCTCTTTCAAAGTCACCCGAGATGTCCCTTGACTGGAAACCACTAGTTTATCACTGTGAGCCATTGTCCATGCTGATTGATGAGTGATTTTTTTTTTTTCAACCCCTCCCCAATATCCATGGACATCCATGTCAAGCATTTTCTCCTTTTTGTGAGGTTCATTCTTAGTTCCTGTGGCAGCAACATACCCATCAATACTGAAAAATTTCATAATCCTGGAAGAGCCCTATGGTCTCCATGAGCCAAACTTCAGAAAAGTGCAAATTATTTAATGTTAAATTTCTAAAAATTATTTAATTCCTCATGTATTAGTACACTTGCTTGTGCCTTTAAAGACATAACCATTGTGATCCTGAAATCACATCTAAATCTAACTTTGCATTGCCATATGGCACAACCTGCAGACACTAAGACTCTGGAAATTCATGTATTAGGTTGCCAGACTGATGTGATGGATAAGTAGATTGTCATAAAAGTAATTAGTTTCAGTGTATGTAGATTGCACTCAGCCTTTTTTGTTGTTAAGCTTTTAAGGATTGATCTTTTAATGCTTTGCTGTGATACAAAAACAAAGCATCTCACAGGAGGACAATCTGGAGTTGAAAATTTTTAGTATGTGTTTGCTGAACGAAATAAAAATAAAATGGATCTCACTCTTGCTAGTGTTTAGGATATATCAGGAATATTTACTTGTATTTGTAAGGATATTTCTGTTGTTCATTTGTAACCCACCAAGGATCTAACTAGTAGCTAGGTTTGCTGGTTGTGACTATGTTCAGAGCTCTGGAATACTTCTGGCTACAAGCCCTGTGGACTAGGAGAAGAAATAAAAAATAAATTAAAAAAATAATAAGCAAGGACTTCTGAGGCTGACTGATGTTGTGCAATGTGATATAGATAACAATTGGATGGCTGTTACAGTGGTCAGTAAAGGCAGTTTAGTTGCAGTAGTTTAATTTGACAATGGTAATTAATCTGCAACTCACTGCTCTTGTTGCCAATCTATCTCCCAGGTAGTCAAGCTGGATTTCAAGGCTGGGTTTTTGTCTCACTTTTGGCAGCAGGGATTTTCTGTTGCAGAACGTGACTTGCAATGTGAATTCCCAGCTGGAGCTACCAGGGAGTGCCAAAGCCAGGACAGAGCAGGTAATTGACCTGAGAGCCCATCCTGGAGCTCTGCATGCCCTGGATCTCCAAAGGCTGTAGCACATCTTGGGGCTCTCAGCTGCGTGGAGCTTTTTGTGTGAAAGTGGAAGGTTCAGGAGCACTAAACACTCAGTGACAGAGAGAAAGGGAGGGATACAAACCTCAGCCGGAACAGGGATATTAGCCAAGTTTATTAAGTTTTCATGAGTTTAATTAGACTTTCAGACAGTAACAAAATTACAGAATAAGTGAAGCTCAGTGTTTGCAAGTGCTGGAAGCTTTGTAGTGCTCTGTTGAGCAGTGCTTTAATAGTAAATTTAAATTTTCAAGTTAATTTTGAAAAATTAATAAATAGAATTTTAACAAACCCTCTTCCCCCCCCCCCTTCAAATTGGCAAAATCAAAATCAAGTCGTTGGGTCGTATTCAATTCACGTGAAAGTGTAAGCACAGAATACATTTCATGGTTGATTTATGAGCTCCTTGAAAATATGGTTTATAATGAAATGCCGACAGGCCCTTAAAAAATTAGCATAACAAATAGCAATGTAATAATACCTTTCATGTCTGTGCATTCCTGCAGATTCACTGTCAGTGAGCACTTGCCAAAGAGCAGAGCACTTCCAGCCACGGCTGGGCAGCACACCCAGACAATGCACCCCCAGAAAGCTGACTGCCTGCTGCATGGATGTGGAGTCATGGATTCAGAGAGTCTGCATGGGCAAAGTTAAATCAGCAGTAATTCTAGCAAAATGATTTCAAATTAAGAATAGCTGTCTCCAGCTACAGAGCTATGGCTGTTATTACTAGTTATTACTAGTTGCTTAGTTATTACTAAGGCAAAACATGAGAAGTGTAACTTTTACTGCTGGCAGTACTTAATTTCAGGGGTTTTTGAGAATTAGGAAATATAGCTGAGATGGTAGCTAGAAAACCAGTAATGGCTTGGGCTGTCATTGTCCATATAGAAAGTCTGTATTTATACTTTAGACCTTTATTTTGATGAATTTTACAGTTGAGCCTGGTCTCTACAGACTGGTGTCTTGATGCTTTGCCTGTGTCAAATGTTTGCAATATATGTTTCTGCTGATGTGTTTCTTTGGAACATTTTTTTTTAATAGAATAACCTGGGCCAAAGCTGGATAACTGGGTCAGAGTCAGTGTATTTTTATGTAGAAAAGTCTGGGCTGTGGGCATCTCAGATTTAATGTCCATAACACGAGTGGTTTGCCACTAGGAATTTTGAGGGCATTATAGTGACCTCAATCTGCTCACACAATCACTGAAACAAATTAAAGAGCAGAAGTACTATGCAGCTGTTAGTATGCAAAGGGATGTTGGAGGCTGTTGAAATACAAAGCAAGAGAAAGACAGTGAGTAGCATAATCTTTGGTCCCCCAGCAACTGATGCACAGTTATAGATAGATGAAGCTAAATTTTAGCGTTGAGGTTCATACATGCAGAGTATAATTACATTTTTATTCTAAAAATGCCGTTGAAACAATGTTAGACTAAGTGGTTTGTTTTCAAAGGAAAAGTTAAAATGGGAGATATAATTCCGGATGAGGTAGTTAGAAAGAGCTGTTTACTCTGTTTCTCAGTAGCATATTGTTAAGATTATTTTGGGAAATACAGAAATGGGTGGGGACACAAAAATACAGTCTGGGAAATAGAAAAGAGCAGCAAGCTTTTGGTGAGACAGCAAAGCTCATAGGTGTTCAGGCTAAGCCAGCCTGGGAAGACTTCATGCAGAAAGTCAGCGCCTTGCCTACAGAAATTTGGGAAAAGTAAAAACACTTGAGAAGCAACTTTTTTATTCATACAGAGCTGCTTTTTTTTTCGTTTTAGTGGCATGTCTGTGCCTGTGGCAATCCTCAGATTTCCACTATCCAAATGTCAGGTTAGGAGATTACAGTTTACTGGGGAGAGGAGCAGAGACAGAGGAGCCAAAAGTTTGGGGAAGCCCAAGCCAAGGCTTCACATTGTCATAATAATTCAAGCAATTTTATTTATTTTACTTAAGCACTATTGGGTAACTAAGGTAAAAAGTGATCATGAAAAGGTCTTATCTTCATTTGTATTAAATGGGGACAGTGTCCATCTCCTGCACTTAGCCTCAGCCTTCAGCTTTCTCACTGTCATTTTTAGTAGGAGAATTTGTCCTTTTTGTTAATAGATTAATAAAGGAATAAAACAGCCACCTTAAATTCAGTAGCATACAAATTGGCAGATTGCTTTTTTTCCCTGTTTTTTGACTAACCAGGCTAAATATCCTGAAAGATTTGGTCTTCAGTCAGCATGGTCAGTGCATGGTCCATTAACCATATTTCTTAGGTTTACAGTCTTACTCTTTAGAGCACAATTTTCTGTCATCATGTCCCTTGTAGCCCTTAGCAGATCCAGCAAGGAGAGAGAGAGATGATTCCCAGGGAATCAAACTGCTTCTTTTATGGTTGTAGCATTCATGACATTGCTCATGACAAGAGGATCATAATCCAGCTCTACAGTTGTTACCTCATGAATTGTACCATATGAATTTGGGTCTCTAAAGGATTCAAAAACTTTTAACCAGTGTGTATAACTGGAGGTTGCTTTACCATTTTTTAGACACTGACAAAAAGATACTCAGCTAGTGCTGAGGAACTGCAGAAAAGCCAACACTTGAAATATAATTTCCTCAAATACTACAAAGTAGACTATAAGAAACAAATTATCTGGTTTCTCTGCCAAAGACTCTCAACCATAACAACTCTTAGTAATCTTCAGCATCAGATGATGTGTAAATTAATCATTCATTGCCCTCCAGTTCCAGTTTTCTCAAGGAAAATGTTTCCTAATCTCAGTTAGAGCGGATGATACTGTTTTAAGTCCCGTGCACAGGATGATGTTGTCTGGGTAATGTGAGTACTGGTGTACACACAGGACATGAGAGCTTCCCATGTGATATGGTGCTGATAACTCGCAGTGCAAGAACTCTCAGGACCTGGGGCTTCTTATTTAGCTGAAGACATGCAGCAGCACTGGTATTTGTTGGGAGGGTTGCCTGTGCAGGAGCACAGGAATCTCAGGAGCCTGAGAATCTCACGGATGAAATGCATGTGCTGGAAGGAGTTTGAGACACAGGAGTTTTGGGCTGCCTTGAGAATGACTTAACAGCTATCTTGTTTTTGCCATCTGTGCCTTGTTTTAAAGAAAGGAGGTCTGATCCAAACTCGCTTAATTTGAAGTCTGATATGTATGTCATGATTTGATAAAATTTCTTGGTTAGAAGTTTCACATTTTTACTAGAAATGGCAGGTATTTATAATTTGCTGCAGAAGTGGTTTTCATGTTTTAGCATAATTTAGAGTGAATTAATGGCTTGTTATTTATTGCCTAATGCTCTGCAGGAGTGATTTATAAAGCCATACTCTGCACTGCTTGTTACTTTGTATTCTCTGCATTAGGTGTATCATCAATATCATTAAATGAATTCACAGTGACAGTGCTCTGGAACTATGGGTTTTGATACAAGGGTAACAGAACATAAATCAAGAATTATGTTTAATTCATAAGAGGCACCAATCTCTCATTTAAGTGTAGGCTGGGCTAGATGGTGTCAAAAATATGCTTTACAATACCTCTTCTGATTGCATTTCAGACCCTCTCTATATGCCCTTATGTTCTCTGCGAGAATAATAGATAGCAATACAGTGCAGTTTGTCAAGTGAATAACATTTCTGGTTTTATATACTTGGGTGAAAATGCTATCATTATTTTTACCACAAGCCAAAAAGGAATATATTTACATGAATATACTTAAAAATATTCTTAAGGGAATCTATAAATTTAAAGGCAAATCTTGCCTATTCTCTGCAATAAATACAATAGTTAACTATATAAATTGCACTTTAAAAATCCAATATTTTGTAGTATTTCTAACTGTTATTTTTACTCCTAAGCAGAAATAGAAATAGAAATAAACTTCTATTTTAGTCTTTCTTTTCTTAACTCTTTAAATTTCTCTTGAATTAGTACATCAAAATCCACAGCATTGAAAAACCTGTAGAATATTTAACTAGTATCTGTTGACTTTTTATAAATTTTATGTAAATATTTCTTTTCCCTTTGGCTTTTGTAAAAAAATCATTCTTAAAAGCCTAAATTTAGGATTGGCACTGACTTGAAAATGCACTTCCACCTCACTATTGCTCCAAGTGCATATGAACTCTTGACAGTATCATTCACATATAATGGCAATTTTGAAGCAAGAAGATTCAAATCTCTGTGCTTAGATGCAGTTTATTGGAAGTGTTAATTATGTAGGAACTAGGGCTGTCATTTGCTAGAAGTTTGCTCATCACTTCACTGCAAGAAGCGGGACATGGTCTCTTTGACACTTCTTGGAGTTAACAAAATAGTCATCAGGTATTTTAAATAGCTGGAAGGAATTACATTCATGAGAGAATACTAATGTTTGCACATAAATCAAAACAAGAAAAAATGTTTTGTGAAAATGAAGGAATTCTTTTTGTTCAGTATTTTGAACATTTATTCTCAGTGGAAATGAAGGACAGCAAAACAAATAGCATATCTCTGGAGAAGGAGAGAAATCAGACTTCAGGGCCTCTTTGTCCCAGCTTTCATGCTATATCCTTTCATTAATATTTTCTATATTTGCTATATCCTTTCATTAATATTTTCTAACACTTGTTAGAACAAGAGAAAAAAATCAATTTCAATATATGATGAAGTTTATTATACAAAGCTGGAAGAGATTGTTGGGATTTTTTTTAAGTTTCACTTAAAAATAAGTTGGAGCAGGATATTTGCAATGGATAATTCTACTCAGTTTGTAAACAAAACTTAGGTACTGTTCTATAACAAAAGGCAACTATATGTGAAAGTTAGAAATTCTCGTTAGTGTTTTACTCATTAGTGTTTTACCCAAATCTTCCAAAAATGCTTCATCCTGTCACCTGACATGGAGCAGCCTCCCCTCCCATTGTTGTGCTGGGTGATGTTAAGGTGAGTTTTGGGAAGGTGTGTGGGCTCTGAGGTCTCAGGAGATTGTGGCCCAGAGATTTCCAGGTCTTCCCTCCAGCCCATGGGGCATCTCTCCCACCTCTGCTGGCAGCCATACCCAAACTGCAGCAGATAGTTTGGAGCACCTTCTGCTGAGTTTTGCAAAGAAAATGGATATCTTGTTAGCTATGGATAGCATCCTTAGGCTGGGCAAAAGGGTGCTCAGCACAGAGCTGTCATGTACCTACTTAATGTCATTAATGTGCTCAAGACCACAGAGCTCGTTTAGGATCAGAGGTTAATGGTGCAAGAATTAACTGCAAGCTCATTTCATTTATTAGTACTTCTGAAATAACAGTGACTGGGGTAATTTTTCTTCATTATGTTGTGTGTCCTTTGGTTAGGAGGGTGCTGTTCTAAAATGAGTAGCTGCTGTACATGGTGACACAGTCCAGATCCATTTTCTGGGCAACTGTCCAGTTTCCAAACAGTCACTGGTATTAAAATTTTCTGTCATCAGCATTAAAGGTGCCCATGTCAGTTAAAAAAAGAAAGATAAAACACACAGGGAAATTGAATTTAATGTAGCATAGGATGTATTTCTGTAGTGAAAATGCTGCTTGTCCATCCCTCTTTCTCCCTGCATTAATTGCTTCTGAATTTCTAGGTCCATTTCAATGAAAGTTGACAACAACTTAGGTGTCTTTAATAATATTGTCTTGGATGTCCGAATATAGAGGACCGTATTGGGAAGGATTATTATATACAAATGGAGAAAAATTTGAGGAAATTCAGGCTTGGCAAGAAGCTCCAGCTGAGCACATGTTTCAGCAAACTCCTCCTCAGCCAGGAGGGGATGGAGTAAAGATGGTACCATTGTTGCTGCACGTGATGAGCTTTCTGTGGCTTAGAAATCACTTCTCCTTACTTCAGGTGTGGCATGACTGTGTACATACTCCTGCTGTGTGGAGGGGCACAGGAAAATACAATGAGTTAAACCAGTACCAAATAAACCCATACTTGTCATGAAGTCATGGAGCAGCATCATTCAGCATAAATGACGCCAGGAATGCAGACACGGATTCTCGAGTTCAGGAATGCAAGGCTTTAAACAGGATCTTTTTAAAGTATGATCCCAAAAAATTCAAATGGCATTTTCTCATTTTTATACAAGTTTCAGTAGTGTTAATTTGTATAAATGTTTTTCAAACCACGCGTAGTGTTTTAGACCATTGAGAAATGTAGGTGTGGTTCATTTAAAATCCCATTCAACAGGACAAATCTTAGCATTTGAAAAGCAAAGATTTTTTTAAATTTAATGTATTTTGTTGTGTATAATGAAGCATATGAAATAGCCTGGAAAAAAAAGCAGTTTCATTCTTGCTTCATAAAACCAACAGGTCAAAATTCTTTACCATGTTCCTATTGTAAACTCCTCAAAAGACCAAGTACCAGCATGACAAGTATTGAAGAACAGTTTTCCACAACTCTACTGACAGCTGCAAAAAAGGAAGGTATTTCCCTGCAGCAAGACAACATTTAAATTTTTGTGGTAAGCACAGATCAAAAGATTTGTGAATGGAAACTCAGAAAAGGCTTATGTTCTGGTTTACTAAAAGTATCTAAAAGAATTATAATGTTTTCTGTATCTCTTAGTTTAGGAATTATGAAGTCAATAATACAGCAAGAACAATGTTCAAGTGGAATACGTATTGAGAGATAGAAATAAATAGACCATTTGAAATTCTTAAGCTGAAAGGTACATGTTAACATGTCTCCATTGAGTATTATTAATATGTAAACCCAAATCTTTAGTTTTAATGCAAGGGATTGGCCTCAGGTCAATAAAATTAAAAATTTTCTTAAAACACATTTGTTTTTTTTTTTTAAAAGGGTAGCAATATCGTACAAGGAATCCAAACTTACCGTGAGCTGTTGATTGAGGGATCCTCAGGAATGGATGCACCTGGAAGCTAAAAGCCACACATCACCAGCTGTATTTTAAAACATTTTATTTGTTGTTTGAAATATACTGTTTTTAACAGTCTTTGTACAGGAATAACATAGAGTTATCTTTGCCAGTGGATGAAGTCTGCCTGTTTTCTCAGCATGTGCCAAACAAGTGGTACAGCATAGTTAGTGTTGCTATTTTTTCAGCATTGTTTTAGATGCTGTTCTTGGATATGTCTTATTTTCTTCTAAATTTATATTTGTATCTCTGTCATCCACACACCTTTACCAGCTAGCAGTTTACTGCTGTTTGTTCCTTCCCTCTGATGGGTCTTGCTTCAATTCTTTTGACTCACTGCCACATCCATCCCATTCATAGCAACAAGGTACCTTCTAGCTTATGATATATTGTTTTTCATTGTAGATTTTCAAGATTTGAGCCATTCTCTGTGCAGACATGGGATTTTTTTTTCCAGAGATCAGCAGATGCCTGATGATCATTCAAAACAGGAAATTGCTAATTACACTTATAGTACCTTTATGTAACTTTGCATGAAATCTGTTAGGAATCCATCCTTAATCTGGTCAGTTTTACTTGGATTGCACTGGGAAGATTTATGTCACATATGGAATGCCACTGCTTCCCATTCCAGGAGACTCTGTGTGGAGCCAATACTTTGGATATTTTTGACAAAGAGAGTCCTCAGAAAACCAAGGTTTTAGGAAACCTGTTCAATTTACCCTGACACTTGTGAATTTTTCCCAGGCAACTCATGGGAACTGTCCCTTCCCTAAGGGTAGAGGACTAATGCAACAGTGGACCTACTACCCAAAATTCCTCAGTTGAAGAGGAGAAATTTGCAAGAACAAACCCATATTTTTTTGGTTTTGTTTACTTGATGCAGTATTTTCACAAAATCTTAAAAACTGTATGACTCTGAAAACCCCATTAGAATAACAGTTATGAGAAGAGATCCTCTTTTATCGTTAAGTGTTAGCTTGAGTTTGATGTTTTATTAATCAACCATAAACTTCTTAGCTACACAAATTACAGATGAATTTCTCTAATTTCCAGCACCACTCTGTTGTGTACAGCAGCAGATGTGCAAGTCTCCAATGAATGCCTTCATCTGTAGTACTTGGAATTTGGGATTCCAGACAGGGGAATTTGAGCTCCCAAGCAATATTACATGTAAAACATCAATAATTATTTGTGTGTATTTGAAAAGTTCACCTTCCTGGCAACTTTACTGAACTGAATTCCCAATACGTTCATTTTGATAGGAAACTGTCATTAGCAAATAAATGAAGAGTTGAAGTCTGGTTGCGTTTCACCCAGAATCACCATTTTTTTGTTCACCACGGCCAGTGTTTTTTTGTTCACCAGGGCCAGTGTTAGTGCTAAAGAATCTCAGAGCATCAACTGGATATTTTCCTACAAAGATTCATTCTATTGTTGTGCTCATTCTGCCAGAGACTTCTGAAAACAAATCTATGCTCAGGAAAAATTAGTCAGTAATAAAAAAGCGAGAGCAACCATCTATCCTGGAAGTACTTACATTGTGGCTTAGATTCTCTGTTACTCAGGTTTCTTTCGAGGTTAGGGTTATAAATCTCTTCGTTATTACTTTACTCTAAGAGAAAGGTTTTAGACTTCAATGTCTTTTTTAATAATGGGATTAAAGAATTATTATCCACACCGTATCTAAAGGAGATATAGCAATGTAGCTTAGCAGGTAATTTGTTTCTGAGTAAGACAAATCATGGATTGTTTCCCAGTGAGAAACAGATTCAAACTCATTATTGTTGGAACAGTATATTATATGGGAGGCTGCTGTCCAAATGAGTTGTAAATTCAGTGTATTTATGCCTGTGTCAAGTGACTGACCAATTCAAGGTGAAGTTCAGATTTTGTTTAACGTAATTTTGATAATCCTATTATTATTTTATTATGCAAAAGCATTCACAAATACCAGAACTGTGAGCCTTGGTGTGCTGTTAGGCAGTGTGGTAGAAGGTATAGCAGAGCTGTTTGTGTTTTATTAGTGTAGTTGACTTTGCTTTAAGCAGAAGGTTGGTTTGGAGACTTCCCAAGGTCCTTTCCTGATGGGATTTTTTTATGATCCTCTCTGGGGTGTGAAGGTGAGTCTCTGGGCAGGCCAGGTGGGTCCTGACCCCAGCTGAGGCTCACAGAGCTCCCACCCTCAGCAGAGCTGGAAGCCAGGACCAAGGGATGCTAAGGCATTGCTAACACCCTGCAAGGGGAGCTCAGGGACTTTGCTCAGCCCTAAGAGCTGCTAAAAGTTGCTGGTTTGGAAAGCAGGGCTGGAGGACAGGACTTGTTGTGGAAGGAACCAGAGAACAGATTTTTCTCTTTTAAATTTGATGTCTCAGGTTGAGGTGGGAAAGGCTGGATGTGATTTAGGCATCCACGTGTCTGATTGTCTCTTAATCCCAACCCTGCAACAGCCCTCTAATGGGCTTCTCTGAAAAAAGGCCATGTTGAAGAAAGACTAAACTGTACTGTGAGCAGTAGAATCCATGAATCCAGGTTTCCTACATCTTTGGACAGTAAACCCCAATAGCACCTGCACCACAGTACTTCCAGGGGCCCTCACACTACACCTCAATCTTGCCTTCAATACCTCTAAGGTCCCCAATAACGTCCTACTGTTCTTTAGTACAACCAGCTCCTGCCAGAGCTCCACACCATCATCTCTCCAGTTTGTGCTGTGTACATGATGCCATTCCACCTGCTGCTTTTGTCTGGACTGCTGTGATAACTTCAGAGATTTTTCTTTATTTTCAGTGGCTGATGGAATTAATTATTCTCCTAAGGCAATATTTCACCTGCCTATTTCTATTTGTAAGCTAGTATGGTCTTCAGGGATATGTGCTTTCTTCCAACTCATAAATCTAGATGAAAATTAAAAACCATGCAGGAGAAATAACTGTCCTTTGTATGATTAGTGACCCTGCATTTTTTTTCCAGAGGTTCACCATATTCACAGCAAGAAAACAATTCTTCACTAATAACTGTATCAGGTTCTCTCTTGGTTTGGTTTTGATCAGTCTGTGAAAGATTACCATGTTTTATTTGTTTTTCAGTCCTCTAAAAACATTTAAGTTGGTGAGAAGAGTGCAAAGAAACATTTGACAAGGAGTGTAATATTCCAGAGTTTGGTGAAGCTTTAGGAAAGGAAACCTGCCCCATGTGTGGGGTGCGGTCTGTGGAAAATTTGATTTTTGATGTATTATTTTCTAGGATTAGACTAGAGAGGCAGGTTTTATCCTTCCCTTGCAAGCTGACTTGCACATTGTGGAGACACCAGTTACATATCTGTATTTAATATTGAAATTAGTTGTTTTTAAGAAAGGGAATTAATTTGGCTGTTGAAGATTTCTTTGTGGAGGTTGTAAAGCAAATACAGAGGATAAGGTTCTGGATTTTTGTGTGGTCCAGTTCATCCACAGCTAGTGGCAATGTCCTTTGGGAGCAGTGGGCAGCTAAATCAGGCTAGAGCAGACTGGAGAAACCTTTACTAGGAAATAGATAGTGAGTACAGATGGCATGAGAGCAGTGAACTGAAAATGTGGCATTAAAATCATCCTTTTTCTCATTATTTAGGATCTTCTAAAACTAATGTTGTTTTCATCCCAGCATCTCATATGCTGTTTCAGATTTTTCTTTTTAATTTTAAATTCAAATTAAGTTTTCACCATGTTAGCTGAGTATGTTATTTATTATGAGATTTCCTTTAAAAATTTATCACATCAGAAAATCCCAGAGCATCAACTACCTTTAAACTCCTGGTTTTCTGGGGTCATGTAAAACTTTTGGCACTTCTGGTTGGATATTCTGAGATACCCAGCCGTAAACTCATGATCAGGGAGAATCAATATCACAGTTATTTATGCAATGTGTTAAACATAATGAACTGGTTAATTCTTTTGTTCTGTGAGAATCAGTCCTCAAGTGATGAATAATTTGATTAGATGCAATCCTTGATTTCATTTCTTTGCTTTTACCAGATATGCAAAACCTTAGAATGATGGTTCTGCAGTTAAATGGAGACTGGAGGGGATCTCAGGAGGTCTTTAGTCCAAAATTCCTGCTCAAAGGAGGGCTCAGGACTTTAATCCAGTCTGGTTTTACAATACAGCCATGATGGAGAGGAACTGCAAAAGTTCCTTGGGTGGCTGGTGCCATGTCCTCCCAAAATCGTCTCTTCTGCTCTCTCAGTTTCTCCTCACAGAATATGTACTCCAGCCCAGACCATCTTGGTGGCCTCTGCTGAACTCCCCCAGTTGATCAGCACGGCCAAACCTAATTAGAACATTTTGTTTAGAAAAGGGTCATTGTAGAAGCATGCATTGACTGCAAGTCCATTTACTTAATACCTCTGTGTTAATTTAGAGAGTTCAAGAATTTTAAAATCTGCGGTAACTGCAACATTTCTTCTTTTCATACCGAAAAAGACAAAGGTTTTGTTGTTATTGAAGGATAATTTAGGTGATTGAATAATATCTTCATTGAATATAATCTTCAGAAGACTACATAAGAAAAATTTAGGAAAAGCACTATTTTTTAATAACAAAAAAATGTAATATATTCATTAGCTTAGGGTTAAATACAGATTTCAAATAGTTATAAATATTCAATGCATTAAAAACCTAAAATTCATCCAATCGATGTTTTGCTAAATAATCGAGTACAATAGATTGCAAAACCTGAAACAAGGACAGAGTCTTCTCCCAAAGACTGAGAAAGGTGGAAAACAGGGACCTAGTTGTTGGCACTGTGTCAGTAGAGAGACAATGGATGCTTGTTCTATTATTTATATGAGCTCTCTGCTTGGCAGATGCCACTGCAATAACCCTTTATTCCAAGTACAGAAAAAATAGAATTTGCTTTCCTTTATAATCACACAATACAAAATACTAATGAAAATGCTGGATTTCCTGTAGCTGAGAAGAAAGTATTGTCCTAATCTTCTTTCAGTTAGCAAGAAGCTCTAATCATTCCAGTCACATAAAACTAGACAGAATTTTTTAAAACCCACATCTTTTTTATTCTTTGAGACAGAAGAGAAGGGAAAATGAAATTAAGTTTAAAATGGTCTTACTTTTTACCTCTTTATTAGGTATATACCTTGTTATGCTGTATCCATTTTTTGTACATGCACCTTGCAACCAAACAAAAGTTTGGTGTTCTTTACAACAAAAAAAGGTTCTTATAAATTGTAACATGTAGGGGCTGGAGGTGCCTGTGCACCCCTCTGTTTCCAGTGCTGTAGTCTCAGATCCATCTCTATAATATGGATTATAATTATAGAATCTAGAATAGAATCAGAATGGCCTGCCTGTTCCAGTGGCTCACCACTCACAGTAAAGATTTTTTTTTTCTTTATATCTATTTTAAACCAGCCCCCTTTCAGTCTGAAGTCACTCCCTCTTGTCCTGTCACCAAATGCTCTTTAAGAAGTCCCTCTCCATCATTCCCTGCAGGTACTGGAACAAAATTTCTGTAGGCCCTTCTCATTTATTTTCTATTTGAGAATGTTTGTTTTATTCAAATCTTGTTCAAAGAAAGTCCTTAAATGTTTATTAAATCAGTCTTTAATCAACCTTTAGGTTGAGTTGAGTCCTTTTTCCCACATGTGGAGTTCCCAGAGATAAATTCTGAGACAAAAGACGAAGCCAGGTGGCACTTGTTCCTCTTGCATTTACCTGTGTGAAGCCTCACCCATGAAGTAAGTTATAAGCATAATTTATTCATGTGAACCACAAACTTCAGCTCAGGACAATTGTCCCAAATGAAATTATTGTTCTTTGCCCTCTAGCATACATCCTGGCTTTTGCTGGCCATTTTAGTCCTTTCTCCCTGAAGAATTTTCCCCTCTGATTGAGGTTTTTAGAGCAAGTGTGCTAATTCTAGCCTCCTGAACAAATGTCTACATAAGTAATTGCATCTTACTTGCCAAATTTCCCTGACAATTTCAGCTGAATATGGTCAGGACAGATGACTTTCTCTATAACATCTCAGTGAGGGAACCATTGGGGACAGGGAGAGAAAAGCAGAGTCAAAATGTGTATTTCAGAACACACAGATCTCATTTCTGCTGCTTTAATTAGACTGCACTTGCATGTCAAGTGAAAACTGAAATAACAACTTGGAGACATTTAATCAGTAGATGGAAGCCTCCCACCTAAGTGCCTTCTGGATCATCAGCCACGAGTGCTCTGTGCATTTTCCCTGCTGGCCCCAGCCTCAGAGCCAGCACCATCTCCCAGTCAGGTTTAACATGTTGGGCTGACTGCTCTTGAATAAATTGTCACTGAAGGTTCCAGCCCTGGTAGGAAACACAGTCCAAAATGCACCGCAGGCTGACCTCACCTCCTGCCACATCCAGTAAATGGTCAATAAACCAACTTTGCAGGGCACTGGAAGAAATGGTTCACACTCCCACCATGAGAGGCTGTGCACAGCACAGCCACGTGTTCCAGAAGGCCTCTTCTCCATTGTGCTTTCAAGTTATTTTATTCAGAGATCCCTTAATCAGGGAGTATTGGAGGAGAATATATTTTTAAAACACAGTGGGTTAAACAAGAAAACCCTACAGAGAAGATCATGCAAATTTAAAAATGCACTAAAAATCAACCCATTTATTTGCATAAGGAGGGCAACTGTCCACCTCTGGGCAGTGTGGCTGTGTGTCCTTTCCACAGATGGAGCTGGCAGAGCCAGGGAGCAGAGGCAGCACACAAGGGTCAGTCCCATGGAGCCTCCTGCCTGTGCTCTCCTGAGCCAAAATCTCTTGGCTTTTAAAGAGCTTAACTCTTTAAAATGCAACCTGTTAACAAGAGGATGTTAGCAATTCATGTGAAACCAATGTGAACTATGAGATACTTCAACACAAAATTCCAGAAGCAATCACTGGGTATGAATTGTTTTCTACTCCAGCCCAGGCTCATAACTTGCCCAGCATCAGCTATGTCCCCTGCAGTGGTGGGGAGGCAACACAGTCTCTGCTGGCATCAGACCTGATTTTGGGGAGGCACCACTGTGGGGTTGGGGAATACCAATCTCAGCTTCAGCTTCAGTCACTCACTGATTTTCCTGGAGCCAGTGTTGTGGATATCACCCTGAATTTCATTGAGTAGAAGCAGCCACTAACCACTAGTAGCTGGCACAAGGTTAAACTCTGCTAGTGCAGGTAAGAAATAGCTTGCTTTTCTTTGATCCTGTAGAAAACCCTTTTTGGTGCCTCATGAGATGAAGTATTTTACTGTAGGGCAGGCACCTGAGCCTTTTTGAAGCCTCCTCTCAAATAAATTTGTCCCAGTGCCTTCCCTCACTAAGGAAAAGTGCCAAGCATCTGTGTAAGGGCAAATGAGCACCAAGCCTGTGAACCCCAGAGCATGTCAGAGCTCCAGGGGAAGCGCCAGGCCAGGCACTCTGCTCTTGGATGTACAGCTCACCCTGCTGCCTCCAACCAACAGCAGTAGGAGAGAGGACTTTGTCATGTGGAAGTGTCTCTGGGTTTGTTCCTCCCACATCACCTGGAATGATTTGTGTCATCACACAGGAGACAAATTGATACTACTGAGGCTGTGTTCAGAGGAGCTGGCAGTACTGCACTTGAAAAGTGTTTTTCAGCTTGTTGGCACTTGGGCAGGATGGCACTTCAAGCCCCATTTCACAGGTGACATGGATTATCAATAGTTTAAGTGGAGAATCAGCAAGTCTTTTTCTTTTCTTTTATTTCCAGTGACAGATAATCTGGAAGTCCTTATTTCAGCTGATCTCATCAGTTGAAATAAGCGTCTGATCAGCATCTGATTTCAACTCAAATAGTTGTGGTTTAGGAAGGAAAATTCTTTTAAAAATTGATGTAATTGAAGTATGGGGTTAGCAGTGCCTTGAACTGCCAGTGAGCCTTGGCCCCTGATGAAGTCTTTTTGTGTTCAGACCTCTTTATTCCTCTGTAAGCAGTTCATCCCCTCTTGCATAGCCCCAAGCACACAAATACATCTGGGCTAATGGAAGAGTGAGGTTAATATAAAGAGGAACCTTATTACCTCTAAGTTGTTTTTCTTTCAGAGCTCTCACTTATCATGTCAGGATGTTCCTGTTCTCTCCCATTTTTCTTTTATTTCTCATCCCTTTGGAAAGAATAATTCCTTCTTGGAATTATCTCTGGGGACATATGGAACATGCATCTTGCCTTTTGGCTGACTGACACATTAGATCTGATTAGTCTCTTGCCCTTTAGCTGGGAATAAATAGCAGACAATTTAGTCAGAGTGGAACTATAGACTGGTGTGGAGTAATATCAAATAGTAGTTAGTAAATGCCATTCCTCTAAGCAATACTTAACTACATTTAAGAGAGCATAGAACTTTTCAAAAAAGCACAACATTCAGTTACTGGATATATATATACATGTCACAAAAGCAAAACTCCAGAGTTAATAGTTGAACAATTTTCTTTCTTTAGTAGAGTCTCTTTCAGGCATTGCCAGTATTATTTTTGTAATAATTATCATAAACATTATGTAGTTTTTAGACTGGAGTGTGAACATAGGAATTGAAATGAGTTTGGATATATTACATGTCTTTATAAGAAAAGAATCCAAATTCTTTCCTATTCTGTGAAGGCAGAAGCATCACCAACAAAGAAAGTTCAATACAGAAAAGGTATATTTTGAACTTCTTTCTGGAAGTAGCTCAGTTCCTGCATAATTGTGCTGCATTATTTTCCTTTGCTCCATTAATAAAGTATAAATACAGAGAAGATGGAGCAGATAATACTGGTGAAGTGGCAGCAGCAGCACCCTTAACAAGTCTCTGAAGCTGCGCTGTCCGCACTTACGCCCATGGCAAGACAAATCTGATGTGGGCACATGCTGCAGCAAGCAGTGCCCCTCCTGCACTGCACTCCTGTCCCCAGGGTGCAGATCACTCCTGCTATGGAACAGCAATAATTGGCTCCTAGTCTGCATTATCAAGCAGGGGATGACAGACACAGAAAGATGCTGATCATTCAACTGGTTGCTGGCTCTCTGCCCAAATCCCGTTTTTCTCACACGCATGCAGAGATCCAGTAAACAGCACAGAGTTTGGTATTATTGGTATTAGTTGGTATTTGTTTGAATTCAGACACATACTCAAGCTCCCCTCTGCATGTGGTCTGTGTTCCAAGAGTTTGCTCTTCTCTGCCTCATAAAGGAATGCTCTGGTTGCCATCATTGTACATTCTGAGTTGTATCCTGGGCTGTCACATAAACAGCGTCCCTCAAGTCCTGGTCCGCTGCTAATAAAAGTTTTCTTTCCCACTGTCTGCAAAGAGTCCTCTCTGACAGTCAGTCCCTGACAGCTTGGGGGATAGAGCTGTTGTACAAAATATTTTCTGTGCCTTAGGTGTGGCTTTTTCTTGTATGGTGAGCCAGGGAAGCTCAATACATGAAATCCCCACACCGAAACACATATGCAAAACGTGTCTGTTGGTTCTGCATCGGCCACGAAGCTGACTGTGGGGTGCCCTGCCATTTCAGCTGCCAGAGGAAGCCACAATATCTGGTCCTTCTAAAGAAATCTGGGCCCATGTTTGCTTTTGTAGATTGTTTGTTCCAATTCTGACTTGCATGACCAAATACACCTATGTGGTAAATTGCAGACATGTATGTAGTGATCATAGTTTCATGCATATTCATCTCAACAGAGCTTAAATAAATGCTTTCATTCATATTTTTAAATGGGACTTAAAGCCTCAGTTCTCTTGCTTGTGCTGGAGCAGTGTATTTGTTTTTATTTTACACTGTACTTAGTATGGTCGCTGGTCTTGTTAGCAGATATAGAAATGCTAATGTTGAACTGTGGCATGAAGTTCTGCTGTTGTATGAAAGCACTGAAAATCCTAAAATAGTTTCACTAGGGCACATGGTAGGGAGTGCAACCAAAACCTCACACTGGTAATGTGATCTTGGGACTGTGGCCAAAATACTGTCACTGCCAGGTGAGGCAAGGCTCCAGCTGTACATCTGCCTCTGAAAGTCCAAGATGAAAAAGATAACACAGCTCTCCTTCCTCAGGCAGAGGAAGAGAGTGTCTAAAAGCCCTAGGAGCATCAGGTGAGCATAGTTTTGCATTTCGGGACACACACATTGGTGTAAATAGAGCTTTCCTACATGTGCAAAAAGCAAAGTAGATCCCAGAGAAGCTTTCATTTACTACTGTTTGTACTCTGACAGTTTGAAGATGGGTTTTACCCTGAGGATCCACTATATGAAGTGGATCCTCAGGGTAAAACCCATCTTCAAACTGTGTTACTTTTATTCTTGCTTTTCAGGGTAGCTGGCCTAGTAGCCAAGAAAAATACAATGTATTTTCATTTTCACACCGTTCCTTTCTGGTCTTTTCTGACATTTCATAAGCAAGTTAGGCATGATCCATTAGAGAGGGCACACTGCTGGCTGAGAAATTACACTCATAAAGTAGATTTCAACATCTTACTGTTGAACTGAGAGGCTATTTCAAATACTTCACATGGACCTATACTGATCCCATTAATATCAATTAGAGAAAGACTAAAGAACATGTACGAAGAGTGTGTGTGAGTCTAGACAGATATTGGGAGAACTTTGGTTGAAAGAAATCAGACTTCAAATACAACACTTGCAAATAGTGAAAGGTTTTGAAATCTCTGAGATAAAAACCAGTGTTGTGAAGTACTGCACTTAGAAAAGAGGGATTAAATGAGCAATTGGAAAGAAAATAAAACGATTAATGTTAGCATGAGAGCTCTATAAGAGAAAAATCACATTGCATTATATTTCTAACTGATCATGAGGAAACAGAATGACTTGTGCTTTTTTCCACAAAATTTGTGAGGTTTTGTGGTACATTACAGGTCTTCTAGCTGTGGGTCACTACTGGGAATTAATTATTCTTTAGACAAAACTTTTGAGGTCTCAAATATAGGAGCTGTATGTGCAGCTACAGATATATGTCAAAGATATATGGCATGTCCTTCATTATGATTTTTATTACCAGTGATTTTTATTATCAACCCAGCCATTTAGGTTTAGGAATTTTCTTTTGCTACGCACAAAGCAATCACTGAAAATTATTCTATACATTTAGAAGACTACAAAGAGGAACACAGAAAGAAAGCAGAATGGAACTTCTGATTTGATACTGGATGCATAAAGATATACATATACATGTATAAATAAGTTCATACTATTTACTGTTGTCTTTTTTATGTTCACAGGGCTACAGCTACTCATAGGGGCCAAGTTATATTCAAGGATGCCTTAGCACAACAGCTGTGTGAACAGGGAGGTAAGAGTCACCATAATTCTAAAAATATCTGGCAAATATGATTTTCCACTGTACCTGCATATCAAATATGTTACTCTTCCTGCAAGCTATTCTGTAGAAAACCTCATATCAGGATCTTATTTCTTGAATTCTTGAAACTGAGTTTCTTTGGCTTCATACTTGCTGTTATCTATCCACTTTTCCTCTCTGCTAAGTGTTGGGGAATATACAAAACTTTCAGTAGCATGAGACACATGCCTGAAATCAGCCTGTAATAGCCAACATTTCTTTCCTGTCAGAACCATAAACTGAGTTTTAACTCTCACTGTATTAACTTGAAGGAATATGGCTGCAGCAAAAGCTTTGTTTACTATCCAGCTCACACATGTCCTTGTGAAAAATCTGCCTTCCCATTTCATCAAAGTAGGCCGTTGAATTTTTGCCTGTCACATACAACATTTGATCATTTTTATAGCTAAACAAAATGTTTGACTTACACAAACTTTAAAAATCTAATTGTTTTCACAGCTTACCTTTCGATGAATAACCTAAAAAATAAATGTCCTGTTGTCATCTCTTGTCTACAAACAGTACTTTGCTTTGAACCTGCTTCATTAAGACAGTGAGAAGTGGAGAAACTATGCATCATTTTTGGTACAGGAGAGAAATGAACTTCTAGTTATATCAGCAAAATTCCAGTGATATTTCCATGTGAAAAGAAAGAATAAAACACAGGCCAAATGATTTAAAATAAAGATTTTTAAATGGGAAATGTGTTGTCATATTAACACACAAGAGAAAATCCCATAAAACGCATCTCTGGGGGGCATTAGAGGTATAAGGTTGGGTTTTTTCCCTCTGAGTTTGGGAATACAGCTTTTGCAATAAAAAGCTGTTGAACATTATTTCAGGAACATAATTTGAGTATTCATATAAGGTATAAATAGGAGTTCTGTGGTAATGAGGGAAAAATATTTCAACTTTCAACTTCAATATTCAAGTTTTCACTTTTGTTGTATTTCAATGGAAGTAGGAAGAGGGATTCAGAGAGGTGAAAAAATGTCAGCTAGTAGGCTAGGATTTTGGGTATACTTTGGAGGAATTAGAAATATGTAACAGTGCTGGCAATAAGGGAATACTATGGTGATCTGGATGGAAAGTGATTGGGCCATCCACGTTTGTGCTGTGGGGAAGGGAAAAATGAACATCTGGAGAAATTAACAGGAGGTAATTGTGCACCTGTAATGGGAGTGTGGAAGTGTAGGGTTTCAGTGACTGGTGCATGGGGACCTGGAACAACAGAAGTGTTGGCAGGATCACCATTTGGGATGTGCTGAGGAGGATGGGGAGGGTATCTCACACAGGCTGGGTGCTGCATGGATGTGAGTCAAGAGTGGAAAAATGAATATGCAGATTAATCAGCATAAAATCAGCACAAAAAACATGAACAGATTAAATTCTCCAAGGCATAACTGCAGAGTGAGCATGGCACAGCCAAAGGCAGTCTGGGGTAGCCAGAACAGGTAAGGAAGGGAGAGGGAAGAAGGAGTCATACTGGTGGCAGTGGCAAAGATCTGGCAGTGACCAGGATGGTGGAAGCTATGCACAGGCAAGCTGAATGGAAATACATGCCTGTCAGTGTCAGAACTGGCAATGGTCAAGGAGAATATGGGCAAAGCAACAAGATTCCTCTCTGCTAGAAGAAAGTACCTTGGTATTTTTTTCTTGACAGTCCTTCCTCAGACATGCTGTTCCCTGAGATTTCAGTAGAAGAGCTGACAAAAGAAACTTTTATTCTTTCACTCCTCCCCGCTTTACAGTTCTGCAATTTTGGAGCATAACCTAACCTCAGATCAACATTTTAGCAACACTTATGTTGGTTAGAACAGTAAGTCGTTATGTTACTCTGTGTTGTCCCTGAGTTCAGAGGAACTCTGCTGAACGAGGAGAAAATAAAATTTGGCTATTGGTTGTATGCAGAGAATAAAGGATGCTGAGATGTCCCACTGGCTGCTCAGCCATGATGGTCCCTTTGCTGCCTCCTCCTTCCATCCAGCCACTGATATCCATGTCCTGCACCAGCTCCCTGAAAGGGCCTTCAGCTTCCCCAACTTCTCACAGTCTCCCACATCCTTATAACTGTTGTATTTGCCACGATTTTCCCAGCAATTCTCTTTGTTTTATACACAGTCACTTCAGAGACATCCTGAATTTATCATCCCCAAAGATGTATTGTCACTGCAGTACCTCTGCAACCATTAGATTTGGCTGAGGCAAGGGTCACCCAGAGGTGTTGTTTTGTGAGCACTGGACAGCATATGACAACTGTGGCAGGGATCAGATTTCCCTGCAAGACTCATGTGCAAGCTTCTCAGTTGTTCTTTTGGCTCTTCTCCCACATTTTAATCCTCACCATGGCTTCTCTCCCCTTGGTTTCCTAGCTCAGGCACAGTTTCCTTGACCTGGGTATTCAACCACTGCATTGCCCATCGTCCTTGCTCCCACCCCTTCCAGGCTCTCCTCTGCCTTTTGGTTCTTATTTCTTCAGCACAGTGTGCATTGCATTAGTCTCTAACCACTGCATACTATTATCATCCTTATACAATTAGAATTAATTTTTTCTATTCAAAGAAAAGAGGCTTTCTTTGAAGTAGACCTTACTTCATTTATTCCATTTTCATCAACACCACTCATGTAAACAAAGGATTCTTTCAGGAAGAATTAGTGAATTTATTTAGATGCAAATATAATATTAATATATATGCAAAACAGCAAGATAGATTGACATAAATGAGGCTTTATGGTCTGTTTCTAGCCCTAAACATTACTATACTGAAATAGTGCACTGAATGATGTGACATTAAGTAGAGAAAGATAAAACCACAGGGCAACTTCACAGATTTATTATGGGACATCTTCTTAATAAGTATATTCACTAGAGGTGTTATCAGACTTCCTAATGTATAGTGAAAAGGATATACAGAAGATGTGAATGCAGCAAGGAATCTCAAAAATCATGTTCACTGTGGTTGTCCACCCTCAGATGTACATTAATAAATCCTAGTAGAATTAATGGAATTTGTGCAGTGAAAGGAAAGTGATTTTTTGTATTTTGAAGATAATTAGATGATAAAGGGTAGTGTTAAGGGATGGCAGTGCCATATGTATAATGTAAATGGAGTAAGTAATGATGCCATAGGGAAAGACACCAAAGAAAGTAAAATAATTGCTTAAAAGGCTCTATGTTCAGAATATAATACATATTTTAGGAAACTAGGGAGATGTTTGAAAGCTGATGTAAGCTTTAAATTTTATGAGAATTATATTGAAGAAAGGAGACATAAAAACTATCATAGAAAAAGTTAGCCTAGCACAAACAGGAAAAATCCCAAACAAACAAAAACTGAATAAGAGAAGCTAGATGTCCTGTAAATACTTTTAAGGATAAATAAGGATCATAATGACTGATTATATTCTTGCCAGTAAAACATATATTTAATTAACCATATATTTAACTCATTGATGTAATAGTAAAATAAATAGAAAATAAAGTAAATTTAGTATTGTGCATGTTGATTCATATTTATTTCTGACTTGAGTAGAACAAAAATCATACATTAGTAAACAGTGACATAACTAAAATGGAGTTGACAAGACATCAGACCTGGCTACATTGCAAAATAGAGCTCAGAAGAGTTTAGATCTCTAACATTTCTGCATGAAAATAAAAATGTTGCTAGGAGGAACAGCTAGTGGTGCACAACCCTACCTGCCTTTGCCACACCAAGTGTGGTGATATCAGTCAAGGAGGCTTTTTCCCTGGTACACTGTAACTTTAGATCAGTAGCACCATTCTTTGGAAAAAGGACTGCAGTGGGAGATTTGTGTGCATTTTAGTTCTGACTGACTAGAAGAGAATCTCAGAACAGTAAAACCTGAGATGGAAAAGATGAAGGAAGCTGTTCCCTCTTAGCGTAATATCATTCCCTTGTGCATAATTCCCAGGATTTTATGCAATCTCATGCTCAATGCCATGGATTATAGGACTGGATTTCCTTTCTTAAGAGACCCCTCTACACTCTGACAGGCATCTCCATACTGAGAGCAAATCCTGAGAATTGGCCCAGACTCTTCTATTTGAGAACTTTCACCTGAATGTTTGTGCAAGACCTTTTAGGTGTGTTTTATACCTTGTATGTAAAATTTAGGAACACTCTGAAAAAAAGATACAAAACAGATTTCAGGATCTCAGGCTTGTATTTTACAAGCTCTCAGAGCAGTATTTTACAGAGCAGAGGACTGGAGTGTAGAGCTGGTGTAAAGTTCCTCAGTTTGTGTGTCAGCCAGAAAAACACAGCCCTTGGGCAATTCACTGACTCTCCCTAGGGGATGCTCAGCCTCTATCATTCAATAGCAACTTTGTTTGCCAGTAGAGAGAAAGTATTGGAGGGAGTCTAAATAAAAGCATTAATTTCATTTTTTATCTTTATCTGGCTGCTAATGACAAGGAGATTAGACTTCATAATCTGCAAAACCGAAGACACCTCCCTCCACACCTCATTTGTCATGAATTGCTGAGCAACAGCTGATGGCCTCTGGCCGTAGAACTCTGAGCATGGTGTTTGTCTGGGACCATGTGGGCATTTGTGTTACTGTAATTCACTTTCCCTTTATATTAAAAAACCCAAAAAGTTCAGGATTCTGAGAAAAAAAGAAGGTATATTTTTTAGTGGGTTTTACTTTCTTATGCTGCATTTTCTGTCTATACCTATACACAGTCTTGACCCCAGAATTCTGTGGAATATGGGTGTCAATAGTACAAATGGATGTTTCTGGGACGTGTTTAATTTGCCTTATGCTTGCTCTTATGTCTAAATGGGGACAGTGTTACTTAACAGTTGACTATTACCATGTTTAATGATTTTGTTTCTTATTTTTTCACTGACAGATTGTTTCTTTCCTCCTCACATTCCACTTTCTAGAAGATGGCATTCCCTTCCCACTTCTTTCATATTTCCCTCCCTTCCAGTTTTAAACCAAAAGGGGTGTATTTAAATTGGCTTAACCTTTGAGTAGCCTTACTTCATCCACAGAAAATTTAACCTTTTACTCCGAAAGATGCCTTCATTCTCCCTCATCCCATTGACACAGAGTCCACAATGTCCCCATTGAATTTTGAATTCCCCATTAGCTTCCTCAAGATTCTCATGCTTCCAGTTTGACTGTGGCCTTTCTCTCTCTGAATCACTTTGTATTGCATACTTTCTTCTCTGCTTTTCCTTTGCAAAGGGATTGTCTTGCAAGACAAGGCAAGCACTCTACATTTCTTTACATTTTCTCATATTGTATTTGCTGATGTCTCTTAGATTGTGACCTTAGTTGAGCTCTGCTTCCATTCTTTACTCAGTATAATTCATCTCTTGTAAAGCTCTGTATATACCCAGGGTGCTAGTCAAAAATCAAATAATAAATTCATTTACTTTACTTTTTAAAAAGGTATGACATTCTCATTCAAGCTAAGATGCATTTTGGAACCACACAAATACTGATTCTAAATTTAAAACCATCCAACCATGTGCCTAAGGGACATCTAACAAACTGAATAATGGTTTAAAATATGAACTGAGATGGTCTTTCTTTTTCCCTCTCAGTCTGAAGTATTGTATAATTTCTTTTAAATTATAAATTTATATCTTTACACTGTGTAGCTATTCTGCACTGTATCATCTCTTTTAGCTTTGTCATATTGTACAAAAAACTTCATTTGATTTTAGCCACACTGTATGGCTTATGGAAAAATCCATGTTATTTTAATGTAGGTAGTTCTATAAATTGACTAGAATGACAGGTCTGAAAATATTTTTAAAACAACTACAGTTAGTTTTGTGTTATGTTTTGAATTTCTATTATTTGTGGGCCTTAAATACAACACTTGAAGATCAACACAGTGTTTTGCAATGAAATATAAAATGTAATACAGAAATTATTATAGAGAGAATAAATGTTTATCACTCATTAAATGGTACCTTGACAGTCTTTTGTCATATTCAGCTCAGGAATTTGAATTACAATCAGAATACCTGAGGCAAAAATACTTGGGCTTCCTAGATCCTGTAAAGACTTAGGAAATGTAACCTCTCCCCAACATTAAGTCTGTACTTGTAACGACAAACTTTTTGTCTAACATGAAGTGTTTGCTTAGTTCCTCCTCTAATTTTTAAATGATAGATCAGTAGCATTAGTATGCACTTGCACAATTTCCTTCCTTTCCTTCTATCAGTAAGCAGTGTTGTTTTGCAATGTACTATGCATGTGGTGGAAGAGCCATTTCAGGAAAAAATCTCAGATCTCAAGTCTGTATTTTTTAATCACATAAACAGCCAATTTTATTAAATAATGGTGAAGTCAAAAGAATTTGCAAATGTAAAGATGCCAAGTTTGTGCTCTACCTGCGCCGTTTTACTGAATGCTGAAATTTTGCATAATAACTTCAGGAAGTGTCATTCATGACTGTGTGTATCCTTGGCTGGAGCCTTTCCACAGAAAGCCTCTTTAAAGAGCCATGCCTAACAACCTAGGGTGGATGATAACACAGTCCTTTGTTTTCATTTGGAGGTCTGAACTACTCTCCTTGAAGAAGGAGGTCTCTTGCAGTTGAGTTACTTTCAAAGGCCAATGAAATTTGCTTGGGCAGCTGTTGAGTGTGCCCATGATGTGCCCTGGCATGATCACACTCCTGGTGGGTGAGCACTGGCAGGATGGCTGTCAGCCACCCCTGGGTTCACAGCAGATGACCCCTCAGTACTGCTCTGGAACTGCTGAGAAGGCAGTATTCAGAACATCAGGGACAGAGATTTTATTTTAAACCTAGCCTCTTACAACAGGAGTATTACAGGAGTATTACAAATCCCATGCCATAATATGCTTCTTTTCCTGCAGGCCTAATACAGAACAGTTTGTGTTGCTCAATTTGGGAAATAATTCAGTTAATCCAGATCAATCCACTTCTTTGTGCAAATAATTTTTAAAAGGTTTCTGGTGAAATCTACACATTCCCATGGAGAAAAACAATCCCTGGGGCTGCAGGGGACTAATGCAGTCTTTCACTGTAGGATTCACCAGTGCAGTTCAGCACTATTCTGGAGACAGTGCCAAGCTTAATGTGCAATAATTGTATTTCTCCAGATTTTATACCAGCATGATGAGAGGTCTTGGCCATTGCTAGAGTCATTATTGGCATTTTTGCTAGGGAAGACAAAGCAGCATGGATGAATTCCTTGTATAAAAAATGGAGCAAGTTAGCTCCAAAAAAGGAAAAAAGATTTCAGATTTCTGAAACCACAACAGACTCTTAACAATTCTCAGCTTTTCTCTCAGCTGCAGTAAAGCTTTCAGTGGTGGTTTTCAGTGTTGTGTGTATATACACACTATATATATATATATGTATGTATGTATGTATATATACACACACCCCTTATATATGGATACATACATACCTATATATGCCTATGTATAAATGTATGCATGTACATATATATATGTGCATATATACATAGGCATGTATATATGTACATAAGGTTAGGGAAGAGATATATATACACACATGTATGAATATATTTATATTGTTAGTGGATGGTGTAAAACATGTCACTCCTCTAATTGGTAAGTCTGTTAAATCGAAGTTTTCTGTCTAAGGTAAATCCAGATTGCTTGCCATCATTTTCTGGTCTGCAGATACCTTATCTGTTGACTGCTCAGTCTTCTTCATTACCTACTTCTCCATGAAATGTTGCAATTTCATTACAGAATAGCATGCCTCTTTGCAAACCCAGTATTTAAGGACTAAGCAGGAAGAGAAAAACAAAATTATTGAGATTTGTATTGGACTTTCTATTCAGATGACTATGTGTGAGAGCTCTACACAGATTGCTGCATTCATTTCTATGTTTATTTTAAATCTATTTTTAATTTGTCAGATGTTATGACAGAAATTGCAGTACTTCAGTATCTTATTGCAAATATGCTGAAGAAATCAGGAGTACTGCTACAATTTAGGTCAGTGCCCAACAAAAAACACAGAATCATCAAATTAATCCTGGCCTCAAAAATTCTCATTTTTTTGGTGGTTTTATTTTAACAAAGTCCAGAAGACAGCTGGAAATACAGATCCATGGCTGAGGTACTGCTAGGCAAATAGGTAGGACAATAGGTCCTGCTTCCCAGGAGCTTGGTTATATGCATCGCTTTGGCCTTCATGAAAGAGATGTAACCTAATTTGGATTTAAGATCCAGCAAGGCTATGGATGTAGTAGCTGCCATGGAGTATCTAACACACTGCGTTGCCAGTTTCTAGACTTCCCCATATATTTTTATGTAGCTGTGCCCTTTCAGATACAGTCTGGTTCCATTTGTGTAATGCTAGACTCCTGTTCCAAAGTGCTGGTTATTTAATGAACTTGTGCCATTTCACATGTGCCCCCCATGCAGTGTGCTTTTACAACATTCTAGTGTTTCTTGGGAGGCACAGATCTGCTGGGGAATTGATCAGCATTGCCTGCAAAAACATGCTTTGATATGTGTGTGATACCATGATTTGCAGAGTTAATCTGTTACTTGTTGCCCTAGGAATATCTGGATTACTTCCCCCAATAATGCCCAGTAAAATGTTGTTCAGTGCAGTATTAAAGATCAAAGTATGGCATTTTCTGCCTCTTGTAGACTATTTCTGTTGTTGAGCCTAATTTCCACTCTGTCAGTCCTTATGCTAGTCCTTGACTCTTAATCCAAATTATTTTTAATGATATCTCATAATTCTAGACTAGAATTGATCTTTTTACTTTACTATAAAACCAGTAACTGACTTTCATTTATTTTGATGCTTATTTTAATTAAGAGAATAATTATTTTTGTTTTCTTATTATAGTTCTGCAACTTTTGGGTTTTATCATGTTTTTCACAATTAACCTACCAGGACAGCTGATTTAAGAGAATATATACTGTACAATTTGTTTTAAACTGAATTGATTTTTAATGTTGCAATTGAGCTCTGTTCATAGAAGATATTAATGCACTGTGTGTCTTTGTTTTCCACAGCCCCAACAGAAGCTCCCTTACATCCTCACCTAGGTAGGTGATTTGTCATTCTTACTACTTAAACTCAGAATCACTTTATTATAATAAAAAACCTGTAAAGTCTCATGAAACTAGGTCTGAGAAATTTAAATAAAAATGAGATTCACATTGAATTATGTCTAATTCTGATTAGTTGTTTCTTCATCATGATTTTTTTTGCCCTTTATTGCCTTTGACTCCTTGCAGTATGAGTATATCATGCTGCAGACCTTTTGGTCCAAGTTATGTATCATTGTATCTGTTTGTGAGAGAACCAGGACTGGAGCACCCCTGCTATGGAAACAGGCTGGAAGAGTTGGGATTCTTCTGCCTGGAGAAGGGAAGGCTTCAGCAAGATGTTGGAGCACGTTCCAGTACTTAAAGGGGCTACAAGAAAGCTGGAGAAGAATTTTTTCAAGGGCTTGTAGTAATAGAACAGGAGAATAAAAGACTTTGAAATAAAAGGGCAGGTTTAGATTAGCTCTCAGGAAGAAAATCTTTACTGTGAGGGTGGTCAGACACTGGAATAGGTTTCGAGAGAAGCTGTGGATGCCCCATCTCTGGAAGTGTTCCAGGCCAGGTTGGATGTGATTTTGAGCAATGTGGTAGAGTGGGAGGTGTCCCTACCCATGCCAGAGGTGTTAGAATTAGATGATCTTTAAGGTCCCTTTCAACCAAAGTCATTCTCTGATTCTCTGACCCATAACCTTCACTGTGGGACAGCACCTCACACCACAGCAGGGTTACTGTGAGGAAGATTTTGTCCCAGTGCTCCTCCAAGGGGGACCCTGGAGCAAGGCACTGCTGCTCCTGCTCTCCAGCCCTGCATCCACCAACCCTTGTGCTGCAATTTGATTTGTCCAGGGCAGATTCTGGAGTTCTTCCTCAGTTTAAAAAGCAGTTGACAGTTACTTCATTCATTTAGTGGAAATATTTGTAGAGAAGGGTCTGCCTAGCACAATCATAGGTGCCAAAGTTTTGAGATTTTAAGTGAGTTTATTGGTCATCATACATAAATGGGACAATAAATCTAGGTGGAATATTGGAATCCAAAGTTTTCAGAACAGTGCTGAGGAATATTTGCATAACATAACTCACAGGTTATGTTTCTTAAGTTGATCTTTCCTGCCAGGTCTGCTGATAGCAGCAGAGAAATTCCAATGAGCTCATGGATTGTTGCTTACCAGTTGCCAAAATGAATCCCCTGACTAAAAAAGCTGTAATAAACTCATTAGGACTTCTCATCCATTCTTGTGCCCGAATTTGCAAAATCTGGATTTGGAAGGATTTTTTTCTGAACATTCAGAAAACCAACAATTTGGAACAAAAGTTCTTAAAAGATTTAGTGTGTACTTGATGACTCCATCTTTCCATAGCCAACACACTTTCATGATGGGGGCACTTCTTCATTTTTCGTGATGCTATGATCCATAGTAAACAAAAAATCCTGTGACTAAGAAACCCTGGCTTTCATAAGTAGCATAACCTAAAAAGCAGATTTTTAGAAATCTAAAATGCATTTTACAATGCATTACTTTAACTCTAGGTAAGGCAACATTTAGAAAGCATGGGATAATTGCACTGGATTTTCTTTTCATATGCTGCTTTATTTTCTTTGCAGCTGAAATGCACAGTGACAGCATTATCCTACGAGATGACTTTGACTCTTACCATCAGCAAGAATTGAATCCTACCATGTGGTGAGTTTCTGTACTCCTTTATATGCATTTGAGCACATGAAACATTATATTTATTGAATGGAATTAAATATAAATCAAAGTGTGCATTTGCCTCATTCAGACCTAAATATTTTGGTTTATTAATTAATTTATTAATTAGTGACTGAGAAATTCTAAGCACATTGAAGTGGGTGACAAATTCTTGTTGATTTCAAATTTTTAACTAATCCAAAAATAGAAGGACTAGAGCTGAGCTCAGTGAATATTTATGAATGAAGATTCTGATTTCCTGAAAACACAGCTTTTCATCAAAAAGGAGAATAATTTCAATAATTAAACTTTGTTGTTTCAATTTTTTTAAATTTCATGTTGTACATGTTTTTGATGAAGCTAAATATAGCACTAATTCTTTCCAAGCTGAAATGAAGTGTTTCCAAATGATTTAAAAAATCATAAGAAAATCCCCCGAGACCCCAGCTGAAATTAAATACCTCTGTCTTCTTTTCATGTGATTAAAATGTTTGAGGTTGAATTTTTTTTTCTTTTTTTTTGTGTGGAAGGCACACTTTTTCAAAACTTTTGTATTGTATAAGAAGGAAAATGCTTCACCTCTCAGTTCTATACAGCACTCCCAGTTGCTAGGGTCTGGGGGCTTTGGGATTCCTGGTTAGGATCATTCATACTATCACAGTCTATGTCTGAAACAGCCAGCACAAGATGTAATCATTCTTTAACTGGTAGATGCTATAAAAGAATCTCAACCTTCCCATGCATAATCAGGCAAGTACAACTTAGGACAGGTCAGGCAGCAGCTTTATGGGCTGTGACCATAGTGAGAGAGCTCTCAGACACCATCTCTCCCTCTGCTCCCCCATTCACTGCCAAGTGATTGCAGAGCCCCAGCCTATGCACTGGTTCCAAAAACAAGGGAAGAGTTGAGGAAAAATAATCACTTCAGTGTTAATAAAGTCAAATATCAATCCCTGGGAGGGTTGGACTCCTTAAGTCACTGTCAGAGTCCTATGTTGTCCAACAGTAAAAAACAGAACATTATGGAGAGATGAATGTTGGTGGAGCCTATAGGAGCAACCCCCCCAGTGCTCCCTTAGCTCAGAAAGGGTGAGTTGGAAACAGTGGCAGACTGTTAGCTTTTAGTCAAAAGGAGTGTTCTTTTAGCAAAGATAACTCTCAGACCTTTGAATCTTAAATATTAATGATTTTACCACTACAGTGATCATAAAGATAGATGACCATTTCATATATGTGTACAATGTCCCAGAAGAGGAAGTTATACATACCTCTTACTACAAAACTGCTTCTATTCTGTATAGCAAGTATATATACAGTACATAATACCCAGATAAACACATTTCTTGGTCTTAATATGAAGTTTTGAAGGAGCCTCCCTTTTTAATATAAGACTGCTTCTGAGTTTTCTATTTCTTTCAATCATATTTCATAAATATAACTAACTTTATTGTTTTAATTCATACAAGACACAGAAATATTTTACTGTCTTAGTTTATCTTGTTCAAATAAATCCTTGATGAGCATTTTAGCACTTCCCTGTGTTTATTAGTTAATACATTCATTCTGTGACATTTGACTTCATTTTCCTTTTTATTAAGGACTGTCACAACTTGCCATCTGTGCAGGTCTTTCATAGCTTAACCATCTTATGTAAAAATGATGTCATTTACAGAATTTTATGTCTATTTTTATTTTGTACATACTCCTTTCAATAGTTTTTAATATGTGCCTACAATTTTTGCTTCTCTTGTTCCTTTTGTATCAGCTCTTTAAATGTTTTTTCTGGACTAGAGGCATTAAGGACTTGCAATATTATAACATAAAAACCCCTCTTTCTATATGGATATGCACAGATCAAGGACTCTTAATGGGTTGCAGAATAGCTACCAAGGTAGATAGCTTTAGCAGCAGTGTGTTAAATGGACTTGAGTGGAAAGAAATGGGAAGAGGCATTATTTCCCTGCAGATGCCTCATAACTCACAGAGGGCTTGTCTCTTGGGAGCTTCAATAATTTATTTATCCATTGCTCTCAACTTTAAATTCATCCTTGCTTATAGAAGTCTCGACAGAGAAATTTCAGATTAAAAGAGCCCCCAGTCTTCTGCTCATTTTGTTCCCAGGATAAGGGTTTGGTGTCTCTGGAATAAACTTCACCACCTTGCTTGGTGAGTCAGTGCAGAGGTGGGTGCTAGGAGAGAGTCCCAAAACTCACCACAGTCCTGAGACAGGTTGTCCTGTAATAGCAGAAAGCCAGCATTTTCAGCAATGCTAAATGGAAGTGGAGCACAAATAAAAGAAAATCGTAATGAGGTATCATGAGCTTTTCAGCACGAAGAATTTCTGCAGTAGGTCTGACTTCAGTGAAGACCCACTTAGTGGCAGAAAGCTCATTCTCATTTGATTGTCTAGTGGGAGTAAAATCAGAAATTATTAACAATTGTTGCCATCCACCCTAAAATTGCGTTTTTTCCCCTGGCAGCTGCTAAAATCCCATCTTTACACAAGCAATTGCAGTGAGTGCTGGAGCAGTATTTCCAGCTCCGCTGCGTCTGGTCTGTGCAGAGCAGCTGCCTCATGTGCACAGACACCCCAGCAGGGCTGTGCCATGGGACCACTTACACCCAGCCACTCTAATCATTTCTGAAACCATTTTTTGTGTACAGATGAAAAGAGAAGTGTTTGTGTTTTCCTCCGATCTTTTCTTCCCAAATCCTACACAACACTGGCTTGGAAGCTATTCATATTTTCCCACTCTTCCTGATTGCCCTTCTGGCACGTGCAGCTCTGGCAGAGATGTGCTGTCCAAGTGCACCAGCTAAGCAGTTTTTATCCTCTCTGTGCATCCAATTTTATGAGTCTCAGCAGAGCCCGTGTGTCACTGCATTGCTGGGAGAGGCCTCACATCAAAAAACTATTTTGCACAAGGGCACTGTATGATTTCAAGAGGGACTGCCTGCTCTTTCAAATGCATTATAAGACACATCCTTCCCAGCAGCTGTCTGTTTCTTTGGAGGCTCAGAAACAGGGATGGAGTGGCTACAAGTGTTTTTGGAGCTGCAGGTAGAAGAGAAAGGGAAGGTTGGGATAAGGCTCTTTGTAACAACAGTTCCTGACTGGAATCAAAATTTGGCGACTGAAAGAAAACAGGAGAAACTGCTAAAGTGAGAAAGTGACAGGGAGAGGAGGAGGCAGCAGGAGAGGACACATCCTTATGTGAACATAGAAGAAACATAGAATAAAGAAGGAGGATTTCTCTGCTGGGAATGCAGGAATGGGAGCATGTCCCATCTTCCTCATTTTCTTGGAAAACCACCCAGTATGAGAATTTTCTTGAGTGGTGTGTCCAACTATTGTTTATAATCTTTTCTTCCAGTATCCAGTCATGTCAGAATATGGTCATTCCCAAAATCCCCAACCCACAGGCAAAAGCCTGCTTACTTAAGCAAAGATTTCCTCTTTTCTTGGATTTTATTTGCCACCAACCTTACAAAGATCTCTTGTCTCATGAAAAAAATGTGCTTCACACAATCATAAATGTCCAATATATTATGTAACTGACATGTACTAGCTGTGGAAGTTAAGGCACGTAAGTGATTCCCACACCACTATAAATATAGCACCAATGTCCATGTTCAGCCAGCCACTGCTGACTGTCGAACTCACTAGAAGTATTTAGTACCTTTTTCGATTAGAAAATTGGAATAATACAAGTGATTGGTGTCCACGAAACTTTCTGGAAACTGACAGGACACTGTTGGATCAGAAAGCTCAGGAACCATGGAAGTAACTGATTTCTTCAGTAGGGAAAGGGAAACTGCGCTTGCCAGGGAATGGCTGGATGAGTAGAGGTCAACGTGGAGAATGAAGAAGACTGTCTAGGTCATTGAGCACCTGTTCCTGTGACCCTCTTGCCTCCATGTAACCTCATAAAACTCCAGTGGAGACCATAAAAAAGGTGCTATATAAGAACTAAACCAGGCTAAACAAGAATAAATGTAAAAAATATCTGTTTAATCCTATGATAAATGATCTAATGTTAAGATGAATAAATGAGTAATGAATAAATGTTGGCATTAATGCATGTTTCTGTATAAAACAGTCTTAATAGTAGGACTGAAGAAAGCAGGAGATTCAGTACATTTAAAGGAGAAAGAGCCAGTACAGAAATGTATTGCTGGCTAAACTCTCCTTCCCAATCTGATATCATATTTCATCTCAAAGCCTATCAGCACACCAAGCAGCAGTCACTTACAGAAGGTACACTTGTCAAAGATGACATGAAGAATAGCTGAGCATGTAAAATCAATCAATAAGAAACAGAGATTCTCTTGGTCATCACTTCTTCATGGCATATGAGAAATGTACAGGTACAGTGATATTTCCAGTAGCAAAGAGGTTGAGGAAAGCTTTGTGACAGGAGAGAGGGGTCCTAAAGTGGTTTCCAAATTGCACTAAAACTGTGGGATTAAACTTCAGAAAGATTTATGTTTAAAAATCTCTTGGCAGTTTGAGATGTTTATCTTCTTTATGGTTCAGACATCACAAAAGACGTCAGTCAATATAATGTCCACACACTCAGGTATTGTAGAGGGAAAAGAAATGACAAATAGGGGTGGCAAAACAGCAGATGTTTCCCCTTCAGCAAAGTGAAGAACAATAGCAGAGAGAGGTGGGACTCTAAGCCAGAGATGAGAGAGTTGGCAGGTCTGTGGAGAAGTCATCTCGATAAATGTGACACGTGTCAGCAGTGGCAGAGAGGACCAGCTGCGAAGTGAAAGCTGAAGTGATTTTAATGTGCTAAGATTTTAGACCAGGCAGGTGAGAAAGATAATATAGAAAGCTGCACCCAGCCAGGGCAATTAATACTGTCTTCTGATTGTATAAATAGAAAAGAAATTAACCTTCCTGTCTGCACCAGGAGAGGAGCAAATTGGAACGTTTCTAAACACGTAGTACTATGATGATGATCTGAGGAACAGCAGATCAATTATCTTGCTCTTCATGCATTCTTGTCAAGCTAATGAGCAGTTTATTGTCAAAGGTAATGCACTTCAAAGAGAGCACAAAGGTTTGAATCAGGATTACCAAGCCATCCAATTTTGTATGAGAGGAGTCATCCTAGAAAAGACAACCAATGATGAAACTGCTGTATTAGCAGGACAGTGTTTCTTGATTTCCAGACAATATTTCATAGACCACATTACAGAAGTAGAACAGATTAATCACTTTTTATTCGTTGAAATATGAGAATTGCTGAATTAAAATATCCTTTGGATTATGTAGCCTGACCTTTCAGGAAGGACTAAGTGGTCCCTACAAAGTATTCGTGTCTAAGTTTTCCTGCCATGGTCTGTCTCTTTGCACATATCAGGAGTCCAGGTAGAAGCTCCACTATAAAATTCAAAAATGTAGGGGCAGACAATGAAAATAATTTTTATAACAGCCAGAATTCTATAGAATCCCACAAATTCTTCTAGTTCCTGTCTCCTTGCTCTTCAGTTGTTGGAACTTTGGGATCAAGTGAATAGCAGTAACATATGTCCTCTGTGAACTCTATTTCTGTGTTCTCTCTAAAAGTACCATTTTATTCACTCACATGCTCTCTTCTTGCTTTTTATTGAGAAATAAAATTATTTGCTGATTGTGACTTCTGTAAGTAAATATTAATTCACTGAAGTTGATTTGAACTATACTACTTTATTAGAATATTTTATTTTGCTGCTTAAGTTCAAAATCCTAAGTGCTATCAGTGTCAATTGCTGAATTACTTCACTGGCATGCTTATACGGGAAAAACAACTCAAGCATTTTTAAGTCTGATTTTTTTTCTGGAGTAAGTGTTTCCCTGTAGGTTTGATGTTTAAGTTGAGCTTTAGATGCCCGAAGGCAATGTTGGTCAATACCATTGCAGGCAGCTTGTTGGGGACCAGGAGTATATCCAATATTTTTTGAAAACGTGATCCTCATGCCAAGATCTGATACCCCAGTCCTAGAAGGTGGAGGAGGCAGCCCTTTCCCTAAGTTCTGCAGTCAGGCTGCCCACAAAGTCTTTCATATTAAATTAAGAAATATCAGGACAGGTGTAATTATATGACAAATACAAATAGAAGCAACAGCAAATGCCATGTTACACTGCAGCCTCAAGCCTGGCCTTTAGGGAAATAACCCTGCAAGCAGGAGGGGGCTGATCCCAGCTGCTTCTCCTCAGCCGTTCTTTATGGTAACTCCATGATGGTGGGTTTGCATATGGTAAATCAAATGTTCACAAGGATTTTGTAAGAAGAGTAGCTTCAGGGTAAATTATATATGTAAGATTTCAGCTTGGTTTCCCATGGTGAGATGTTTAGCATACAGCAAGCGGGGACACCCCACTTTAGAGGAGGGGCAGTTTGCAGAGAGCAAGTACAGAATCACCAGGGTCTTTCACAAGAGACAGCTCCAGTGGATTGTGCAGCTGCCCAACCTTTGTGTTCAGCACCATGATAACAAACAGTCCAATTTGAGCACCAAGACACAGCAGTCTGATTTCACAGTTCACGGTCTCAAGGATGCAGTGTGTGGTTTCCATTGTGAACACGGTGTGCTCTGCCTGCAGGTCTGAGTGCAGTAGCTGTGAGGTTGGGGAGCACTGCGGGGTGATCATGCACGGCAGCGCTGCCACCTTCTGCGAGCCATACGGTCCCAGAGAACTGGTAAGTGAAGGCTGCCTCGTCTGCCAGGGCTGGGGCTGCAGCCTGGGAAGCTGTGTCAGCTGCAGGGGTGCTGGTGTGCTTTGGAAGTTCAGTATTTAGCAGAGATGCTCTTGGACAAGGTGGTAGATCCACGGAAGTACACTCAGCAACATCCCAGTGTTTCAAACAATAGATGCTAACCAAAGGTTATGCAATAGTTGGCAAGAGACAATCTCTTGATCCAGCATGTATCCAAATCATTTAAAGTATCTCTGAAATACTGAAAAGTCAAGGACAGAGAACTGTGTTTTTGAACTAGCATAATTCTCTTTTTACATCCAACAATTAAGTAGAGATAGGGTTAATTTTTCTTTTATTATTTTATTAGTCATGTCCCGTTTTTTCTTGTCCCTGTTGACAAATGTTAATTTGATTGTAAAACATCACTTGTGAACAATGCATCCTACAGACTTAAATGCAGCCTGGAGCAAGCACCTGCCAGTTGCAGGGAAGTGTGTGTAACAGATTGAGTCATGATGAATGGGACAGAATTAATTTTGTTGGGGGGTAGTTTGGTCATAAAATTGCTGTAAGAAACAACATGGTGCAATTTACATTAACTTGAGGTCATCTGGGTGTGGAAAATGAATTGCAATACATAAACCAATGCCCACATGCTGAGGCTGGGCAGCTAGCTGCAATGATGTACATAAAAGGGGAGCTTTGGAAAGAACTGAAAAATTAAAAGACTGGATCAAAGCCCATGTAATTCAAAATTAATTTTCATGTTTTCAACAGCCTTCTGAATGGAGGAGAGACTGATTAGAGCTATTTGGAGAGCAAACATGGAAGAGGGCCATTAAACAGAAGTGGTTTTGGCCAGGCATCTTCATTTCAGACACTGACAATTCTTTCCACAGGGTTAATTTTACATTCTTAACTGGGACCAGAATTACACAAATGTAATGTAGATATTGCTGATGTGGTGCATAAAAGTCATAAACACTTATAAAACTAATTTAGAGATTTTACAGATAAAGAAGAATTTCCCTTGCAGCCAGCTCCAGCAAGGGAATCCTGTCAGGGACGTTAAATGGCCTCTCTGCTACTTCATATCCTGTTTGGATGTGCCGTGCTTTGCTAACTGCCTTGAGAATGCATGCATTGGTTTATGTCCTGTGCAAAAGGGAAGTCACACCACTGGGGTATTTTCCCCATTTTTTACATTCATTTTTAGATGTAGTACTGAGCATAAGTAACACTACTTGGGAAAAAAAATCTATTCATGACATTTAACAAACCCAGGGTCCCGGCTCTGAGGGTTTTTTGTCATTCGTTAGCTGTCTTCTCCCTAATGATATGCAATTTAGACTATCCTTTGTAATCAGGAATTGGCTTCAAAATCTAGTCTTGGGCTACATTTGTCATATTGCTGAGTGGTAAAGTAGCACTACCATGGCATCAGGAATTTGGAAAAAAAATTTGTTATGCTACCAAAGTGGTATGATTAAATCATAATCATAATAGATAATAGATAAAAGATAGTAGTCTGAAAAAATCATCACATTTATAAATAGTTACCACCCTAAAAATGAAAATATTTCTAAATATTATGGCAGTGTTACAGAAAAATCAAATCCTTCTGCAGGAATGTGCTAATGGCTTAACATTATGGATGAGCACGAGAGTGTTCAGGCCAGAGGTGTGATCTAGTTTTATTTTTGAGTATGGACATACATTTAAATACCTATTGTCTTAGAACCAACCTGTTTCTCATTTGTAGTTGTTTTGGCAATTTCACAACATACCTCTTCCTGTCACAAATTTTAATACCTGCTTCATTTCTCCATGATTTTTATCAGAATAATCATATCCCTGCTTGAAATGGATCATGAAATCTCTGTTCCTGCTAGTGACTCCTAGTACATTAATTACTGCTTTAAAATACTTAGTCAAGAGGAGTTTAATTTGCAAAATATTTTACATCAGCAGCTCTAACAGCTGCTGATTTGCTACCTTGACCTCCTCCTTTTCTCCTAATTTCCAACAGCCACCTGTTACTGCAGGCAGAGGGTTTTCTAATATCACTGTCTCTCTCTGTTGGTGAGAATTTACTGCTGGTAAAATCCTGGAAAGGTGTATAGCATCAGAGATGTTGCATGCAAAGGAAAATATCTGCTAAAGGCTCCCTACCATGCTCTCTGCAGTGTCTGAACTAAGCAGTCCTATGCAGAATGTTGCAAAAATTTTAGTAAGACTACTGCTTTTTCCCAAAGCATTGCTGAAATGTTTCACAACATAGTCTAAGTCTACATGAATGTCTCCTCTCTGATAACTGAAATGTTTAATGTCTTGGTGATATGAGCTACTGAACTTCAATAAAGGTTTTGTTTTCAAATTATAACTTGCACAACATAATTAATTGAATGAAAACTAATATAATAGGTGCTGCTAACTCAAATCAGAAAGCAATTTATCATTTGGCAGGATAAGTGTGATACCTAATACTGAATCAGTCCTGGCAGAATGACTTAAATGGGAATGTGACTTTATTTTTAAGGGGGTTATGTAAATGCAGCTTTCCTATTCTGGTCTAAAAATTAAAATTACCTGTTAGGACATGTAGACTTTTTGTCAGCTAATATTCAGTGCATTTCAGTGAAGGTCCCATTCCTTAATATTTATAAGAGATTCTTTTCTGTATGTGACATGTGTGTAGAGAAGAAACAAAACACACCAAAACCTCATGCCAACTCATGCAGATCTCCATCCATTATTTTCAAAGGCATAATTTAATGAATAGCTCAACTAGGTGTGCACTGGCACTGGAGGAAGTCCAGTCCCTTTTGCCCTTGGATGCCTTGCTTGTTAAGTAGCAGGATTGTTAAATCCAACTTGCACAATAAATTGAAAACAATTAGGTGTCCTTCACAACACACTAGCTCTTTTTATTTTATAGCATTTTCAGGAAAACCATTTTAATTTGTACTATTGAAATATGGAGGCATTCTAAGAAGAGAGAAAGAGAGGCCTCAAAGAAGGGTGGTTTGCTGAGTACAGGGTGAGCTGCTGGTGTTTCTCTTTCTGGGTCTTGGCAGGATGTCAGCAGTGGGTACATTCTGCTACAGCATTCTGCATACTGTACATACCATATGGTATCACCAAGGTGTTTTGTTTGCTTTGGTGTGTAAGATTTAAGTTCCGTTGTTTCCTCTTAATATTTCATTATTTTAGAGTTAATTAATGTTATTTTTATAATTTATTTATGATCATTTTTAGTCCTCGTTCTATGCTGGGAAAAATGAGAACCATTCCATATATACAGATTTGCACTAAGCTGACTGTAAACCACAGAGTTCATTTTTTCAATCTTCAAAACAGTGGTCAAGAGACCCTGTTGCACATAAACATGCTTTTTTTTGTAGACTTTAGTATGGTGGAAAAAAATTCTGGCTTTGACATATGATGAGATTTCAATAATCAAAATGACATAACAAATCCACAATCCACCATCACTCAACCTGAAGGGGCTGGTGATTAACAGTCCTATGCACTGGAGATGTCTGTGTCTAGAGATTTTCCACACTTTCAGAGAAAAACAAGTGATGGATGTATTGTTTTGCTGATCTAACAAAAATATTTGCTTCTCTTCCCATAGACCACAACTGGCCTTAACACAACTACTGCATCTGTTCTTCAGTTTTCCCTTGGTAAGTTTAGATTACCCTTTCGCCTGAGAAAGTGCAAAAAGTCGTTTCTGAAAAAAAAAATGTCCCTAAAGTTCAGGGTTACCTTTTTGTTTGACGTTACAATCAACATGAGGGATTAAAAAATATTTTAAAAACTGCAGTGTATTTATTCATCTCCTGATATGGAGCTACTATTTTAAGTTTTGGAAATGAAAAACTCCAGTGGATGCTCTGATGAGCCCTGTATGAGTTTTGTTTTTTCTGCTATTTTACAGCCTGATGTTTAACATTATAATTTCTTGCTCTTTCTCTGAAGTGGGATTATAGTTTCTTAAAATAAATTTAAAAAAAAAAACAACAGGTTTTTATCATTTAACACCCCTGATATATTCCAAGTTATACCTAGGTAGTGCTGTTTTAACACAATTGTACAAAGAGAATAGGTAGGGCAGATGAAGACTAAATGATATTAAGTCCATTTTATCAACAGTGTGGTGTATGCTGTATTACTTAGGATACTGTGAGTTTTTGCACATTTCACTGTGCATTTGTGGCTATAAATTATGGTAGAGGCTGTAGCTGGGGCTGAGGGCAAATTTGGAACAAACCTGATTTGTTAACTCATATCTCAGAGTCCAAAATATGAAGGAAAAATTTTCTTTTGATATAAATGTTTCAATAAAAAAATAAGCAGGAAATGTAGCCTGCTTCCTCTGTGGACCCCTGGATATGTGCTTCCAAATCATATTCCTATTTTTTAAAAAGTAATTCTCCAGAAGTATCTCAAGAGACATGTGATTAAACTCTAGAAATCTCAGCTGAAAATAAGAACAATCATGTAGCTTGGAAAACAGCTTGGGTTTTTTAATGGATTGGAAATCAAAATCCTAGAAGGCTCAGAAATACATCATTTAAATTTGTTTTATACCTGAAGTTGTTCATTTGAGTTTTGGAGGTCATCAGTACCTGCGACTGACTGCAATGTTCATACATCTAAGGACTGGTATCTATCCTTTTATTTTGAATTACTGGTTTTAAAAATCCAGAAAAATGTATCCAGTCCTCAACTGAATCAGTGCATAAATTTCAGGTGCCTCAGATGAAAACCAGCCTGTTGCTGCCCTGCAGTTCCATTCAGACAATGGAAGGGTAGCAGCTCACTTGATCCACTGGGATGTGTTGCTCACTGACAGAAGCACAAGGAGATGTGACTTCTATAAAGCTGCAAGTTTGCAATGACGGAGGATTTTCACTTTTAATGAAAATTAACAAAAATCTGCTTTGGATTATTCTTGCAGCGAGCCAGGGTGGTTAACAGCAGGGTGAGGCAAATGGGCTGGTAGGTGATGTTTGCTGTCACAGCCCAGTGCCTGGTGTCTGCTGCAGGTGAACTGCAGAATGGTGCAGGCTCCCAGAAGTTTCAAAATGAGACTTGATATTTCACTTGGAGCATTTGTGCCTAACACAAGGGAAAGGTAAAATAAAAAAGGGGTAAGAAAAGGCTGAGCAGGAAATACTCTACATGAAAGGATTTTCATGTATCTTAAGAATACCTGAACCCATACCAGTAGGAACCAGTAAAATGCTCAGTATGATGGAGCAGAGAGGGGCAGATGCACATCCAAGTAAATCAGATTTCAACCTCCAGTTGCAAATGTATCATATTTCCCCATGTGCCTGTGTTGAGTTTGAAATACAATGCAGATTGGGTTTGTAACTGATAGAAGCCAGTGTGAGCCAGGGGACTGCTGCTGAGCTCAGCAATACTTGGCTTTAGAATCCAGTTTCCAGCTTATTCCCAAATGTCCGATTTAATCATAACCCTATTTAGGGATTGATCCAAGAGAATTGCTTTTTTATTTTTTTAAAGAATGTTTACCACTTTCTATCAACCATGGAATAGCTTAAGCTGTAGCCTTTTGGGGTTGTATTTATGTTAAATTTGTCACATAGCTTTGGCCTCATTAAAGAGGACACATTTTAATTTCTCTAGCCACTAGTTATCAGATGGAATTTTTGCAGGTATATAGGCAGTAGAGAACTAGGAAATGAAGCTAAAAATTCTGAAGCTAAATTCTGGTTTCACTGTGAATTCCAGATCCTTTTAACTCTGTAGTCAGGAAGGATAACAGAGTAGTAAATTTTTCATTAGTTGATATTCTGTGTGGTTTCCTTCATGCATCATATATTTGGTAGTATTGCTCTTTAAAGACCAGGGCAGTTGGAAAGGTGCACTTAAGAAGAAGGCTTAATTAAGATGAAAACGTAATTTGTAAGACGTTTTCAGCACACTGGACAACAATAATGTGCAGCATTTATACTCATGCACTCTATGCCCAAATGTGCACTAAAATTTTGATTACTTTAACTTTCTTAATCATCCCTCACTACATTTCTCCAAGACCCAACATTGACATGTCTAGCAGTTTCCTTAATGTTCAGTGGTATTATTAATTGAGATATTTAAAGCAATGCATTCGGGCTCTCTCAGGCCAGAACATCTGATTCAACAGCTTGGGAATTACAGGATATTGCACAAAAGCCTCTGGACTCAGCTGCCACACAACATTAGTCTGATTCATTAGCTGAAATAGTGTCTACTTTTTATTCCAAATCTGAAACTTTTCCCTTCACTGTATCCCTGGGCTTCCCCAGGGTTGAACATTATCTGTCATTCACATGGGCCACTGTGGTAGAAGGTGACTCTTTGTACTGAGAGATTAGCAACTGAGCTAAATACAGGAAGAAAGAGACATAAAATCCCATGGTGAGAAGAGGGAAGGCTTTGAGGGAGCAATGGCAAGGTGTGAGGTGTGCAGGTTGTTGTTCTTATGCCTGTCCCTTGGGTGTTGTGGTCAGGATGTGCTCTGGAGGTAGTGGTGTGTGTGTGCTCTGCATGGGCAGCTCAGCACTGAGCTCAGCCCATCCCTCCCTCCTCTGCAGGGCCTCTGCTGCAGCTGAAGATGCTGTGGTGAGCAGCAACACTCAGCCTGGCCTCCAGGGCAGGTGCTCCTTGGAGCCATGTGTGAAAAAATGTGAAAATTGTTAATGGAAAATACTGCCTTGAAAAACTTTGTTCCATGGCTCTCTCCTTATGTCTTAGTATTACTAGATCATTTCTGGCTGTTTAACAATGTTTGAAAATGGGAATAACTTGATGAGGAAACCTCCCACTTTTCAGCTTTGTTATGAAAATTCCTTCACATTCCTCTTAAAAGAGGATGCCTTTGTCAGTATCATATACTGGATAAATACATAATGTTTGTAAAGCACAATCCTACTTTAAAATTTCTTTCCCTTCAACTTTCATGCCATTGTCAGAAAGATCCTCCGTCATTACTAGAGAAATTAGCAATTCTTCCCCCCAAATTTTCTAAAAAAATCTAACCCCCCTACTATTTAACATTTAACTAAAATTGATTTATGGGGGAAGGGGTTATTTTATCTTCGGAGGAGGAATACACCTTCAAATATTACAAACATTTGGCTCTTCCGCTCTGATTCTTAAGGATCAAGCCATTAGTCTTGCAAACAAAGAAATAGACACTGGTTGAATTTTTTTGTTTTGTTTTGTTTTGTTTTATTTGAATATAAAGTTTGGACTTGGCCTGTCCCTTCCAAAAATATTACTACAACAAACTTTTGCAAAAGTTGGGTTCCCTGTCAGCTTTTCCTTTGAGTCAACCATTAATCCTTATTTTCAGACCCCTTCAAAACTACCTTTGTATGGCAGATGTGTGACCTGCAGTATTTAAAAGTTGTTTGCAATCATAAGCCATCTTTCCCTAACTGATTATGAGCGACCTGACTTATGGTCACTTCATGTGTCTAATATTGGTGTATCTGCTTATCTTGACAAATGAAACTTCTTATAAGAATCTCATATGATTAAAAATACTTTTCCTGCAATAAATAAAATAATAAAGCCTGTCTCCAGCTTTTGGTGGACCCTGAGAATACCACTGAGCTGGCAAGGAAGGGGCTGCTCTCTGAGAGAATTGTTTCCTGTTAACATCAAAGACTTGGAGATGCATGAGCAAAGGTGATCTTCAGTGCCTAAAGGCAGTCAGGTCTTCACACTGGATATTCTTTAGACATCTTGACTGCATGGATCATGTGCTTAATGCCTTAGCTATTGCTAAAGAAAAGACTTGACATTAATCAAATCTAGCACATCTACCTTCAGTTAAAACAGTTTTCAGTGAGGTTTTAGTATCAGGTTTTAATCTATGAGAGTTGTTTGTGATTTTGCCAGATGGCCTCTGTTCTCTCAGGAAAATCCCAGTAGATATTATCCAGAAGATAGGTCACTTATGCTGTGATTTGCTCACTGCTCTAGAACCACAAGCATTTGGATCTTACTTGTTGATTAAGAATTGCCCTTTTCTCCTGCTGCTTCTGGGATAGGATAGGATAGGATAGGATAGGATAGGATAGGATAGGATAGGATAGAATAGAATAGAATAGAATAGAATAGAATAGAATAGAATAGAATAGAATAGAATAGAATAGAATAGAATAGAATAGGAGACCATTTCAGTTGGAAGAGGCCTACAATGATCATGCACCCAGCTATTTCAGGGCTGACCAAGAGTTACAGTTTGTTACTAGCTTCTTTAACATCATCCAGTCACTTCTCTGCTATCTCTTGCTATTGCACCTTCCATTGTTCCAAATTATTTGACCAATTGTTGATTACAGCATTTAACAAGTATTCCATAGAGGGTTCCACATGTATTAAATTAATCTATTACAATCACTAACAATATCTGGCAGCAGTTTGTCAATGTACCTTAGTAGCTTTCTAATGGAACCCTGTAGTAAGGGTAAATGTGTGTATCTATTGGTTTTAATATGGCAAAAATATTATTAAGAAATATTACTATTGGTATTCAACTATTCATGACTTTTTGGTAATTCAGGGTGCAGAGATGTTGCTAGGGGTGATCTTCATTCTATAGTATCCACTTTTTCCTCATTTTCTATCTTCCTCCAAAGGAAATAAAATCCCAAATTCTCTGCTTTTACATGCATAAATATTTCATTGACAATCTTACAGTATAATCACTTAAACCAGTAACAGAAGTAATGATTTCTCCAATCTTGTTCAACACACTTTCCACTCTTGCAACTTTATTTTCTGGTTGAGTAATCACCCTGTCTTCACTTCAAATTTCCTGAACTTTTAAAATCCATCAGACCATCAGCTGTACTTAGCTGCAGAGTAATTGTATTACCTGTGATGACTTTACATTTATACTGTCATGTTTTTTAAGTGGTGAGTTGTATGTGCAATGCACATACCAAGGATTTCTATGTTGCTTAGTTTATTTACAGTCTATTTTAAATGCTGCTGATTTCACAGTCCTCTGTGACTGTAATTCAGAAAACTATTTAAAATCTGCTATTGATTGCTTTCAAGTAATATATGAGTAAGGGTTACTGATTTGGATGCAGATCTTTGACATAATGATTCCAAAGGATTTTCATGTCATGTCCTGCTACACCCTAAGACATCAAGTTAGTGAATCAGCAGACTTTATTTCTCTCCCTGAACTACCAAGGTCACTAGGATCTATGTGAAGGCTGTTTTACTCAGAAAAATCCATTGCATAATGGTCTTGGTGATGGTTGTTGAAGACTAAGCATGGATAGTGTTCATCTTTGCAAAGTAAAATGCAATTTTTTTCAGGCTTATTTATTCCACTTATTATTTGTAGTGACAATTTGCCTTTGTTACCAGTGTAGTCTTGCAGAATTAAATTTTAAAGTTTATTTGATTATGTAGATGATAGAAGTACTATTTTGCGTTGATGTGTGATCAATCTACAGATTACTATTATTATTATTGTTATTATTATTTTTATTATTATTATTATCATCATTTTATAATCAGCATCATTATTAGAATTGTTGAATGTGATCTTTGGATTAGTCTTTACCTGGTAGGAGTCTGTGCTTCAGAACTCACATTTACTTCTCTATTAACCTCAGCAAATAGAAGATCATGATGAAAAAAAAATAATCTTACAAAAACAAATAGTGCAGCTGATCACTGAGCTCCATGTATTTCTGTGGAGGAAAGAGCAGTCTCTCACTGCTGGGCTGTCCTCTAGAGCAGCATCTGGAGGGCTCTGCAGAGATGTGCATGGGATGATGATCCCTTCTGCTTCCCACCAGAAATACCCCAATTCCACTTTGGCTCAGCCATGAGAACAGTGATGACTGCATTTGGCCCCATGTAACAGTCTGAAGACATTTATAATTTATGTTCTAATCCTGATTTAATTCAGATCTGGTGGCAGCTGTTATATTGACAGTAGTGTTTCTATGCTGTTTATCCTGTGCTTGAATTCAGACTTTTTGATAGAACATTTCCAAACATGTTTTGCTACATAGGTCTTTGCTTTGGCTGAATGGAACCACTCCTGATCATTTTCTCTTAATTTCTGGTTTTGTCTAGCCATTTTTTACAATTTGCAGGAGCTATTGGATGTCTGACAAGTGATGTAATAGCATTTTCTGAGGTAGACTCAGCAGAACTGGATAGAGATTTCCTTCAGGTTTGCTAGGAAAATTCACTCACACATCTCTAGAGAAATACCAAAGTGAAAAATAAATCCCTTCTGAATTTAGCATGTAGGAGCACTCAATCTTGTAAATTCATCACTATCTTGTTAGCTGAACACAAAAAAGACTCATAGAGGAAGCTGTGGTGCCAAATGTTTTGGGCATGTTGAGCCACCTCCTTTGCTTTAGTCATCTGCATGGATGATTTCCCTCAGTCACACAAATTTCTTTCTCCAGTGCTTTCCAGAAAGCACCAGGTATCCTGTGCAGGCATGGTACATCCATACAGTTGTGTTGATAGTGGTTCCAGTAAGGAAGGGCAGTTCTGGTGGCCACAGATTCATTATTACTAGAGTTAGATTCTTTCCCTTCTAAGCAACAAGAGCATAGTATTAAAAATATTAAATATTTGAACTCTCAGGTTGTTTTGTCCTAATTTCTTTCCTGTACATTTGGGAAAAGCTTGAGAATTTAGTATAACATAACTCAATACCAAAATTGGTGTCATTCACCATTCTGCATTTCTTCTGCTGGCTTCATTTCCTGTTTCGCCCCCAATAAAACAATGTTGGGTTTTTTTGGTTTTTTTTTATTGGCTACCCAAATTGCCATTTGCTGTTGTCTGATGTGAAACCTACTAATTTCCCTTTCTTGGTGAAAAGCTCTTTGTGTTGATGCATAGGTTATACGTTACATCTAATATGAAAGAATAAGACAGATAAGTAACATCATGCACTCTTCACATAGCATGTGGAAATATTAAGTGATGTTTATTGATTTCACTGGGTTTTTACAAGAGGGGCTGCCTAGGTAATACCTAGATTGAAAACCAGGGTTTAAAGTTGATGCTGTATTTGAAAGACATTTTAATGGCCTTGGGGCAAAATGATTTGTGTTGTTTTGGCTAGCCCAAGGTTACAATGAAATATTGTCTTTATTACTTCTGTACCAGGGCTTCTCAGCAACTGTTGGAATTAAAATGTGAGCGTTAAAGATTTACTACATGGAGAAAAGCAGAAAAGATAAAGAGCCTCAGGATTCAGATCCAGGGCAGGTGGCCGTGCCACCACCTCACAGTCAAACAGGGCCATTATGGAATTGGTCATTGCAAATAATAGATGCTGGATTACAGACAGACTCATCTTAATCCTGCTCATATCATTGTATGAGGATAACACTTACGTATGATTAAAAAGGTCAATTTTTTAATTAAACAACAAAGCATCTGTAGTTCCTGGGGGGAGAACTGAGAAGCCCCCAGCTCAGCAAAACAGTCCTGGCTGTTCCTCCCGTGGGTGAGGGACTGAAAAGTAAAAGCAGATAAAAACAGAGAAGTCCATCAGTAATTGTAAAAACCAATTTTTACCAAGGTAATTACTGTCTACCTGCATATACATCTAGATGCAGGCAGTCTGTTTTACTGCGTTTCAGAAAAGAGACACCTCAGTGCAGAATTGGCTTGAGAAAAATTATGTCCCAGATTTTCTTGGTGCCAGAGAATTTCACTAAAGCAGCCAAGGAAAGGACTTCCATATTTGTATGTTCAAGATACCTCCTTTTACACAGCAGCTCTTGGGACCAATGTATGTTTTCTACTGCCTCTCTAGAATGGACTGGCGGTAGGGATCTCAAAAAAACTTCATGTATTTTCCTGCAGTATTTTAATACTTTTATCAGTACCTTACGGTGCTCATTTTCTTGATTATAGACCTTCATAGCTGACCCTGGCTGCTAAACACAGCTACACAAAGCATCTCTTTCTATTTACTGATATGTGTTAGTGTACTACTGAGCTACTTTCACATGGTATCATTTACCTTTTGCCCAGCTTCATTGAGAGGTCATCCTCTCACTTAGAGGACCTCCACATAATTTGACATTAACTGTTTAATGGCAATAATGTTGACGTGTAGAATGTGGGTACCCCAGGAGGAGATGCTTCCTGAGCACAGGGGTTGCTGTTTTGTCAGACATCCAAGAGCAACTGCAAGTATTTTGGGAGCATTAATGATGCTATTGTTTCAGTAGCTACAGTTCCTGGGTGTCCATTTCAGCCAGGTCTAAGCAAGTTTGCTCACTTTGTCTCCAGCAAGGTGTTTTGTTATATGATATGTTGGTGCACTTAAGAGCGTGGTTGAATTTAGCATCATGTAATTATTTATTTGGCAACAGACTTATTACCCAAGCACATACCTGCTGGCTGTATCTCAGAAAGAGACACTATAAATAGCTTTACATCAGAATAAGTTGGACACTGTCACGAGGGGAAGACAGTTTTCTGCTTGGCTTATTTTTCTCTCCTTAACATTCTCAGCACCAAAAGCAATATGAATTGTGATCTGAGCTTGTTCATTAGAAGAGAACAAATTTGTGTGAGCACAGGAAGCACATCAGAACTCTGAATATAAATAGACTAAGAGGAAGTTGAAGCAGATAAGTATTTCCTCAGACTTCTCATCTAAAGGAAATTAGCTGCATTAATTCATGAAAGTACATTTGCTGTTACTGGGAATCCTGGCAGGAGGTGGATGAGAAGGGGCCCATGGGTGATCACCTGCTCCATATTCCAACCAGGATCACACCCTGGGCAAGGACAGCCTGCTCAGAGCCCCATCCTCCTGGGGTTTAGCCTCAGATTAACTTTTAGTACTTCGTTGATGAAGTCCTAATTATTCTTCTCCTCATCTTTTACAATTTTACAGTGATGGCTTTTAGCCTGCTCATTAACCCTTTAATTTTATTTAGATGTAAATAACGACCCAGTATTTCTGAAATGGAACAACAGCGTAAATCTGCCAGTGGAACAAAAATTAGCTGCTCTCAGAAACCTGCAGAAAATAAATCACTGAGACTTTATATTATAAAATTCATAATTCTCACTAATGCTAAAGTAAATCTGATTTTTATGAAAGGCAAAAAGCATTGGCATTTTTTTTCTAGTGCCAGATATTTATTTCAGATTGTTTATCAGGACACATACAAGAGTAGAGACAGTCAAAATCCTTTTCCCACGATGGAAAGAAAATCAGCCAGCAATAAAAATACTTTTTTTCCTTGAACAGATAGACTATGATTACAAAATACAATGCAGTTCTTACAGTTTTAAATTTGAATATTTTTACACCAAAATACCTCTTTGTACTCTGATTTCACTCTATAAATAAGGAAAAGCTATTTAAAAAGTCTAAAGATCTAAAATGTCATAATTAAAAATCACATTTGTAATTAAATTCAAAGTCGTGACTTCAAAGAAAAATCAAAATGCTCTTGTGACCTTCTCTTGAGAAAGTTTTCAGAAGCAAAATGGAATAAACAGTGCAGTGCATATTTTTGTACCAGTCCATCTCGTATATCCAGCACTAAATATTCTATATTTAAAAATGGTTAAAACCATTTTCTTCTTGATCAAAAGTCAACATAAACATACACCTAAAAAATATCAGAACCCTTGGACCATTCATTATACCAAACTGTATGGTTCATTACTCTGGAAAAAACTATTAGCAAGCCAGCCAGATTTGACCAGTAGTAATTTATATTATCCAGTTTGGCTTAATTCAAGTGCTATCACAAAATTATAATCCTTAGCAAACACTAATTGTTACTCATCCCATTAACAAAATTAATAAAAGTAATCTTGTAGCATTAGATAAAAGGAATTCTTCCCAGTCCTCTTTTGTTTTTCAGACTGCATTCAGGACACAATTTGAAGCCTTCTGCACAATTTTTGTGTGAATCTTTCTTGTGCAGTCCCCATTAGACTCATTCTCCTTAAAGCCAGCATTAGATATCTCATCTGCTTATCCACGGAAGCAGTCGCAGGAACTATCAAGAGGTTGTCAAGAGGCAGAGGACGTCACACTCTGTAAGGAGCAAAATATTGCTTCCCTTGCAGATGGCACCCAGTTTTATCTCAGCAAAACACCAGCTTCTGATCAATGTTGTTAAGAAATCTTAGAGACCAACAGCTGTAAGACTTGGGTTTCTGTAAATCTGACACAGTTGGAGGCAAAGCCGTAGTGAGAATTAATTTTGCCTGCCATTGTCAGCCTGGATACAAATAACTGAATACCTCGATACAAACAGCTGATACGTGGTGCCTTCATAACATCTCTTCTGAAATACTATGCTCTTAGTACTGCTACCTACATGACATTTTAAAAAATAAAGTAGGTAAAATATTCACCAGTACTTTAGATGGCCAAAAACAGCTTAAGAAGACCTAAAATTTAAAAAGACAGAAAAAACATAATTGTTTCAGTTGGACATGCTAGGAGTGGTCAGTGCTACTCAGCAGCAAAACAATTGAGAAACATACTTTTGTTTCACTTCTCTATTCTTTCCTGTTTAGCTAAGCAGAATTAACAAAGCATTTGTCAGAACATTTTTAGCAATCCCATACTCTTCCAGTCAAAACCCTCTTCTATTAGCATCGGTGCTTGGACTCAACTTTGAGAAAATTTTCTTTTATTGAAAATTGGCTTCGGAAAGAATCCAAATATGTAAAGCACCAGCCAAATAAATTAGTGTTTCAGAATATTCAGTATATGGAAATGGCTGGGTTTTATAACAGAAGCTGCTCATAATTTTTGATAACAGACAAAATTGCTGTCTGAGCTTCAAATGTCTCATTTAAAATTAAGTCCATGAAGGTTGTCTCTACTCTAGCTTTTCTGTGAAAGTTTTGAAAGTCTGTGAACATCAGATGAAAGTCTATCAAAAGGAGTGAAATAACTCCAAAGGGAAAAAATACTTTGTTCCTGAAACACAAGGACAAGCTTGTCTTGTATATATGTAAAGAAAAAATTGGCTGTTCCTGATTGGAGGGTGGTTTGGGGTGCCCCCTGCTCCCAATAGATAATTACACATGCAAGCCCTTAATATTGAAAGTATAATCCTAACTCTTTGCCAGATTTATCTAGCAATAACCTCACCAAGGCATCAATCTTGTGACATACTCATCTTAAGAAATAAACAGCATTTTTTCTCTAATGCAGTAGCTTACTAACACAGACTTGTTTACGGTAATCATCGTGCAGGTATTGCTACCCATTTTCAGGGCTAATTCAAATCCTGGGCTTTCCTGATTTAAAGCAAACCGAATCTAATCTCATTCAAAAGGTTTTATGTACAACTTTTCCTTCAGAGGACAGGAAGGTGTGAATATTTATGGCATGATATCCTGCCCCTGCTTCTCTGCTCGGAGCTGACAAACTGTTTATTGCCATCTCTGGGAGCAGTGGTAAGGACACCTCCCTCCCAAGCTGAATTGGCCCCCATTCCTGCGGTGTTATGCTTGAGTTCTGATCACATATTTGTTTAGAAAGTCAGAATGTAGCTTTGCTGGTCGAGGTAGAGGCAAACATCCAAGAAGCAGATCTCTATTTTAAATAATCCTAGTTTAGGATTACTGAAATAACAGTGATATGGACTAACAGCCATATTATTAAGTAATAGTAACATTGAAAGTAATATCGAAAATTATATTGAAAGGCAGTGGCTCGCAAGACCATCTCAGTAGACCCTGTCCTGTAGTGCAATTGCATGTTCACCCTCCTCCCTTTTCTTGGGGAGAAGTTCTTAATGTAAACTAGGATGTGTATTAATTTTGTGAAAGATTCAAGTACCAGGTCAATACTTTTCAATTGTTTTTGTCAGTTTAAGCTTTGCAGAATTAGATAGGTACATGAAAAATAATCTTACGATCTTATGATTTTGAGTCAAGAACATACAAAAAGAAGGTTTAAACACTGGTAAAAACACATTTGTCATCACAGCCAGTAATTGCCACTTGAGGACTTTCCCAACCTATCTTTAATCTTAATACAATCCGTCCTGCTTGTTAAAATAATAAAACCCAGCATTTGCCTCCCCTTTTTTTTATTGTCTCCACTGCCCTTTTTCCAGTATCAGAAGTGAAATATCACACCTACCTTGCAAAGCCGTTTCTGAGTGGCCCCATTTCTTTTAAGCAACAGCTTGGATCTTCATGGCATAGTTGAGGGTGTTCAGACCTAACAGACAACATTTTTCATGTTGATTGTGCAGCAAATCTGGCCTTTTCCTCTTTTTTAGCAGCATATTTCAACTTAGCTTTTTTTTAAGAGCACTGTACCAAAAGTCCATTTTAATACTGACTGGAATGATACATGTTATAAAGTGTATATTGCTGGTTATTTTTACTGTTTATGTTATTTTAATTTCTGTCTGACATGAAACTCAGTATGTTGCTGTTTTACCTCACAGCCTCTGACTGGCCAAAGACATCAAAGTGGCTGTAGTTCCCTGATTTTTTAACTGAATTTCTCTAAAATTAAATGAACAAACACGATTAAGGGTTGGAACTCCTAAATTCCACAGAAGCAGGAAGTGACAGCAGATGTCACTCAGTAAAGTAGACCATCTCAGCAGATGGGCAAATATGAAAAGCAAAGGCTTTTCCTGACATCATTTGGTTTTAATATGATAGAAATAAAATGCCTTGTCAGTAAAATATAGCCAGACAGTTGCTTTGTAGTCATTTTGGATACATGGCTGGTAATTCAAAGTCCTGCTGCCTTTGCAATATTAATTATTCTGTGCCTCTTTACAGCAAGAATACGTGTCAGACCAGCTGAACATACCACATGCAGCTGTAGTGGCTTGGAAGTATCTGTTACTCTATTTGCAATTTAACATTAGTGAAAGATACAGGAAAACTTTGTGGATAGTTTCCAGGGATCTAGTTGATTTATCAGACAAAATGATAGACACGGGACTTTATCCCATGTTTTGGAGTGGTTTTCTCCTTGTAGAGGTATGTGATGTGTGTCTCAGAGTAGAAAAGCTGTTCTGTAGGGCTGAGAGCTGTGAATGTGAACTGCCTCAAGGGAGTTGGGGGCTGCAAGCTTTGTGCTTAATGACATATGTTCCCATTAAAATGTGTAAGTTGTTCTCTTGTACAAGTGGTTAACACCTTTTTAATCAGGCCATTTATTTCTTTTACAAAAATAAACACCCTGGGTTGGAAAATGATAGTATTTTACCATCAGCAGTGTATATATACATTTATACATATATTAAAATACGTATTTACACAATTTTCGGTGTAATTGAACGTATCTGAGACACACATAAACATAACATACTACTTGTGGCACATACTGTACTACTCAGTAGTATCCTGATGCCATCAGAGATGCTGTTTAATTGAGAGCTGCTTCTCTTAAACATGGAAAGTGCATGATGTCTGCTGCTTTGAATCTCACGTGCTTATGAAATTTTGATCTTCGGAGCACAGGCTGGGATGTGTTTGTTTCACTGAGCATTGAATTTTCTGAGATGGATGAATTATCTGGTGTCTGAGGAAAAATAGTGGTTTTAGTGTGTTTAATTACAACTCAGGTTGTTTATCATGTTTTCTGGGATTAATTTCTCAGTCTTGTTTTCATGTTATTTTGACTGCCCCATGTATTGTTAAGCTCATCTTTTGTGACAGCACCCAGAAGGCACCCTTTTATAAATCAAAAGTAAATATATCACCCTACCTTGCAGGGGTGCCATAAGGCTTAATTAGTTCATTTTTGTAAAGTGTTCTGAGATTCCCAGATCAGCATCAAGTGTTTGTTATTAATTACAGGATCTAGGGAGTATATTGGATGATCTCTTAATTTAATTTCCTTCAGGCAACCTTAAAATAACTAGTTTTGTAACATCTTTGTTCTTTTAAATTCCTGAATTGCATTTGCTCTTGGCTCAAGTAATTCTGTATATATTTTCTTCTCACTTACTGTATTTTTATTTCTAGACTTTTTTATTTATACAATAATATGAAAAACAGTCTTTTACTGTTTTCCCTCTGAATTCTGCTATGTGGATTATTCTCTAACAAGAAGGTTTTGTTTAAACATTAGATGGTGGGTTTTTTCCTGCAGTTGGGGGTGTTAAGTAATTTACTTGGCTTCCCCTGGGAAATTTGCAGAGATTACATGGCACTGCTGTGATTTATCATTTCTACTTTATTTCAGACTCATAAAGCATGCATTATTTTGTGTTTACTTTCAGCAACAGATCACAGGAAATTTCATCATCAATCAAAACATTTTAAAATGGGGAGAAGTGATAAGGTGACAAAGGCACAGTCAGCAACTGTGGTTATTGGAGAATCATTTATGCTTCATTGTGTCGTAACACTTCTCATTTTATTGCTTTCCCAGGATCAGGTTCGTGTCGCTTTAGTTACTCAGACCCCAGCATCACGGTGTCCTACAGTAAGAACAGTTCTGCAGATTGGACTCAGCTGGAGAAAATTAGGTTTGTTACAGCTTTTTAATAATTTTCATATTTTCCAGCTGAGCAGGTGGTGTTTAAACTTGGCTCTTCTAAAAATTGTTTTATTTGCTAACTTTTCGGTTCTCCTCGTTCATACAAAAGATGAGGGGTGAAATTCCTGGCTAATTGCAGAACTGCCACCAGGTTTGGTAAATCAGGAATTCATCCATTGAGTATGTGGGAAGTGAGGAAGAGAATCACTTCACACTTAAAATGCAACTCCAATAACCAGCAGGTTCAGGTGCCTGAAAAAACGAAACTTTTATGACTTTTTGCATTTTCGCACCATTTTTAATGTCAGCAAGGGCTATATTTTATAATGTTTCAAGTTTCTACTTTGGTGAAGTAAAATGTTCAATAAAAACATTTTATAGTTTGATATGAACACTTGGCTTTTGTAATACACACTCTTGTAATAACAAGGTTATGACAAATAGCGCCTTGCTTTTAAACCAACTGGCATACATGAAAACACAAAGGATTATGAATGGAAAATTTAAATCTTTTCATCACAATATCCACACCTTTCAAGAGAGAGCCAGTGTCAGAGATGGATTTTTGTAAGAGAGCATATTTTATTAAGTAATAATAGGAAAGGCATTTTGTGCAACAGCATAAAAACATAATTCTACAACTGGGGAAGAAAAAGCTGTTATGGATATGTAATGTACTCACAGCATCTCAGTGTGCCTTCCTGCTTTACCTCAGTGTCAGTGCTATACAAGTAACTTGCTTGAGCCTATTTTCAGTCCATTGAGGTAATTTGCAGAGCAAAAAGGTATTTAATTTCTGACAAATAATCAAAACTCTACCTGCAAGGTTGTGTATTTCAGTATCTCATCTTCCAAGTCCTTGTGGTAGTGGGACTACAATTTCATTGAAAAAAAAAGTAAATTATGTTCAATTTTAGTAAAACAGTTGGTGCTAATTCTTATTGGAAAAATAGAAAGTGAGAGTAATTCACTGCAGGGACTGAAGTTGCCTCAGAGTAACCACACAATACATTCCATTTTTCTCACATTGATGCAAAATTACACACCTAGTGCATAACATCAGCTCAGTTGCTCTCATAGCTCTGCAAGTCAGGAAACTTAAGAGTTGTGAGGATGCAAACACAAGCCCTTGAGACCCTATTTTTTTAAGTTAATGTGCATGCAGTGTGACCTCTCTTTCCTCAACTTTGATGCTGAAGCCAACAGTAGAAAATAGGTCAATAGAGCAGTGTCGTGCGAAGTGGAGAGGATGAATTATGGAAGGATGCTCGTTTCTCATCTGAATTGCAGTGTTCATTCGAATGTGCTTCAGCAGATTTCACAGCACTATGTGCAGCTCCAGGGAGCAGTGAGAGAGATGGGGCAGGAGGGCAGCTGTGGAGGGGAGCTGGTGTATTCTATCAGTGGGATGTCAGCTCTGGACTCTGGGAGGGAGGGCAGAGATCTCCCGGGGAAGGCGAGTGCTATGTGTGGGTCCAACAGCGCCTAGAGCAGCGCTGCACTGAAGGGTGACAGACACAATGTTTAGCAAGTGCAGGGCCATTTGTGGGGGCACATTCTGGGTGTGAATATGGGACAAAGGCAGTTGCTTTTCGGCATCTTGCTTTGCTTTCAAAAGAGGAGTTCCTCTATTTTCTGCTATAAAAGGAAGCTATTGGTGCCTTTTTCCCTAAAAGCTCTGGATTGTCTCTGACCAACTATTCACCCTTCAAAGCATCATAGCCAAGGCAGGTAGAACATTGACTAGCTGACATCTTGCAAACCTCAGTTTTGTAACTCCTTGCAGCCTGAGGTTTGAATACAGCTGATTCGCTTGCTGGGTGGTTGTTGAGGTTTAGCCCTACCCAGCAGCCAAGCCCCGTGTAGACGCTCTCTCACCAGCAGGACTGGGGAGAGACCTGGAGTGGTAAAAGCCAGAGAACTCGTGGGTTGAGACAAAGACACTTTAATAGGAAAAGCAAAAGCTGTGCAGACAGGCAAAGCAAAGGAAGGAATTAGTTGACTGCTTCCCATGGGCAGGCAGGAGTTCAGCCATGTCCAGGAGAGCAGGGCCCAATCACGTGTGATGGTGACATGGGGAGACAAACACCATCACCCCAAACATCTCCCCTCCCTCCTCCTTCCTTCCACTTTATATACTGAGAGTGGTGTCACATGGTCTGAAATATCCCTTTGGTCAGTGGAGATCACTTCCTCCCAGCCTCCCGTGCATCACCAACTTCTTCAGGGTGAACCTCAATCCTTTCACAGCTCTCTGAAGAAGAGCTCAAGGCTCTAATCATTGCCCAATAGTAATGCTCCAGGTCTGACTCTCCACCCCTCATTCTCCATTTTCAGCAGCAAGAGAGGATTGTTTCTTCTGTATTGTTCTTGGAGCAGAACATGGAAAGAAAGACAACCTGGCCCTCCCCATCCACAGAATTATCCTGAAAGCAAGGGTGCGGGATTGGAATGTGGTTTCGGACCTAGAGAGAGGGAAGAAAAGCAACAACACACACGGACCTTTTTAGGGAAAAAAGGCCAATTTTATTGAGCGGAGAGCTTGTATTTAAAGCATGTTATGAGAGACTAGAACAGGACAGTAGCTTATTGGCTAATTGGGATAAACAACCAAGAGACCAGGCCTCAGGATGTATCCCATGGGAAAACAACAGGTGTTAATCTTTATTATGACTAGCACTCTGTTTTTCACCAGATTCTAAGTTGTTTTTGACCATTTATCACCTTGGGAAATTTCCTTTCTGTCTGCAGCTAACATCAGCTTCTCAGCCTGGGAAGCAAGAAGGATTCAGGCTTGAGAGAAAAGATTCTCGAGCTGTAATTTTGCAGCTCCCTAGGTGTCTCTGTCCACAATTGGAAGGACATGTTTGTCAGAGAAAATTACTAGCTTTTCTCTCTAACCATTCTGCTCCATCCAAATATTAAGAGACCAAGACATCAGAAGTCAGCAGATTGTTTTGATGTAGCAAAAACCAGATTTTGTGAGACCTGTTTTTGTAATGTGCTTCCTTAACATTTCCTTTTGGCCATACCTGCAAGATACCTGACAATACCCAGTCACCAGCTGTGACCAGCACTGAGCATGGACATGTTCTGTCCTCCTGCTCTCCAAACATCTTCACTGATCTGTTGTTTATTGCCTTAGATTGCACTCTCTTTGAAGCCAGGCTGCCTGTTTGGGCTGGGTGTGCACTGCCTGGCACAGTGGGACTGCCTCAGGGCAGGTATTTTCTGATCTCCACAGAAGCTTTATCAGCATACAAGGGATGTCAGCACAACCATGTCACACCTAGTAAATGTGTTAATTGAGGGAAAAGTGTTCCTAACCATGGCTGAAAATTGGTCTAATTCCTTATCATTGTTTTTTAGTGCCCCTTCCAACGTCAGCACAATCATCCACATCTTGTACCTTCCTGAAGATGCTAAAGGGGAGAACGTCCATTTTCAGTGGAAACAGGATTATGTTCATGCTGGTGATGTGTATGAGGCCTGTTGGGCATTGGACAACGTCCTGATCATAAATGCTGCTCACAGAAAAGTTGTGCTAGAAGATAATCTGGATCCTGTGGATACTGGCAACTGGCTTTTCTTTCCTGGGGCCACAGTTAAGGTTAGTCTGATTTTCCATGGCTTAATGTTACTATAACTCTTGTAAGTAGAAGACAGTAACATCTAACCAAACTGTGACCACAAGGGTGTTCAGGAAACTCCATCTGCTTCTAACGTTGTGCTCTTTTTAGCTTTGCTTTCACCCTTTCTCTATCCCATTGAGGCTCTCCATGACCAAAACCAAAACCATGGCAGTTTATACTGTCATGTCAAAGATCATGTAACAGAAAATGGAAAACAGGTTACTTTTAGCAAAACTGTGCAATATTGTTGAAACAATTTGAAGTAGTTCTGTTAGATATTTTAAATACCTGCTTTTTAACTTGGCCTTACTCAGCTACAGCTACCCACTTCACAAATCATCACAAAACAAAAAGTTTTCCCACTTTTTCTCTCTGTGAATATCCCATCTCCATTGCAGCATGCATTCAGGTAATGGTTGCTCCTTAAGGTTCTCTTTTTCAGTATGATCCTGTTTTGATATGTGAGATACAGCAGGACCAAGATCCATTCTGCCTTGAGAAAATCTCTAAGGGGCCCAACAAGATCTCTGTGCACAGAGTACCTTCACATGCAGAGTTGTTCAATATCTGGAAAACAGCTGGATTCTTGCTGTCTGTGTTTCAAAGCAGCCAGAAGTTGAACAGTTGATGACTTTCTGGTTTCACGCTATTTTCATTCACAAAAGCAGTTTTGATGTCAGAGTTCATTTATGATGCTGTTAATGGTTTTGGCAATTGCACAGGAAACAGATGTCAAATACTGAAGGCAGTAAAGAATTTGGTTTCAGCCTCATCCTTTTCCCACAGAACCTGATACAAATGGCTTCAAATTAATAGTTTAAGAAATAAATATTCCCACTAATCTACTAATCATAGTGCCATCTTAATAACTCCTTTTTTTTTTTTTTTTACTTCAAGAATGTCATTTAAACTATATTGGCAAAATTTTTTGCATGAGATTTTAGAATCAAATAATGTCCTGAAAATTTAATGAATATTATGTGATTGGTTAACACTTGTTGTTTTGTCAGTCTTATCTCTGGATTTTGAAATCCAACCCACATATGTGAAGGTGTGAAAGAAAAGCAAGGAAAAGCAAGGATTAATGTACCACAGGCATTTTTACTTTTCTCAGTTGTCCAAGCCTAAACACTGCTTGCTCTTTCTGAAGCATGTATAAGCAACATCTAAACTTTAGCAAATAAGCCTCTTTTTTGTTGCTGTTTATGATTTTTTTTGTTTGGTTGCTGAGGTTATTTTGGGGTTTGTTTAGTTTAACTCTCTAGTTTGTGCCAATACACAAGTAGGCGTTTATGAAAGACAAAAGGACCTAAAACTGGAGATCACTGAGAGTTTCTAGAGAGAAATCCCAAAAAGTTCAAGCTTATATGAAACATCAGTGAGGTTTCACCAACCTGCCATTCCTCCAAGCTCATCTTCTGTTTTAGGTACAAGTGAAAGGTGCAAATGCCTGTTTCCAGCTGACCTCTGACTGTGTGTAGCCACTTACGCCAGGTTGAGGCTATGTGGTAAGACTGTGGTGTAGGCACACTGCATTAAGGCTATGTGTGAGGCAGGCCTTTAATTCTTCGTGGGACCCTGCAGTGTGTCTTTATTGTCACCAGAGCACTCCTTCACTCATTTCATTTTTAGCTCTTGCTGCAGTCTTCCTCAGATTTTCAGGAACAATCTTGCCAAATATAATTTGAACAGATTTTGCAATGTGAATTACATGTTATGTCAAAAGTAAGACTATAAATTGGGTCAAGATTTACATCAGATCAGCATAAAACCTATCGTAGCATTCTAACACCAAGGACAATTTTTTGACAATTTGTTTTGCTTTTCATGTTTGGAATATTATATAAAAATTTACAAAATCTTTTTTTATTTTCTTTAAAACATAGTTTTAACCTCAGTTCATCACAAACATAGTATTTTGTGTAAGTAGAAAGGTAAGAATCCTTGTAGATTGTGCCAATAACATTAAATATGGCATAGAGAAAGGCTATAGGAGATTTCTTTATCACAGCCAAAGTCATTGGTATACAGAATAATATTTGAGAAACCCTAACAGTGTTACAGGGGCAGCTTGTGTCACAGATAATTCTAGTTCTCATTTTTGTACAAGTCTTTTTGCTTCCCAGATAACAAGACTTGCTAAATAGTCCTGATCTTTGTTCACAAAATTTGTATAGCAGTTTAAATTTTTTCTTTACATTTTTACTAAGAGATCAGGAAATTGCGGTCGCATAGCTGTCTGCAGCTTCCTCACGAGGGGAGCAGAGGGGCAGGCACCAATGTCCTCCCTGGTGACCAGTGATAAGGTCAGAGGGAATGACATGAAGCTGTGTCAGGGCAGATGTAGGCTGACTGTGAGGAAAAGGTTTTTTCACCCAGAGGGTGGCTGGGCACTGAACAGGCTCCACAAGGCAGTGGTCACAGCACCAGCCTGACAGGGTTCAAGAAGCATTTGGACAATGCTCTCTGGCACAGGGTGTAATCCTTGGGATGTCCTGGGCAGCCCAAGAGTTGGACTTTGGTAGTCTCAGTGAGTACCTTCCAACTCAGGATATTCTATGATTCTATGGAGTTTCATTGCTGTATCATGCTACCATTTATAACTCTCACCCATGTGCTGAAAGTTCCCATACTTGCTATCACAATGCCGAACTTCATTCCAATCTCACAAGACCTTTCTCTGATACTCAAGCCTGTTTGTGCCATACAAGCTTCAATTCATATCCTCCCATCCTCTCTCAATTAATATTTTAGAAAAACTAACCTTAAGAATATTTATTGAGGATTTGACATGTAATATTAGGCCATTAGACTATTCTCTGTCCTTGACAGCAAATGACGTAGTAGAGTTTGAATCCACCTAGGCAGATGCTCTCCTCCCAGAGGAGTGCCTGCTGAGTCCCTGGCTCATCTTTGAGGGTACATTCGTTGAAGATAACACCACTGGAGTGGACAGTGAGAGTATTACTGGGAAATTTGCAGCAATGTGTTCACTCCAGTTTGGTGGGTTTGGATGCTGTGTTCTCAATAAACACTGGGAACTTTCCTGTGCCCAGCTCGGGAAGCAGTTTCTCCTCCTCTCCCAGTCTGCTCCAGCCTGGCCCAGGGATTTCCTTACATTTCTTGTTACCCTCAGGAGCAGTTGCTGCTCCTTTGAAAGCACATGGCTGGTTGCAGACGCAGCTGGACCTGGCTACTGAAATAGGATGCAAGCTGAGAGATAAGCCATTGAGCTTGTGCATTTTGGTTCCAAAGAAGACAGCAAAAGGCAAGAGCAATGCTGTTAGCAAGGCCAAGCAACCCTTAGGAGATTAATTGGATCCACTGGAACCTGTTTATCTGTGTTGGACTGTGTGGAAGGGTGTTGAACATGATAAATTCCTGACTGGGATTCAATATTTCCAGTGACAGCTCTGAGCATGAGCATGGCCTCACAACTGAGCATGGTTAGAACGTTGCTCTGGTGGTTGAGATTGCTGAAATGCATGGAAGAATGCTGTGCTTTGTCAATAATGCTCCTTGGATCTCTACTCCTGTGGAACAGAAAAGTGATTTTAGCTTTCATTGGGCACTTCATATATATTGTATATTTGACTAGAAATTGCTGAGCTTTGAGATACATTTGCAAGTTCTTTTGTTTTCTCTGATTGCCCTAGTCCAAAATTGGTTGCGCGAGCTCTAACACTAATTTTGAGAAGGGAGATAACCTCGCAGTCTTAGAGTGTATGTTTCTGCAGTGCTTTGGTTACACAAAAATAACCTTGAGACCAAGCTACCTGTCCCTGGAATTTTTCCACACTGGGAAAGAGCAGTATGGATCATTAGAGACACCAGAGTGATGACATATTTGGTCATGTTGTGTTAACCCAGTGACACATGGTCTTTGAGAAGAGTCAAGTTACAGAATTGCTGTCTCACAGTAGTTGCAGTCACTCTTCATTTGGGGGCTGGAGGTTGCCAGTCAGCTGGATAGCTTGGTTTGTTTGGCCTGCAGGGTTTGGGGTTTGGGGGCTACACCTGAGGCTGTTGGTGCTGAGCTCTGTATTTGCAGCCTGGCATGGGATGGAGCAGTGGGGGCAAGTGTGTGCCAGCCTTACTGAGCAGGTTGGGTTTAGGAATAGGGAATGGTAACTGTTCCCTGTTATTTACTACTGTGGGCATGACCAATAAACTCTGAAAATATTCCAATCCCAGTATCCTGATTCAGTAAGCCCTTTAAATAACAGGTCGTCACCATTCAGCTCATTTTCATTTCCCAGATATGCATGCCAGTGTGGCAGAAGAGAAAGTTGAATAAGAAAAGAGTGAGAGAACTAAACACTCACACTCAGAAAAATATGCTGAAAATATGTGTAAAGCACTGTGACCTTTTGCCACACCCTGACCAGAGCAGGGCTCTGCACATCCTAGATCTGCAAGTCCTTCCTGAATCTGTGTTATTGTGTGTTGCTGAGCAGAGAAGACATGGACACAGGCCTGGGAATTTGGCAAAAAGAAAGGCTGATTAAGCTATTCAATCCTCCCTTGTTCCAGAGTAGATTTCCAAATGTCTGAATACTCAATTAATGGAATGGCTTTGGATAGTCTTCTAAAACAAACATCCTGATCCATATATATATCTTTTGGGTTTGTTTGTGTTAAAATAATAATTTTTTTTCCTTTTCCTTTTAATTCTGACTTTTAAAAGTGTTCAGGGATCCATTTTCTGAATCAGTTCAAATGTATTTGTTTGAAGGAGGAGAGGTGATATTCTATGTATGCCAGCGTGAAAATGGTAGACTGAAATTGCTATGACCTTATATTGGTCAAAATTGGAACAAAGATATAGATTCTTCTGACAAGATTCCTTTGTTTTTTGTGTAAGATATAACAAGGCAGTATTTGGTCTGTGGGCCAAACCCAGCTTTCTAGCCAGCTGCTTTGCCTCACAGGAGCCCTTATCCACCACATCTTCCTGGGAAGAGATGGGCAGACTTCCTGCTGCACCTCATCTGAGAGACATTCCTGCTTCTCTGTGGGTGGAAGGAGGAGTGTCAGAGGGGAGGAGAGTTGAAGAAAGCAGTGCAGGGTGCACAAAACCTGTCGACTGGCTCCTTTTAGATTATGGCCATTCTGAGCTGTGCCCATGAAAGGGCATTTGTATATCCATAGGGCTGGATCTAGCCCATGGATGGAATTGCTCTTGCTTGCTTGGGTTTTGTTTGTTTGTTGGTTTGCTTTTTGTTTGGTTTTTTCTCTAATAATCACACTTGTAATTAAAATAATAATACTTAGATACAATGCCTAGGAGTTCATTAGAACTGACAAGTGGTTGACTGTAGTGGTGTGAATCATTTGGGCAGCTGAGGATTGATGTTGGGCAGCAGTGCTGAACCTACACCTTTGTCCATGCCAGTTCCCCATGGCTTGGGATGGCAGGGAGCCATCATTAGCTCTGAGCTGGCGTCAAAGCACAGGGGGTCTTTCCTGACTCCTAGAAAGAAAGAATTTGATCTTCACAGGTCACTGTGAGATGCACATCAATAAAAACAACATGGATTGACCCATTCTATGCCAGAGTAGAAATGTCTTTGCTTCATTCTTTCTCACTCTGATTTTACAACAATGTAAATGCACACCACTGCTTTCAGGAGAGCAGGTGATGCTCAGCGCAGAGTGCTCCAAACATCAGTAGCTCCCAGTGGCATGGAGGAATAGTTCAGATCATGCCAGTTAATGAGTCATCACTCATTAAGGAAACTGGTCATCACCAGAGTGATCAGTGTTGTACAAACATCATGAAATGTCCTAGAAAACTAAGAACCATACGAATCATGCAAATCACTCGTAAACAAGCAAAGTGTTTTGAGCATTAGCCTTTGAATAAGTCTATAATTGGAAATGATGAGTGAAAACACACTTTATAAAATGTTCCTTGCTACATCACAGGACAAGTTTCATCCTATTGTTTTGGAAAGGGAAAGTGTACTATAACCCTCTGTGCTCCTGGCCTGCTTGTGCAGCCAAGGTTTTTGTTCTGTAGCCTACATTAAATGATTTTAAAATGTAGCACGTGGGAAAGACTAAAGCTCTGTTTTTCTCATGGGAAGGTATTCTAATCACATTGTGTTATTTCCTTTGGTTAAAGAAGGGATTTCAGGCCAGGAGCATTAACAGCCAAATCCACAGAATTTAGAATTTGAAATTGTTTGTAAATTCTGTCACCGTACCTTTGCTGACTGAGACATTGCATACAAATGATTTTATCAGGACTTAATCTATCCTTGTACCTGCTATCATGTCAAAATTTTAAAATTTCTAAAACCTGCATGACTCATTTCCAGAAAGAAACAATATCTAATTTATAGCTCCATTGACAATGCTGTTTCAATTAATTTTCTTCATCTTTCTTCTTGTTCCTCTGCTTCTCATATCTCATCTGTTTGCATTGCCTAGATTTTAATTAAAAAACCTCTCCTCTCTAAGGACCGATCTGAAGTGGTAAAAATAATCACTTAAAATATTACAGTCATTAAAAAATTGGCTGCGGTCAAAGCCGCCCATTTTCAGTTTGCCAACAAATGATATTTTTGTTTCTTTTTAAAGTGCATTTTGTATTTGAATAGCATACGCCAGCCAGCCTGGCTATCAGAGATGCTCCTCCAGCTGGGTGGGCTGCGTGACAACTCCTTAATGGGGGAAATTGATGGCCCTCTGCTTGTGTAGAGGTGAAGGCATACTGGGCAGATTTCTTTCCATCTGCCGTCAGCCCTTTGCAAGCTGGCACTGCCCAAATGCCCAACACATTCATTCCAATGCAAGAAATGTCGCCAAAAAATAAATTGTGAGGCTACAGCTGTCTGAAAGAATCATCAGGGTCATTAGGCCCAGGGGAGATAATATGAAGTAGAGCATCAGTGTTCGTCACTGATAAAAAGCTAATTAAATGATGGTAAAGATGGCTGTGAATGGTTTAAAGGCATAAAGGTGAACAACATTTTCATGGGAATGCAGGAATGAACCTCAGGAAGATGATATGCAAGACCTCAGCCAAAAATCTGTTACACTGCGGGATTTCACACTAGTGTTTCCTGTTGATGCTTTGCTGAATGGCACAGTTGTATCATTTAGATGCCCTCTGTTCCACTCTCCAAGTAAAGAAATCCCATACTGTAGAGCCAAGAGGTATTTATTGATTCACAAGTTTGACTTGAACAACCAGGGCAGAAGCTAGCTTGCATGAACTTCAGTGCCTCTGTTTACATTCCTCATATTTGTCTTTTGAGTTTCTGAAAATCTTCAGGGCTGTGTACTTAGCTGCAACTGTGACAGAGGTTGATCTGGTTGAGGCTTGTGCTGCTTCCCATTGCAGGGTGAACTGGAGATCTCCAGAGCCTCCTAGCCAAGAGGTCACTCTGAGGGTAGCTGATGTCTCCTTGGTGCTTGCACAAAAGTCTTTTTAAAAATATGGAGATTGTTCAGACATGTTACATGATGTAGGATCCCAGATCTCACCTGGGGCCCTTAAGCCATTTGGATGCTACAGAAAGTTGGTCATTAGTTAATTATGAAACCTTAAAGGGGTCCAGTTGAAAAGTGCCTGCTTCACCAAATCTGACTTTCCTGCTTTTGTTGACCGATGGTTTTAAGCAGTCATAACTTTAAAAATTCTGCTTGCTATATGATCAAGAGGCTTTCCTAAAAGAACCTAAAATCTAAGAAGTGTAGTGTAGGATAAAGAGCATGCCAGGCTCTTGACAAAAGTTTGGTTTTAAAATCATGCATTGGTCTCTCTCCCATTAACTAACGTCTTCATAATATGTTGTAGATATCTCATATGAATTAGTAAGACTTGCTGTGTCTTTTAGACAATTTGGCTAAGAACTGTACTGATAAATTGGAAATATTCATAGACAACAACAATTTTAGAATGAAAATGTATTTTTTGTTGTGGTACCAATGTAGCATCAAAGAGCTCTGATCAAGGAATGTACCATTGCTGCTTCTCTAGACACAAACCAAAAAGATAGCCTGTGTCCCAGGATGTTGCCATCCCTTTATAAAACAGGAAATAAGCTGGGGCTTGGGACACGTGGGAGTAAGAGGAAATATTGCTCATTCTGGTCATCAGTGCACTCTTCAGTGTAACCATTGATAAGGCTTGCTGAAGAGAGCACTAAGGAAGTGTCTGAAGGAAATCATGTGGGAATTCACAGGAGCAGTGAGCAGAATGGGCAAGGGAATGCAAGTTTGGTTGTCTCACCAGCACATGTAGTGACAAGCATTGACAGTCAAGGAAAAGTGGCCCACAAGATGGGGCATATAGGAAGTGGTGGAGGCAGGTGAGGATGAGCCATGCAGGGCCTTGAAAGTGAAGAAAAAGCAGTGATACCATAATTATCCAGTAAACAAACTTCAGAAACACAGTGAATTCAGAGTGAAGATTAGATTGAAAGTAAATCCAATAATATTGAGATTCAGGAATACATCAGCCAATTTTCATTTCTTCCTATTCTTGCAGAGTAATATCTTAACAATTACAGCTAGTGAATAAGGTAGTACCAGATTAAATTAAACTAGTTTTTAGCTTTTTGGGTTTTTTCTATTGGGATCACCACAGTCTCTGAACAGAACCTGGCTTCTTTCCTTTTGGCAACAGGCAGGAGTTGTTTATTTAGGAATACAACAGTTTACTTATTTACTGATAGTCCCATTCCAGTTGCAAACAATGGGAAACAGCTACTGTTGTGAAGTGGCTTCATTCAAGCGCCTGTGTCTTATGTTCTATTATGTAGGTGATCTGGCAGTAAATTTTGTTAAATTGTGTTTATCAGATTTGTCAAAGAAGCTACTCTCTAAATTAACTTTTCCTTACAAACTAGTTAACATTTCAGTGTTGTAATTTTCGCAAGGACACACTAAATGTTCCACCTGCATTTAATCCCCTTTAAACAAAATTGAACGGTGCTTGAGTTCTGGACCTACAGCTGATGCTTCCATGGTAACAAGGACAAATATCCTACAATTTGCTTTCATTTGGCCCTTTTAGTTACAAATTTTGCATAGCAAGTTAATTTCCTCTTATTTTATAAATTATTTAAATGTAAAATAAAATTAATCAGAGAAAAAATTTAATCTGGAATTCATAAAAGAGAACCCTGCAACTGTATAATCCACAGGATCTACAGTTCAGGGAGAACTTAATCCTGACAGTTTTAAAACTCGTTCCATGTCCATTCCACCTTTTTAACCTCTTGAGAATAACAAAATAAACACTTGTGAAATTCAGTCCTTAACACTGGATGTATGTAGACTTCCAATGCAAGTGTAAAGCCTTTAATTTGGGAAAGAGATAGCACTATGTAAATTGTACTTTAGGGTTTTTTTTCTAAAGACTTGAGTTCAAAACTTGGGTTGAAACCAAGAGAAAATGAGTCTGATGGTTTCAGTTCTTTAGTCTGTTCAAGCCCTACTGCATACCCATAAAATAATCCAACATATTCAGCAGCCTCCTGGATGCTGAACAAGACTGAGAAGGTAGCTGGGGGCAATGCTGGTGAGGGGCCATCTCCTGCAGAGCTTCTTTTGCTCCTGGAAAATTTGGCTGAGTGCTCTTGGAGGTTTTTCTTCCCTCAGCAGCCCACCAGGTAAAAAAAGAGCAGTAAAAGCAGTGACATATAGTGACTGCTTGGAAAGTTAGAAGAAAAAAACCTGAGGGTGGTGGTTAAACAGGCAAGGTAAATGTGGCAGGTGGAGAGAATAAGATCATGAGTGGAGGAGCCCTGGCCCTTCCTTGGGCAGCCCAGCTCATGGAACTCATCCACATCTGCTTCTCCCATGGGCAGGTGTCCAGGATGGTGGCACTGGGGCAAAACTGTGCAAGAAAAAGGTGGCACTCCCTCAGAACTTCTTTAAAAGCCGCACCTGTGTTTTGAGCATGCTTCTCCTTCCCACTCTTTTTAAAGGCCATTAAGGTCATGAGCTTCTATGACATGTTTCATAGGTGTTTAGAATAACAGAGGAGTTAAACCCCAGTCTGAACTTCTCCTGTGCGTAGCTGTTCACATGAGGCAAAGCTGACATGAGCAGATTGTGATTTGAGCCATACGTTGTGTGCTTCGTTAACACATAAAATATGCATGAAATACATATTCATAGGTACTGTGGAGCTGTGTATAAATGCATAAATATAGCTTAAAAGAACTAATTAAATAAATTATGATTTTGAGCTTTTTTAAAGGGTTGATCATACACCACTGTATAAATAATTATTTATATCCCCTTGCCAAACTGCCCATTTATTTGTCTTGACAGCCTAAATGAAAACTCCATTCAATAAATATTCTGTTAGACAGCAGAAGGATGTACAAACATTGAAAGATAATGGGGTTGTATCTGGTTTGTGTTTATTTTAACAGATGGTTTTCATCAGGCAAGAGATTACTAATTACATACCTGCTATCAAATGCATACTTATATATAACTTAGCACCTGAGATATAAGTTGGACTTATAGAGGATTTTCCAATGCTTGTATGCAATTTTAATATCTAGCTCAGTAGGATCTATTTTTCTATTTGTTTTCAGTGATGAAGGGTTAGGTATAAATTTGAATAAGGTTTTAGCCTGAATATTTATTTTTAGTATATTTATTTGACTGCCTGCAGATAATAAGAGTTTTGTGGCAGATTGATTGGCAGATAAAGGATACTTCATTTGTGTTCAGCAAATGAGGAAAATTCTTAAATTCAAGAAGCACAACAAAGAAATTTTCCTTAAAATTCTGATGTTAGTGATACCAGTGAGTGTGAAGGTTAGAATCAGTAAACAAAAGCAATTTCTCAGTCCATTATAAATAACTGCATAGTACAACTGCTGTTTTTCAAAGAGAAGATATAAAACTGTCTCATTAATTTCTGCTAGTTATAATATATTTGATGTGTAAATTATTCTGCCTTTTCAGTGGCATATATGGTGTACTGTGTGTATGCTGCATTAACAGACCAAGGAGAAAGGAGACTTGTGACAAAATCTATTTAATTTCTGTGATAAATTATCAACACTTCAGGATCTTTCTATTGCTTTGACCTTTCTTTGGAAAAAAAACACTTTAACAGCAATTCGTTTATTTTAGCAGTTGAAACAGTCTTTATGTTTTTACAATGTGTTATATTTTTACATGATATTTAGTCTGTGTTAATAAACATAGATCTGTTGTCATTCAAGTATAGACCAGGAAGTCTCTATATAAAAATCAAATTTCAAATACAGTTTTTTCCATCAATGTGTAGGCACCTCTAGAAATATAAAAAATTACATTCCTCTATATAAATTAATAGCTGAGATACTGACAACCATATTTGAAAATCATCAGTAAAAGAATTTCAATTATGCCACTTTACTGCACTGATAAATAAACTGTTATAGAATATGACAAAATCTGTTATTTTGTACTTTGCTTATAAAAAAACATAGACAAAGATGTACTGAGCAGTTTTCATTTCTTGCCCCACCTTTCTCTTTGTTAAAAGTCTAATTATTCCCTTATGTGACACTACCATGACCTTTTTAAGTGCAGAAGATGTGATTGTCATATTTTCCCTTGGCGCATTATGAAGGGGTTCAGAGACAAGAGGGCACTGCATAGGCAATACTGAAAAGGTCAATGCAATTTGGCATTATTGGATCTCTTTTTTAAATACTGAAAGGTTGTAAGAATGCAGAATTATTCTAATTAATGATTCCTTAATTCAGCTTCCAATTTTAAGAAGAGCAAGATCACACACACACACATGAATAAAAGAAGTCTTTGAGAGAATTATTATTTTTATCAATATTTTTTGTAATACGAACAATTCAAAAAACTGCCAAGTGCTCAGTTTGCATGAAGACAAGGTAGATCTTCTTTAGAAGCTTCTAGTACCTGTTTTTGCTTCACACATTTGGCAGACTGTCATTTTATCAGACACACCAAGAAAACAAAAGTAGGATGGGAGAAAGAAGAAAATCCATACTGTAACCCCCTCGTGTATCTCACAGGCAGCTCCTTCCAGGCCAATAATCCTGAAGAGTTCTTAGTGGTCATGGCATGTTGGGAGAGACACATGGCATCATTTGATGTTGCTGAGGTGGTATGTGCAGAAATGCAGTAGGAAAAGCAGACACACTGGGTTTGGGAGCAGCCTCAGGACCCTTGAGATTGCTCTATCATAAGAGCTTGTTGTCTCTGGAGCTATTGGCTTTGCAATTTGGACTAAATGAAGCAAATACAGCCTTTTCACTCATACACTTGAGGCCCAAAGTTTACTGCATGGCAAGGCATAGCAATTTCACATACAAATACCTCTTTTGGCAAAAATTCAAACACAGAGATCTGACATGTTTCACAGCACAAAACTCTTCTGCCTACAAAATCCCCATAGCAATATTTGATATACTACTGAATTTATTTGCAGACACAGTTGTGTGTGGGCCAGATATGAGGGCAATACTTCAAAACAGAAATGAACACCCAGAGATGTGGTATCTGACTTTTCAATGCAAACACAGTTTTACCATGGTCTGTAGTGGGTTTGTAGGGAAGCAAGTACAAGATTAGGATGCAATAATTTTTGGGGTGCAACAAGAGAGATACAAGATGGCCATCTGGTTTTTATTTAGGTTCAGGCATCAGTGAGTCCTTAGATAAAGTACAGCTCACGCTGACATCTGACAATGTGTGACCAGTGTACAAACCCAGCATAGCCTCAGCTTCCATGTGCTCCTTCTGCCCACAGCACAGCTGCCAGTCTGATGGGAACTCCATCTACTTCCACGGGACAGAGGGCAGCGAGTTCAATTTCGCCACCACGCGGGATGTGGACCTGTCTGTGGAGGATGCCCAGGAGCAGTGGGCAGAGGAGTTTGAGAACCAGCCCAAAGGGTGAGTGTCCCCAGCTGAGCAGGGCCCTGCACAAGCGAGCATCATCGCTCCAGGGATGAGGAAACAGGATAAACAGAGAATTGTGTTTTATCTTTGCTATAGAGTGAGGGAAGATTGTAACTAGGATAAATAGCAATACTGTAGATAGCACATGGTTGCAGATTTTATAAAGAAACAAGTCCAGGAAGTTGAGGAGGAACAGTTTGTCTCTGGACCATCCTGTCACTACTGTTTTTAATGAAGAAAGCCACGTTTGTGACTTATCTAGCCATTCTAAAGAAATATATGATGGTTTTGTTAATTCACATCAGAGTGTTGTTAACAATCGCATACCATATGAAATCAAATTCCTTGAGAAATTCATCCCCTCTGGATCACTGCTGTGAGCCTCCCTTTACTGAGAGAGAGCTCCTGCTTATGCAGATGCCTGTAGGTGCTGAAGGAGGAAGAGGAGGAGAAGGTGGAGGCAGGAAAGCTGAAACAACAGTCCATTCTCATCTAGCATCACCAAGAGCGTAGCTATACCTGCTGGGCAAGAGCTCAGGGTCTGGCTGATAATTTACTATTTCTATTTTGAATATATACTTTGTTATTCGAAGGGTCCCTGTAAAGCCATATCCAGCAGGGACTGCTGCAAGGACACAGAAAATAAAAAAACTGTCTAGGACAACAGTATTACTACTCTTACCAAAACATGAGTGAGCTTTAAAATATGTGTCCTGATAAAGAAGCTTCATTTTATATATCTCGTATAAATTCTGATAAAAAGTAAAAACCTAAGTAGGGTCTTGATTCTTTTCTATTAGAAAACAATAAAAATCATTAGTCACTGTAACCCCAAGGCATTGAGAAACATACACTGCTAATTTATGGGTCTCCACTGAATGTTGATTTTAACCTACAAAGTACTTCACATCATTAGCAACTGATTCAAATGCTGCCTATGCTGTGCTGAAAGTAAAGAGCACCTTTTAAGAAAGACATGCTAATATGTCCTGTGGACACATGATATATTTGGGGTTTACAGAAAAAATATTCATGGTGAGCTCTGTCCCAGTTCAAATAAACAGCCAATGGCAGCAGCTGCTGCTTCAGACAAAGGGAAGAAAATGAGCTCGTGTGTGTTGTGTTCTATGTGACCATGTGGGACACCTTTGAGATGTGCTCTCCATCTTTTTTCCTGGAAAAAACAGTATGGGAGTGCTCTCTACGGACATCTGCCCTGTCTGTAGATCTTGTCTCTACACAACTGGGTGTTTAGTTAAGTTTGGGCAACTTGCAACCCAGGCTAGCAAATGTACAGTTTCTTCTGAATTAGGAAAATGACACTTTCCCTATCACATGGTGCCTAGGTCCAGCTGCAGGTGGCAAGGGAGGGTGCAGCCCTCCTTCAATTCTGTCACTCTGAGTCCCAGAAACCAGGTCCTGATCTGCCCCCACTCTGCCAGCCCAAGGCCTCACGACCTTTTCCTATTTTTTCTTTGGAAATTTTACTCTGTGAAAGAAACTTCCTTCTTTCTATTGTTCTATAAGAATGGAGATTTAAATTTAAATGCCTGCTGCCATAAATAAACACCAAATTTGGGTGATGTTACGGACTACATCCTAATCATATAAAATTGTCATCACTGTCTCTCTTTTCAGCATTTCTCTGGAATTTGTGTTGGAAGCTGTATACAAATGCAAATACATATGAATTTCCTTAATCACTTCTTAGAGAAATATTTTTGAATGCTATTTAAACTATATTTTAAATACAGTTTTACTGTAAGCAAACAGTCACAGAACACTGTATACCTGAGAGAGCTTGCAGGAAGTTCTCAGGCACCGCTTTGTCACATCAGCTGGAGCCTGCCAGCTCTCAAGGGGAAGGCAAAAGCATGCCTCATAAGAGACAGCAAAAGAAAGCTCAGGTACAGCAGTCACCACCACTTTCCTCTGCACCAAATGATCTTGGAGACGAGGGCAGAGGAAATCATTGCTGTCTTTAATAAGAAGTTGGTTGGTATTTTTTGCATGTATCACCTAAAGTGGGAGGCTATGTGGATAGGACTTGCTGTTGTAAGTACACGCATATTTCCACTGTCATTCTGTTTCTCTTTACTTGTGTGAATTAGAGCCTGATCCTAAAAGTGGACAGATCCCCACATCAGGCTGCCTAGCAGGCACACTATTGCTTTGGACCTCCATGTTCAGTTGGTCTAGTTTAGGTCCATAAATCACTTGTTTTATAAAGAAGAATTCCAAGAGTCATGTGAAGGATAAATTAATTCAAATGTAAATGCTAAATCATGCCATGACCCAGGATCCTTCTCCATTTTCTTTACTGGTAGTGTGTTGATGTACTTCTATTAAAGTGCCACTTTTTAAAAAAATATGTAGAATTCTCTGGTTTTCGTTTCTGATGCTGCCTAAAAGGAGAGGATCCCTGGAAACATCTATGATCTGCATCATTCATGACCCTGAGCTGTTTTGTGGGTCACTACAGAGAGTGTTTTAATTGAGCTAAATAGAGCATATGAAAGATCAATGGAGCATTGTGGGATTTTTTTTGTGTAAGTTAAAGTAGGCACAACTGTTTAATTCTATACTTGCCTTCAGCCCGGGAGACCCGTTTTCAAAATTGTGTTTTGATTATATTGCACATTAGCTTTAAAAAATCTTCACAATAGAATTAGGGTTAGATTAAACTGTGCTTCCATTAAAATATTTATATTTGTATCATAAAGCTTTTCAGTGATGTTAAGCTTGCTAATTCCTGTGTAGATGACTGACAGGTTTAAAGCAGGATTTCCAAACAGGCATGTCACCAGTCTGTCACAGCTTAGGTCCATGGGGAAACTGGCAGCTTTTAAGAAGATCCTAGAAATACATTTTGAAGTCATTGGAATAGCTAAACAAATATATACACGGTTTAGTTCTTGAAATAGCAGTTTTTGAAATTGTGATATGGCACATACTGGCTAGAAATTGACTCTGGTGTCAGGAGGCAGGAAAAGGCTTTGCCTCCCAGAAAGGTTTCTGAACTTCCATGTTTTCTTATTCCTCCTGAATCATGCTGAATAGTTAAATGTTTGGATTATCAGGATTTAGTGATTCTAAATAATTTCATTGTTTTATCAGCCTTATAATCCTTAAATGCTTAATTATGAATTAAGACTTTGACATTATTTAATAATAATAATAATAATAATAATAATAATAATAATAATAATATGTCAGACCAAAATAATGCACAAGTTTTCAACACTTTTTAATATTTCAAAACATTTTGATTGAGTTTTGAAGTAACAATCACTTTCAAGATGAAAATGTATTTTCAATGTAAAATATTTAATTGGAAAATTCAGTAACAGCTCTTTTAATTATCACTGAATAAAAATAAGATAAAATGTTGTACAGAAAAACTGAGAAAGATCATATCATCACATATTAGAAACACAGCAGTCTTTTTTCATATTCTGTTCATGTGTTAGTTAAAAACTGTTACCCTAAATGCTCAAAAAGATGAAAAGGGAGCATTTTCAGCTATTACCTATATATTTTATATTTGCATAGCAGATATGGTGGACATGTGCCTTTTCAAGATTTATTGATCTATAAGTCTTTTATTATGCACAATTAATCAGAATGCATTTATATTTTAAACATTTTAACACGAGAAAAAAAATAATAAAGATGGTAGAACAATACAACACTACATATTTGGTAATAGCATTCATTAAAAGCTTCATTTTTTTATTAATTAATGCATTTCTGCCAAATTCTTTTAAATATTTATGTTAGCTTTGCCTTAGTTGAGTCAACTGAGTTTAAAAGCTAATATTGAATATGTAAGTAATGGCATAGGGATCACATTTGAAACGCTGCATTTTTTGGTCCTCCGTAAGATAGAAAGAGCTAATTTTGTAAGTACAAATGAACCCTTATGGCATGTTTTATATGAGTTTGTCAGCAGTGTGCCGCTGCACCTTCTCCACCTATTGTTGGCCTCAGCAGGTGGGACATCTTTGGAGCTGTCATTGGTACTGAATGTGGAACCCTGGAATCTGGCTCAGCTATGGTATTTCTCAGAGATGGGGAACGAAAAATATGTACTCCATACATGGACACCACAGGTTATGGGAACTTGAGATTTTATTTCAGTATGGGTGAGTATAAATTACTAATGTAATACAAGATGTGAAGCATGTGAGATTTTCATTATTCAGTGCTCCACAGTTTAACAAGTCTCATGTGGAGAAGCATCTTCTTGTCTTGTATACACTAACTTCACTCAGTGTCCCTTAATCATACTTAATCCATAAGAGACAGTCATATCTTTGTCATCTTCAGAGGTTTTACAGGTAGTTCTCATATCCTCCTGTAGCCATATCCATGTAGACCCTGGTGTTTATCTATTAGAGTCTAGAGAGTTGCACACAAGGATGAGATGGGAGTAGCATAGAGGTGGGGCAGCCTTCCCTGATGAAGCAATGGAATAGTTTCACCTCAAAAGCTCTTACTCCATTCATAAAATCCTTCCTCTGCCAGTATGTTGGCCCAGAGCGATTCACACAGTGTGCTGTGGTCTTGGAGGAGGTGTGTTTTACACGTGGCATCCCTCATGAGAAGCACTGGTGTGGTGTTAGCATCATCTGTGGATCTTCCTTACTGGGGCAAAGTACAACATCAGTCATTTACCAGGGCTAAGAAAGCAGCCAAGAACCAACCTGTCCTGTCACTTCCCCTCCCCACTGTTGTTGTCAGTGCAACTGCACTAGTTTCATGTTGCAACAGACCAAAATCCCCATGAACATGGTAGTTATTGCTCACAGTATTTTTCCAGAAATTTTATTTTGCAGATAAAGGAAGTTCCATGAGGTTATTCTCTCAACACCATATTTAGAGAAAGTGAGGATTTTTGCTTAAAAGAGAATAATAGAATAATAAAGGAGGAAGCAGAGAATAAACCTGTGACCTCCACAAGCAACCGTCTGTATCAACAAGAAAAAACACACTTTATTTAACGAGGGAAAAACCTCATGTTGTTGTGCTAAATTGTTGCACATCTCCTCTGTGTTACATGAATTATGAATAAAGCACAGGAAAAAGAGGATGCTTTTTCACATTTCTTCCAAGCATTACAACACCTGCAAGAGAAACAGGAAAGAAATTTTGTCAACCTTCTGAACTTAGGGGAGAAGTTGTCAACAGATGCAGACACAGAGGACAGCAGGATATTGTTTGAAAAATGTATTCTGTGCATATTTTTAAATTAAATAAATAATTGTTTAAGCATTGAGGCAAGGCGAATATTTGAAAGGACAAATGGATGTTCCATATTACAGTATAAAACAGATTAAAGGTGCACATCTTATCCAGTTGTCTGGACTGCTTTTCCTAGTCCATTACAAGAACTGGCTGGCTGTAGCAAAAAAAAAAAAAAAAGGCAGAGAAAGTGTTCCCATAAATGCAATCTTTCTACTCTGCAGTCTTTTCAAAGAACCTTCCTCATGCTGTTTTTATTGCTATTTTGGGATTTTTTTTTTGTACCTGCAGTAACCATACTGTACAGGGAAATAATTAATTAATAATTCCTGTTTCAAATACAGAAACTTTATTCTAAAAACTTTTTTTTCCAGAATACCAAAGTTGTGTGATGATGTTCATCTTGTAGCTATAATGCAGAATGTAATGCCAATACATCCACTCTTTCACAGAACATTAATGAGTAATTTGGGTTCTACTGATAGGAAGATATTTCAAATGCTGCCGCATTCCAGTTGGGCAAGCGTACCACGTGTTTTCTGTGGTACAATAGATTCCATCCAGCCAGCCAGCCCTTTTAGGATATGGTGTAGATAATAGAAGGAGCAGTACAACAAATAATGCACACATCACTTCCTACTTAGAACAAGTTCTCAGCTGCCAAACCATCAGCCCAGAAGTATTTAAGATGCTGTTACGTACCTACACGTGTGACTGCATGAAGTGTGGGTAGTAAATAGCAGTTTACTGATGAGAACTCAAAAGCAGAATGTTCCTATATAAATAGGATTTAAAGCACACAGATAGAAGCATTGCTTGAGGCACAGCATTTTCTATTTAAATTGTTTTGATAAGCTGATTAAAAGAGGTACTTGAGGTTTTTGTGATCATCAACCCCCTTGATCTCTGCCATGGTGTATCTGATCAAACAGTTCCTATACACTGTGTCCTTAGGGATGGTGTTCTTTTGTTTCAGATCCCAAGTTAAATAGCATCTGACTGTAATTATTTTCATAATTAAGGCTGCAGATATGATTCCACTTTCCAATAACAAGGGCTTCAATTAATTTTTTTCTCACTCTAATATGTGTTGTACAGGGGGAACTTGTGATTCTGGAGAATCCCATGAAAATGATGTCATACTGTATGCCAAGATTGAAGGCAGGAGGGAACACATACCTCTTGATACCCTGACCTATGCTGCTTACAAGGTAAATTGATGTAACCAAGGTAGGTGGATGGGATGGACAGATAGTCTCTTTTCAGGCCATCACAGGAATATTGTGTGTTGAATTCCACAGGGACACTCAAACGTGTCCTTCCCAAACACGTAAATGATGTGTAGACCTGGGAACAATCAGGCTTTTGCAGCACAGCTCTGCAGTTACTGGTGGTCACTGCAGCCTCAGGCAGGACTGTGCAGTGTTGGCTGGGGCTGGGGAAACAGGCAAGCAAGCAGTGGGCAAAAAATGTCAGTATTATCTGAAAACTTCAGTGGTAACATTTCTTCACAAAAAATTACTCCTGTTTCCACTCAAGCTCGTTCTAGGCACAGTGTGGTACTGAGGAGCAGGGTCCTGAGAGGGTCATTCATGGTGGGATCAGGGGCTGGGATGCTGGAGTCTGCAGTGATGAGGGCACAGACTCAGCCATGGGAGGCAGCTGCTGGCAGAGTGCACAGGCAGCATCTCCTCTGCCCAAAGTGCAACTTCCAGCCACATCCACCACCCTCAGGCAGGACAATAAAGACCTTGAACTTGCCTTCAGGATCCTTCCTGTCTTAGACCATGCCTACCCTGAATAATCTAGTCCTGAGGTTTCCTTATTCTGCTGCTGTGAAACAGGCAAAATTTGGTATTTCATACATGTGCACACAGATGCACTACATATTGAAATGCAGTGTGCTTACATAGTCTGAGGGAAGTTTGATAGTAAAGATGCTGCTGATTTCAAGCACAAATCTGTGTTCATTTTGTCTGTAACTTCAGCACTTAGAAACCAAATGTTTACAATAGGGTTTGGCCTGAGTTCGGTTGAGTCACTTGCATTGTTTCATTGTGCATGGCTTCCCTCCTCGCCTGCTTCTGTGTGAAAGACGGGGTAGAACTTTTGTAAAACTAAGGAAACTGTAATTGTAAAATAAGAAAATATTAATTAGGGAACTTGGGGAGAGATAGGATCTCAAATTACATGGAATTCATTGTGGAGGTTTTTTAAAACAAGCAGTTTTAAAGCTGACATCCTCTTCTGACATAATAAAGTTCTAATTACATTGCTTTAGGACAAAGGCTAAGCTTTGTGAGGCAGTACTTTCATTTATTTCAGCAACATAACATCCTCCCCACTTATGCCTGTGAACTCCTGCTGTTACTCCATTCTCACGTATCCAGAGTAGACATGCCACTAGCTTGCCTTAGCTTCTGTGAGCTGTAAGGCTCCAGGACAAACATCACCTTCCCTTCCCATCTGAAAGTGACAACATAAACTTGCCCTTCTCAGAAGACAGAAGGTGCAGTCTTTTCTTCTGTGCCTTTACAACCAAACAATCTGATCCCTCTGAGGTGATAAGCATCGCTGGTACCCAGGGTGCTAATACCTATCCACATAATAGTAAATGGTTTTATTTGGGATAAATAAATGTGACTAAAAAAGTTAACAAAATTAATCAAGTAGGGAGAGAAGCACATTTGGCTCAGCACAATTAGAGTGGTTACTTTTTAATTTTAATTGGTACATTGTGACCTTTTTAACTTACTTAAGCCTTATTTAATTTCTTTTAAAGGTGCCGTCTTTGGTTTCTGTTGTCATTAGTCCAGACCTGCAGACTCCTGCAACCAAATTTTGCCTGAAGCAAAAGAGTCACCAAGGCCACAACAGGAATGTCTGGGCTGTGGATTATTTCCATGTCCTTCCGGTGCTCCCTTCCTCAGTGACTCACATGATCCAGTTTTCCATCAATTTGGGTTGTGGAACTTATCAACCTGGTAACAGGTAAAACTGGCGAGATCATTCTTTTGGTGATCAGCTTTATAGTATATTTTGGTTTATAAAATATATATGAAGATTTGTAATCTTTTTTCAGTAATGACAAATATAAGCTGCCAAAAGCTACTGTTTCTCCTGATCTTTACAGATCCAGATTTATTTATCTCATGTGCAGTAAAGAGTCATTTAATAGCTTTCCAGGTCAAAACTTGCTTTTCTTAGCACGTTATTCTGAAATATGCTCATGATTTTCAAGTGACTTTTGCTTCAGTTTCTAATGGATATGAGATTTACTTCTTACTTAATACTGTGTAAGGAGGAAAGCATTAAAGGCAGCAGCAGAAACCTGCCCTGCTGACCTCTCTGAGATTACTGATGCCACAAGCATATCTAATTCTTGTAAGACTGGTGATAAATGACTCTCATCTTAATGACCATCAGTTGTGAGGAGCTCATTGTCTGTAGGCTGATCACAAAACACTTTTTCTGGCTTTACTTCTTCAGGATATTCAGTGTGAATTTTTCCAAGGGGAAAGGGAGAGAAGGGGAGTCATTTTAGACTCCATGTTTTACAGAATCATAGAAATGTTGTTTGGAAGGGACCTTCACGGGTTATCTGGTGAAACCTGCTGCTGCAGGATGGATTGTTACTGAGCAGGTCAGACATGGCTCTGCCTATCCATGACTTGAAGAATCTTCATGGATGGCCTCTCTGAGTGATTGCTCAAGTGAAAAAGTGTTTCCTAATGTACAGTACAAAACTATGAAACCATGTCTTTATGATTATTGCCCTTTGTAGTGTGCCTGATACTACTGAGGGGAGTTTGACTCTGGTTTCCTTGGGAGTGCCCTCTGCACCATCATAAGATGCTCTAGCTCACCCCTCCTCACCAGGCTAAGCATGCCAGCTCCTCAGCCCATCCTAGCTTGGTGCTCAAAGCCATGGGCATCTTGCCCATCCTTTACTCTGCTCTCAGAATTCTTAATATCCTTCTTCAAACAGGGAACCCAAAACCAAACTGCCCACTGTCCCTCTTCCATTACACACATATGAGAATATTTATCTTGATATTTTATGAGGATTAAGTTACTTTATATTTTGCAGAGTTGAGAGTTGAAAGTAAGAGACTATGAGTGCTTTTATCTGTGTCCCATGGCACCTACTTCCAGCTGGAAGGATCTGCATTAACACTGACGGCCCTTGTGTCCATGCAGGGTAGCAGAATTCAAGGGGAAGCAAAGGCACTGCACTTATATTAGATAGGAAGAGAAGGAAGCAACATTTTCCTACATGAAAAGTGAAGACTTTGCCTGTAAACACTCATGGCCAGTAAACATGTTATATAAAGGCTCTGTCTCAATCTGTTTTCTGATGGAGATTAGTATATATTTTGAAAGATTAATATTGTACCTGCTATTTCTGAAGGAGAAGTGAGCTTCTTCATAACTAAAGAAGCATTAGGTCACAATTTTTCCTGTTTGTATTTCCCAGATACTGCAGCATTTCACATCTCCCAGTCTGCAGCATTATTCATAATGCTTTCATTACTGCAACTGTGAGACTCATACTGGAGATATGCAGTAAATGTGACCCTCTAAGGTATCTCTACAGCTAAACCTGAAATAAATTAGTCAAAACCTCCATAAACTGTTTTAATAGATACAACATCACAGTGATGGTACATTTAAATAAACTAATATTGTAGCAAATTATCATAAAAATAAAAATTCAGAATCCAATAATTTAATATTGAGGAGATGAATTATGACTTTTATAATGTTCCATTACTTAAAATAAAACAGAATATTACAAGCTAATTATATGGAGGAAATTTCAATAATAATTCAGTAAAATACTAAATCTGTAGTAAATAAAATACTTTCTATATTACTTTTTCAAGGTCTTTAGAGTGTAAGACATCTAAGTATTTCCTTATACTCATAGGTTGTAAACAATTTGGGGGTTTTTTAACCCAGGAAAGAGACAGCCCATGCATGAACAGCTAATGGTCTTTTACCATTGTCTGCAGATGTAATAGTCAGCAGCTGGCAGTTATAGGTGTCCTGTGCTCACACAATGCTGTCTAGCTCTGAATAATCCAGGGTTTCTCCTCATGTCTGAAATTATTTCACTATGAAATATAAAAGTAATGCAGTTCTTTTAACAGCAGCAGCATAAAAACACTGGCTAGATGTTGGCCCAACAAGAACTCTGTGTTCAGGCAGTCCTCAGTCTAAAAACCTTTGGGTTTTAAACACTCATGAAACTTTGTCTCACGTTTGCATTTGCAGGATTTTTTGTTTTCAAATTCTGCTTTAAATTATTTCTTGTTTCCTCATCAGTTATTAGAAATAGCAGATTTGGTGGTTTCTCAATGTTGGTACTTCTGCATTGAGATCTATGCCAGGTACCCTCATGGTGTCTTTCTCCTTTCTTCCCTTCCATGTGTTACCAGTGTCAGCTTGGAGTTTTCAACCAACCATGGTCGCTCGTGGTCGCTGCTCCACATGGAGTGTTTGCCTGAGATTTGTGCTGGGCCCCACCTGCCCCACAGCACCATCTATGCCTCGGAAAACTACAGCGGGTGAGAGTGCTCGCTGCAAAACTGCCATGCAAGATTAGACATGGGAATTGGAGGTGGCAGGAGAAAGCACACAACTCTGTGTCAACATTCATTTTTGACTGCCTGGGAATGGCAAGGAAGGAGTGTCTGAGTTCCCTGGCTACCCAGTAATGAAACTTGAAATGTATGGGGCTGCTTTTGTGGTATAATAATAATTTTTTGATGCTAATGAGAAATTACAAAAAACCCCACTTGTGGACAGCATGTTGATAATAATAAGAAAAATTTTACCTTGTCAAAGCCACATAAGCTTTCTTCTTGGTCAGAAAAAACACTACTCGAAGCTGTATTTACATCTTCAGACACATTTACTCACATGGAATCCCAGGGTTACAATGAAGCACATCCTCCGTACTTCTGCAGATGGAAATGGTTTTTAGTGTCGCTTTCTTGTATCAGCTCTTCTCGGTATTAAGTGTCTTCTCTACTGTTCTCACTGAAAAATGAGCTGTGGCATTTTGCTGCATAGCACAAAATCCCTCGGTATCCCAAGTTCCATAACGCTTACAAAAAGAAAATGCAGTTGAAGCGCTGCTATGATCTGATGACACACAGCCCCTAGTCCCATACAATTTTCATGGGAACCATTACTCCTGGTGTGTGCAGGAAGTGTAGCCTCTGTGGATGATAGAGAATGATGGCCCAGACTGCAGCATGCCAAATCCTCTGCACCACTCCTCACCCTCTGAGGGTTTTCACCAGAGTTCAGCCCTGCTGAAGGTTCAGTTTAGGGGATATTCATGGGGATGGAAAAGCTGCTACAGCAAAGGAGCTTATGGTCTTTGTGTATTCCTACAGGGGGAAAATGGCTGGGTTTTATAAGACAAAAACTAACATTCATATATGGTATGAAAATATGGACTTCTTATTTTTAATTTGTATTTTCTAAATTTGCTGTAAATTTGTGCTTCATTTGAGCAGATTTTTAAATTAAGCTTCTCACAAAGCTTCCAGAATACATAAACATATCTGCAAAATACACAGTTGCTTAATAACTATCAGTGTAAAATGAGAGAGTCTGTGTTATATTTCTTTCAGGTGGAACCGAATAACTATTCCCCTTCCCAACGCTGCACTAACAAGTGACACCAGGATTCGATGGAGGCAAACAGGACCAATCCTTGGAAATATGTGGGCCATCGATAATAGTTAGTATTCTTATCCATGATCATTACACATCAGAAAAGTAAATTTCATATGCTGTTCTAAGTAAACATATTTTCCACAATCACAAGTCAATGAATTTGCAGTTTGATAAATTCCTGTTCTGCTTAGTTGCATTTGGTAGCAGGTGCATTTTGAAGCTAGAGAGAAATTCTGCTATTAGAAAAGACAATAGTCTAGTAGATTTTTTTTCCATTTAATTGAATGCTTTACAGGAAAAAATATTGGTGGCAGGGGCTTAATACAACATTTCTTCTGCTTGGTTCTAATTACATAAATGAACATGTACTGCACCAACCTAAGCAACAGGAGCAGCATCTGGAACGTATTTTGCTCCTGGACATAGAAGAACATCTTCAAGCAATGCTGCTACCAAAACACTGACAAAACCTTACATTGTTTACCATATCTTCAGGGGAAACTGCCATCTGTTTCAGGGAACTGTTCTTCTCTTAGAAAATTATTTTATATTTACCTTTTCTTTAAATGAATGTGAAGAACTGGGAGAAATTTATATTCATAGTTATATGACTTATTACAGAGGAAAACCAGGGTCAGAATTAAAAATAAATACTTTAAAGGGCAGTAAGAAGTATTTAGGAACACAGGATTAAATGTATGAAATGCAGAAATAAGTTCACTGAAGTAAGACTGAAAGGGCTAACTAAGAGGAGCTACGAATTTTTTTAGCTTGCTTGTTAGCCTTAAATGATTTGGAACTAAGTAAGCTAAATTCAGAATTTGTTTGGTTAGATGAGTGAAATGAATGATTTAGAGATTAACACTGATGTACAATAACCTGTGAAATTTTGTAGTGATTCCCAGTAAGGCTTGGTATGGTGCCTAGGAATGGTAAATATTTACATTATGCAGAATTCTTAGAATATATTGATGCCTAGTATTAACAAGAAAATCTTGAACTGTTAAGATAATATCATAAAGGAAATTTTGTCACTAAAAGTAATGAAAATTGTACTCTTAATCATAATAGAAAGTAGCATCATCTTGACATTCTGGATATAGTACTAATGCTTCTCTTCAGGGATATGATATACATCAAAAAGAAAGTAAAATTAAGGGAAAAGATAGGTGTATAAACATGAGAGGATGTCTGCGAGTACCTGGAAAGATGAGTTGCTATCTAAAAAAACGCAGACTCTAAGTGTTGGAGGCACCCATGAGGCTCACAGAAACCACAGTAAGATGAAATCAATCCAACAATACAATTTCCTTACAACAGAACAAAACAAGATTTTGAAAGTGATTTGACAATTCATTTATCTGCACAACCTTTGCTTATGGAACAAAATACAGCTCCATGGAAGGATGCTGCATGCTCCTGTGTGCACAGTCTCAAGAGAAGGTTTACCAACCATCTGACTAGAAAGTGCCTGAATTTGAGGTACAGAGCCATGATGCAGAAATCAAGTCTTAAAGATACATTTCTGATGTTTTGAATGCCTTCTTTGTTAAATACTAATGACACTAAGCTTTACACTGTATTGTAGGGAAAAACTTGTAAATATTGGCAAGCCACTCAAATTCGTGAAGAGAGGAAGATTTCTGAAGATCCAGCACTTTGACTTTTAGCTTCACAACTGTTTCCTATGTGAATTAAGTTTTTAAATGAAATCTGGAAGCTGGCCATCTTTTAGAAACTCTGGAAAAATGCCAATTTCCGTAAAGTTTTTTCATTTTGAATGACATCATCACATCTTTAACCCTTATACTTTTACCACGCCCTCAAAAAGGCCTCAAAAGACGCAAGTCAAACAGACAGAACAGAATTTTTGCACCCTGAGAAGTGAGAAAATCTAGAAATCACGTGAAATCTGATGAGGATTTAGTTATAGGGAGTAGCTAACAGGGATTTAGAGTGTGTCTGCTAGAGAGAGCTGACACTCTGCTGTGATGGGCAACATTATAAAACTAGGAAAAAGAAGAAGTACTGCTTCTTATAGATTATTTCATATTGGTGGCTATTTCTTTCAAATTTCACAATGCAAGTGGGTAACTCCAAGCAATAGGAATTCTTCAACAGAAAATATGCCACTATTCATGGTTAAGGCCTTTTAGCATACTGTATTGAAATAATATTGCCCACAAGTTATGACTTTTCTTTATTGTAGTGCAAGAGATTATACTGATATTTTCTCATCTTTCCATCCTTCATGTTTTTCTTAAAATATCCACACTGCCAATTAGGAGTCATTGGAGGAAGATGAAGCAAGAGAGTAAAACAACTCTGTTGTATTTTTGAGCACTTAGGATGTGGAATTTTGTTCCATTTAAAAGAATCAGTGAATGAGTATGATAGTTGCTTAAGACATATCAGGGCAGGTTCTTATTCCCCTAAGTCCAGTGAAGTAAAATATGTAGATTACAATGAGAAAAGCAGTGACATATTTTTAAAATCTACAAGATTGCTATTGGAATGTACCAATATACAGATTGGATTACATCTCCAAACTAGGATGAAGGGAATGTCAATGAAAAAGGATGAAAAAGGTCAATGCCTACCAAATTATCTGATCTCATTCACAGACTTAGTAATTAAAACACTACTAGTGGCCACAGTACTGTATCTTTAGCCACATGGACATGACATATTAAATAATAATTTATCCCTGACTATCCTTGACACAGTCAAACGCTTTATATCCTTTTGTAGACCTTTTCCAGATAGTGGGATTAAGGTAAATACAATAATTGTATGATCAGGTCTGTACACTTTCTTGTATTCATCATATTCTGTTTATCACATAGCATAACCCTCCATTTAACTTATTTCTCTTCTCTGCAGTTTATATTGGTCCATCTTGCCTCAAATTCTGCTCAGGGCGAGGACAGTGTACTAGAAATGGCTGCAAGTAAGTGCTATATTCAGTATTCATGTTCAATTTCTGTCACAGAGTTCATTTGGTAGTGTGAAAGTTGAAGTGATTTTCATTTCAGTCCTTGCTCTTTTCGATGACTAAGTATAAAACTAGCATAACCCTCAGAATTCATAAAGCTCACTGGAAAGCTAAAGATCAATCTTTCTAAACAGCAGCATGTCTTTATTTTTTTTTTTATTATTTTCTTCAGGTATAGTGTCTAACTTCCAGTTCATCTTAAAATGTGCTACAGAGCACACTGAAATGTCAGTGATGTATGCTTTACACTGCTGATAGAGGTGATTTGTGGCTTTATCACTTTTGTAGTAAACGTTGGGAAAGAATTACAATTTTAATAGTTCTAATATCCCTTAACCTAACATACCTCAAGGACAGAAGATCAGCACTCCACTTTTTTCTGGTAGTCTGGCTTGTTAAAAGAGTTCCACTCTAAAAAATAAAAAAGGCGCTCACTTAAAACCAGTAAGCACATTCTAAATATTGGTGTGACTACATTTAGGTATTAACAAGAGTGTGACCCATGGGGCATTCTCTTTTGTAGCTTAATTTCTTGTAACCACATCTAGTATGCTACAGATAAAAGCAAATTTGTCATTTTTCATATGAACAACTGTAATTATGTCAGCAGGGGTTTTGTTCCAAAACTTAATAAAAATATTTCTGTATTGTGTTATGTGGAGATTCATGGGGTGTTCACCAGTATATTTTTTTTCAAATTCGAGAAGTAAATACTAGCTAACAGAAGTCATTTGCTATGCACTTTGCATAAGTGAAGTTCGGTGAGGTTCTTGGGCCTCAGATTTGAGAGGGACCTTGTGGATATCCTCAGTTCATGAACAGCTGCAGCCACCATGTTTATTGACACTAGCCACAGCCAAAGATGGGTCACCCATCATGCTTTCCACCCATCGTGCTTTCCACCCATCATGCTTTCCACCCATTGTGCTTTCCACCCATGATGCTTTCCACCCACCATGCTTTCCATCCATCGTGCTTTCCACCCATGGTGCTTTCCACCCATGGTGTTTTCCTCCCTTCACCCATGGTGCTTTCCCCCTCTCTGCCCTGCAGGTGTGACCCTGGCTTTTCAGGGCCGGCGTGTGAGACGGCGTCACAGACGTTCCCCATGTTCATCTCCGAGAGCTTCGCCAGCTCCCGCCTCTCCTCCTACCACAGCTTCTACTCCATCCGCGGGGCCGAGGTCAGCTTCGGCTGCGGGGTCCTGGCCAGCGGCAAGGCCCTGGTCTTCAACAAGGACGGCAGGCGCCAGCTCATCACCTCCTTCCTGGACAGCTCCCAGTCCAGGTGAGAGGCAAGGAGGAGCAGTGTGAAGCAAAGAAATGGGGAAGCCCCTCCCTCTCCAGCTACAGCCTTATTAAACCAGTGTTTTATCAGGGAAAAAAGCCTTTAAGAAACTCCATTAAGAAATGGTGATTTCTTAGCCTTGCCTTTTATTCCTCCCGCTTTGTCAACAGTGGAGTCCAAAACAGACTGGAGGGAAGTTATTGTACAACTTGGATAGAAAATATGAAATGTTAATATCAAATCTGAGTGTCAAAGCCAAGTGCTAATTAATTATTTATAAGGTTGTGTTTATTTGACAGCTTGTGGCAACTGATTAGATCCATTCACTATCTCTCCCTCCCCTTCAGTGCCTAATAAATAATTAAATGCAGTAATGATTGGCATTTTTTTAACTATATGTTCCACAATGCATTACTTGACAATAAAAACAAATCACACATACAAAACCCCATAACTGATATTCATCCAAATTTGCCTAGATTGAGAAGATCTGAAAACAACCTGGTTAGGGGAAAACCAAAACCAAAACAAAACAAAAACAACAACAACAACGAAAAACCCCATTGTGAAAACGATACCCTGCAAATATTTGTGTAATTCCGGTGCAGGTTCCTGCAGTTCACACTGCGCCTGGGCAGCAAGTCAGTGCTGAGTACCTGCAAAGCGCCCGACCAGCCCGGGGAAGGAGTGCTGCTGCACTACTCCTACGACAACGGGATCACCTGGAAACTGCTGGAACACTACTCTTACCTCAACTACCACGAGCCAAGGTACATGCACAAATATTGCAAAGAGCGTTATTTGCATGCAGTGGTGCTGGTTGTGGTGGTCACTGCAGTGTGGAGACTGAGTGCGTGGTGCGAGAGGGAATGAAGAGATTTTATTGCATACTGGAAGTTACCACCTTTCTTTAAAATTTTGCAGCTGTTCTAGGCACTTCCCATTTTGTCATTCTATAAAAATGAACACATTGGTTTAATGGCTTTCAAGTCTCAGGTGATACAACAGAACAAGCTGAGGCAGCGCAGGATGAGGGACAGGAGCGTACTTGTGGGAAATAGGGGCATGTCTCTTCTCATGAAAGCAGCCACTGGTAAAGAAAAATTAACATAAATTATTTGTAGTGTTGAAGCTATAGATACCCTCGTTACACCATCCTCTGGGATTGGGAGTTTGCAGGCAGCACATGACAGCTGAGACAGAATGTGACTGTGAGGATCTCTGCAGGATTGTGAGGATCTCTGAGGTCAGCAGGGAAACTACACCTGCTCCCACTCAAGGCAGTTGCATGACTTCATGGCTGTGCCTCTGCCCTGAGCTGGGCTTGGTGCCCTGGGAGAACCTGCTGGTGACTGTGCCTGGGGCTTGCACAAGTCAAAAAGAAGTTGAACAAAGAGCTCATCTCATCTAGCAGCACCTATGTTTGGTGTCAGATTAGAGAGGAATGGATCTGTTGTCTTTAGAGAAGGTTTTCTTTACTGACACCATCTACCAAATTTAGTAGCCAATACAAAATCAGGAGTCTCCATGAGCATGCCTGTACCAAAAGCCTGGAACAGTCTGGTCTGGATCTATGCAAAAGCTCTCTGCAGCAGCCACCTTCACAGGGTGCTGCAGCAGAGCCAATAAATGCCAGTTAAAGGAGATACTCTGTAAAGGGGCCCAGAAGAGGCAGAACTGACGATGGCATCACTGGACTCATTCCAGCAGGTCCATTTCCTGCCCAAGGGTAGCTTTAACCTGGGTATTGCCCTATGTCTTCTTCTCTACCAAGTTCAAGGAAAACATCTTGGTCAGCACCAGGAGTGGGGCTGTAAATAGCCTGCAAGTCACTTTAGTTACACATAACTTTCATTATTTATATTTATTGAGGTCAGATGAGTGCTTTTTTAAAAACAACCAAAAAAAAATTAGATTTCCACATCTTGTCAATAACTCAGTACAAAATTGCAATATTCAAATTTGTGATTAAGAATGTTCTAATGAAAAAAAATACCCTCGTAACATTAAAATTATTTCCTGGGATATACAAGAAATACTCAAAAATGTGAGAGGAAGACTGAATATTGTAGAACTATATTGTAGACTTTAATTTTTGAAGTTCTAAGTGTTTCCAAAGGAAAGATGCTACAGACTGGAGAACTTATAAGTCTCCTTCAAAGTTTCCTTTACCTTTCTTTCTTTTTTTATAGTCACATATGTATTTTACTTGGCTCTGTTTCTAATTCTTAGATTCCTATAATGTAGGAATTATATTTCCCTAAAGGTTTTTAATATATAGCACCATGAAATTTTTATAACAAAAAAGGAAAATACATATTCTGGTGACTGATTTTAATGAAGTTTAAGATATAAATGTAATAAATTACATAGATGCCAGAGACTCTTTTTGCTTTTTGAGGTCAGGTATGAAACACAATTCCTGTTGTTCTGACAAGGTGCAGAGCAAAGTACGATACACACAAGTTAGAGAGTTTTTGCTGTGATAGATAGGTAGGTAGGTAGGTAGGTAGGTAGGTAGGTAGGTAGGTAGATAGATAGATAGATAGATAGATAGATAGATAGATAGATAGATAGATAGATAGTCAGTCAGTCCACTCTGGGTAGATAGAAAAATGACGTACATACAAGCCTGAAGCTAATGCTGGCAATAATTATGAACAAAGCTTCACCTTTTCATATTATGTTGTCTGAAACTATCAGCATTTCTGGTAACATAGATGGACTGCTGCAAAGTTTGGCAATCAGTCGGTATCCATGAATTTAATTAATCTTCAGTCATACAAAAAATAATTACACATTTAATGTTCTGCTGAAAAGGTGCATTTAATCTGCTAACATTTGACAGCTGCATTTTTCTTCTGAGCAGAACAGCAGTGGCTTTGCAATATTAGGTATGCGCATAGCTTGAAAGAATGAGATCAGAGCAAAGGTGTCCCAGCTGGTTTTTAAGAAATTTAATGGTGGCTGGTAATGTAAGTAGGAACACTTTTCTTCTCTGCAGCAGAAAAGTCATTAGCAGGAATCCCCCTCCCTCTCCATCTATCTACGACAAATCAAAGGCAGACAGAAGAAGCTGTTACAACCAGAGGTATAGTCAGGTTCTGCATACTAACACTTGTGCCATACGTAGTGGTTTACACCTACATTTTTAAATTGTGTTAGCTTAATCCCCTGGGATGGGGAATTTATTTTAACATGTGTTAAATATTTTAACATCTGATATGAGTATCGGTGGTGTATGTCATGATTTAGGATTTTCTGTATATTACTGTCTGTGAGAATTAGTGTCCACGTGGGCAAGCTTATGAGAGTTAAGAGTGAAAGGGAAGATATAGGCATCAGAGACAGCCACCAGCAGAGAAATATGCCCTGGATTATGGCAGAGCATAAGCTCACACAAGTGCCAGGTGCTTCACAGCCCCCACTAGATACAGTGCTCCTCCTAGCCAGGGTGCCAGCTTTCCTCAGGTTCACGCCCCTGAATCATGGCAGAAAAAAACATCTTCCTCTTAGAATCAGTAGCAATTTCCTGTCATTTGTGCCTTTAAAAAATTAACCCAAAAGGTTATAGAGTTGCTTCTTATGAGGGAATCCTTAGTAGAAAAGAAGCCTTTGTGGTTTAGTCAGGTGCCAGAGAACAGACTTGGCCTGGGGCTTGGTCTCTCTCTTAGAAGGGTATGGAGTCATTCAAACATGTTTATTTGAGTGTAAAGGAAATGTATCCATAATACACAAAGTGTGTATTGTGCTGGTCCCATGCCACAGGGACATGGCCAGGTCACCTCTGGCTGTCCCTCCACACTTGTCTCTCCAGTCTATGGATGGCAGAAAGCAGTTCCTAGAAAAGCCAGGCAGGACTTTCTGAGAGCTTCCCACCTGTTTAGCCAAGCTATTTGATTTTTTTCTGGCTAATGGATTAATGTATTCTTCTTTAAAATGAACGTGACACTAAACAACAGTATTATAAATCTATTCTCTACAAGGATGTAGGAGCAAGTCATTTTTAAGAGTGTGGTTTTTGCACTAAGAGTGCCACAGGCACAAGACTTTCATGTGCAGAGAACAAAACATTACAACAGGCAGCTTATAAAGCCTTGAGTCTGAAAAAGATTTTATGCTGGAATATAAAAATACACTTTCAGTTTACCTGATATATTAGTTTATCCACATTTCCTTTAACAGAGAAAGAAAAATTACAGCTACATGATGAGCTCGCTGAAAACCCTTTAGCCAGCAAGTAATTGTACCCCAATGGAGACAAATGTCCCTGTTGCCAGTCTGTCTCACAGTTGATGTGGCTGTGTGGGGTACCATGGTCTTAGTGATTTATGGAGCTTTCAAGAAGGTGTCATTGCTGTGGCAATTAATGTATACTCCCTCCTGCAGTGTATGAAAATTGCTCCTGGAAATTAGATAATACTCTTAATTTTCTTTGCAGTTTTTCAAGTCTAGGTGTGTTGACATAGCTGCCATGACAAATCAGGTGACCTTGCATACCAGAAGCACCTGGGACTCACCTCCAGTTGCATCTCTATGCAGCTACAGAAAACGAGTGTCTGCCAGAAAAGACTACACATAATCACACTGTCTGACAAGATGAACTTTTTCCACTTGATTGTGGCAATGTACAGGGGTGGGTTCTTCTAGGACAAGAGCACCATTAGAATGATGTGAATGCTATGCAGGAAATAGTGCAGATGTTTACAAGATGCATATCTTGAGATCAGGATAAAACCCACTGAGTCTGAGGAAGGGGAACTGGAATTCTTAAATCCTTGTCAGCTTATCCTTCCTTTGCTAATTTACACCTTTAAATTTACTGAGAGCTCCACACTGGAAGCAAAAATTACAAGTTCAGTAGAAACTCTTTCTGATGGTTTTTGCACATGACTGGTTTTCAGTATATGAACTGATTACCGAGAGAACTAACAGTTTTCCTGTCTCTGTCGCTGGTAGAAGCTATACCAGCAGGTGTTATGGTTTTGGAGGTTGAATTCAATACATGATTTTTAGGGTCAGTAAGGAAAAGTTACCCTAAAATACATCCCCATGGAATTACTACAAACAGCAAAAACTGTCAATAACAACTTTGTTTTGTTTTCCAGAATAATTTCAGTGGAGCTGCCTGAAGATGCAAGGCAGGTTGGCATTCAGTTCAGATGGTGGCAGCCATATCACTCTTCTCAAGGCGAGGATGTGTGGGCAATCGATGAAATCATCATGACCTCCGTGCTTTTCAACAGCATCAGTCTGGACTTCACCAACCTGGTTGAAGTCACACAGTCTCTGGGATTCTACCTGGGAAATGTTCAGCCCTACTGTGGGCATGACTGGACTCTCTGGTGAGAAATATGTATTCTTTCCTGTTCTACTTTTGTTTTCCTTGTCTATTCATCCTGCTAAGTGGCTGCTGAAAATGCATTTTTCTGGCAGATATTCAGAGTAATAATGACTCTCATCCTCACGTTGTGGACAGAAATACAGTCAATAATCTCATTGAAATTAGCAGTAAGCTTTTCATCTCACTGCATGGATTTATGTTTGATGGGAACATTGAATGTAGCATTCTTTTTCCATTAAATATTTAAAGAATATCCTAATATCAGATATTTATATCCTAGTATCAGGATATTTAAAGAATATCCTAATATCAGACATGTTTCGTAATCTTCGCTAAAAATCCAGGCAGGGTAATATGGATATGCAGGTAATGAGATAATCTCTTAAATACAGACTCTGAATATTTTGTCAGTGATGTTCAGATCTGTGTACATAGCCATTATGTTGTAATGCAGAAAGCAAAGGCAGCAGAATATAGGCAGAATGACATTATCCATTTGTAGTTGCTTTGTCTGGTATTATATACACTTAGTCATTTGCACTGTGATCAGCATTATGACATATTGCAATTAAGCCTCAAGTATGCCTTTCTAAATGTGTATTTAGAAACAAAATCAAGAAAACATCACACCCCTCAAAGGAAATAAAGGCAAGATAAACAAATGAAGGGACAAACAAAGGAAAAAATTGTTAGAATTGCATTTAAAAAAGCTTTTTATATTAAAAAATGAACATGCTTCACAAAAAAAATCTGGAGCACTTGAATGTAACATTTGGAATTAATACAAGGGAAGCTCAATTTAATCTGTGTGTTTTGATGAAAACCAAATAACAGTTTCATGCTAGTCTGATCAACCTATAAACCCAGTATAGTTTTAATTGGCATAGATATATTTCTTTGGAGAAAGTACAATCACAGTAATTATAGAAAACCTGAAGAAAATAAAATAATGTTAGCGTCCCCATGGACACTCAGGGAAACACCGCTGGAATTTTATTAACAGGTATCTCTGATATGATCTGATTTGACTTTCTGATCATCTGTCAAACTAAAAGGAGTTGTCTTAGCAGTAGGAACAATACCAAATATGTTCTAGCACTGATAATGAGGCAGTAGAAGCTCCATTAACCACTTTAATAAGGACAAGGAAGGTACTCGCTGCTCATTAAAATGAAACAACATGTTAGGGCTCAAACTGTTTGCATCTTCCTCATCAAAGAGTTGGAATGAAAGCCTTTTAATGACATTGTTTTCCCTCTGTACTTTTAAGACCAATTTATCATGGGGAGGAGGGTAGATAAGATAGCAGAGGTTCCTCTCTTTTCTTCCCATGACTCTAAATCAGAATCAAAATAATAAATGCTAAGCTAAATTCTCCATCCCATATGGAGATGGATTAGGATTTGTACTGCTCAGTCATAGTAGAAACATTGAACTTTCCATGCATCAAATAAAGAATCAAAACCTTCCTCAGTATTTATATCTAAGTATTTTTCATTATCACTGGAAAACATGAACTCTATCCTTCACTGACCTTGCTTCCCTCAAGGGAAATTTTTTAAACTTACACAAAGTCTGTACAAATGGTTGCTAGTTAAATTAATTATGGTTGGGTTTTCCCAGCTGTTAGTCCATTTGGTTCTCATTTTCTAACTCATGAGTTTCTAACTCACGAACAGATCTTGCAGTAGCACTGACACCATCCTCTTGAGAACAGTCTGACAACAGCTTTTTCATTAGTACAACTATGGGAAATACACTATCAATCACTTTACAGGGTGTCATCCCCAGGCCCATTTTCACAGAATTGCTTTCAATTGTCTCTTAGACCTCCATTTCTGCTTTCGAACCTGTAAACCTGAAACATTTATCCTTAAAATTGGAAAAACTGAGGAGGGAAATTTAAATTTTTTTGAAAGGCAGGTTGTTATTTTCCATACCTGACTTGATTAAAAAAAAAAAAAGTTTGCTGATAAGCATATGTTTTGATCAAAGGTGATTTTTGAGTATTTTCATGGTCTATGTCTGAACGCTCTTTTTATTTGATGGTCATCATCATTTGGTTTCAGAATAGATCCTTAACTTTATTACATCAAATGTGTTTGTTGTACTGAAAGGACTCTGGAACACTTTAAAATGAAGTGTTTGATGATACACATTAATTCATCACTTCTCCAAAATGCTCATATTCGGGCAAAGTTTTGAACCAAATGTCTCTTGAGTGCTACAGCCTATATACAGCCACTTGCTGAAATTCATTTAAATATTGATAAGGCTGCTAACGCTTTGTATATATTTATATATTTATATATATTCACCTGGACACAAATAAAGCAGCCTTATATAAACAAACTGTCTTCAGTCAGATGCTTCATAACAGCATTATTATTTAACTCAGTGTAGCAAACATTAGTGTCCCACTGTCCCTGGAGAAGACTGGGGGAAGACTGTAAACCTGCCTTGTCATGAACTATCTTTGTGGAGCAATGTCATACAGTGGTCCTACATCAGCTTGGTAGTTTACCAGTGTCTTAAATGTTTTGTCATTTAGAGTAATTGTAACTCTGTAACATGAAGAAAGTTTCTTTCAGGTAATCAGCTTAATATATTAATGATGTTAATACATTTAGGAATTATGTAGCAAAGTAAGTATGATGTGATGCAGAAAGGCACAAGCATCCCCTGCTTTTGATGGAAGCAAAGCTGTGTCTGGTGCGAGCGTTGGGCCATCGTGTCAATATTGTCAGTCAATGCAGCTTTACAAAACAAGCTGCATCCATGTGGCTTTTCAGTATTCCTAAAAGTGCCAGCCTTGAATATATGGTAACTCTGGGGATCTCAGAGCAGTTTGGAGCAATGCAGGTTGGCTGACATTGACTGTGATACCGTTCCCAGAAGTACCAATTAGTTGGCAGTGCTTGGAGGGAGAGTGATTGTTCTGAGGGCACCTGTGGGTATTGTGTTCCTGTGCCTCCGCAGGTCTAATTATACACGTGCCAGAAACCCACTCACAGCAACAAATTTATACAAAAATGGAGCCTCTGCATTCTCATTTCTGAAGATTTTTTAGTTAATTATTGTTACACCAGGGACATTACTTCATCTTTTACAAAATCCAGAAAGGTATTCCAGCTGTGTGGCTCTCAGAACAAAGAAAATATTTGGTATTCCAGCAAGAGCATACCTCTAACCACATATATCTGGAGAGCAAAGAAGTGACAAGTAAGGTGGAGCCCACAACTTTAATGCTACTTGTGTTCAGCTGGAGGCAAAATGTGGATGATAAAGGACTTTATGTATCTGTAATATGATTTCCTTCCCTTAAAAGAGCTTCCTATAGAGCATCACATATTGTCTGCATCTCAACACTGGCTTCCTTTTTCGTATTTATTTAATAAGCATTTTAAAGAGCTGGTTTAACTTTTTAACTTACTTAATATACTGTGTACAATATCCAGTGGCTAAGCTATTAAACTAAAATCAATACTAAATTTAAAATATTTTAATCATGACCTGAATGCTAACAGAAAGAAAATATTAGTGTTTAAGACTCTTTTTTTCTCATTTTATTCAGTAGTATTGAATAAAGGGAGTTTTTGTGTAGACAAGAGCAAAATGTAACATTTAATTCTTTGCCCCTTTTTTCGCTACAAGCCTTTACATGTCTTCTATTACTTTAGGAAGAGCAGCTTCTGGGCAGATGTTTCATCAAATTGTTGAGTTTCAACTCCTTTATTCTGTTCAGATAAGCTTTAGGTAACTGTGATGTGCTGCTATGCCCAGGTTTTTGTGTGCAATGCCAAATCCTCTTCCAAAGCAGTGCTACACGTAACTTTCAGCTGATTACACAGCACAGGTTTGACTGATACCTGAAGAGCCTGGATGTATTGGCACAGATTTCCCAGGGCTTCAGCCTATGTCAGATCAAATCAGCATTAGCTTTTAAATTTGTGGATTTTTGTCATTTTATAAAATACAAGATAAAATTTAGAAGAAAAATAAATTCAGGACTTATCCAGACAAGTTCTTCTGAGATGCATTCAGATCTAACCACGAAGCCACAAACCATAGTTTGCCAGCTGGACTGCTGATGAGTGTACGGGATATCCTCTGCTCAAATTAAAATTACTCTTCCTATTGAGAAGAAAAACACTGATAACACAACTGAAAGGGCAAACAGCTCAGATACGGTTTTCCAAGACAACTTACTGCTTTCCAGTCCAGTTGTCCATGACAGTGCCATTGTGCCCTCGCAGTGAAGGGAGTGTCCAGCCACAGTCACTTTGGGCTGCTGAGCGACAAGACAAAGCGAAAAATTTCATATAATGTCATGAACTGGATCATCCTTTAGGAAATCAAGTCACAAAAAGTAAGGTCAGAGAGTAGAAAGCAGCCTGGATCTTAACTTATGCCATGTAACAGAAATTGAATAATGACAAAACTAATGTCAGCTTTCAGTAATTTCTTCTAAAGCTTTAAGGTAGGATGCTGACATTTATGGCTTAAGTACTCTCTCTGGAAAGGACTCTATAGAAAACAGTGTAGGTCAATGAATTAATTTAAGAGTCCTTAGTGACACTGACTTGTATTCCTTGTCCTCACACTCACTTTGTCGTGACCTTGAATTTTACAGGAGTAGGAGCTAATATGTTCCACTGTATTGTGTTTAAAGATTATGATTTCTTATTTAAGATAATAAACTGTAGCTTAATCATAAGAGCAACCTTGAAGCAGGTTATTCTCTTCATCACCACTGTATTGAACGTAGGTTTTTTTTCCATGATGATTTGCAGTGGTTTTCTTTAAAAAGAGCCAATCCCTTTTCTCAATTATTCACATTTAAGAATAGTCTTAGAAAATACTGAAGCTGAAAAGACTACAGTGCTTCTGAACACACTAAGTAAACATCTCAAGCTAAGGAGAGGTAGTCAATTTTCATTCTATGTGAACTTTCATTAAAATACCCTGTTTTGAAGGCTAGTGAGCAGAATTCAAAGTTTTAAGTTGTTATTACTTCCTCCTTATGCCTCTGTTGCATTTGAGGTTTTGAATTTGGTTGTTTCCTTTTTCTTTTGAATAGTGCATAGAAGAAAAACCTGCATTTGAAGTGAAATAACCTTGGAATTTTAGACTATAAATTATATTACTGTATATGTGATAACTGGGTACCTTGCAACATATATATATATATATATATATATGTATGTATGTATATGTGTGTTCCAAATATTACTATTGTTCTCCAATCCACTGGAAAATACAACTCTTGTATCAGTACATCCTACAGAAGAGAAGCCAAGAATAGAAGATTAATTCTGAAACTCAGTCAAGAGTCAGTGAATGAATTGCATATAGGATCACTTGAAAATCAATTAAATGAGCAGTCTATGTAATAAGAGTGTTTTAAACTAGATTCAGAGTATCTTAACCGCCCAGTATTAGAAGGAAATTACAGCTCTGACTGTGGCATGACCTTAAGCAATGGACACTTCAGGGGAATGAACTTTATCTATGTTGTTTTTTCCTTATGTTGCCCTTTCCTAGATCCTAACTTGATCCTTAATACAAAGAGCATATAGTAAGAACTAAGAGAATAATTCAGTGTTCCACATTCTGGGATGCATCAAGGCCATCTTGGTAATTTGCAGGAGTACCAGCAGAAAGATCCTGCTGTGAATGGTCTCAGCCCACATACCAATCTACAGAACGAAGAGGCACCACTCTATTTAACCCAGAACCATTCATAATGTTCTTTTTTGAATTACTTTGAGGATCCTTCCTGATTATTTCCTTACATCTCTCAGTTTCACAGGAGATTCAAAGCTAGCCTCTAGCATGCGTTACGTAGAGACCCAGTCAATGCAGATTGGAGCTTCGTATATGATACAGTTCAACTTGGTGATGGGCTGTGGTCAGGCCTTTACTCCTCACATGGACAACCAGGTGAAACTGGAGTACTCCACCAACCATGGCCTCACATGGCATCTTGTTCAGGAGGTGAGTGAGGATGTTTGTCTTCCATAAACTCTGCTTTATACAAAGATAGTCTGAAATACACTTTTGGCATTGAACAAAGAAAGATGTTTTCCTTTTTCACCTTTCACTGAAGAAATGTTCAGTTGTAATCAGTCAAAATTACTGATAGAGGTATTTAGACTGTTCCTCATAATATTTGGAAGAAAGGTATCCAAAAGCCTGAAATACAAAATCGTGACAGGAATGGACCAAGGCTGAGAAAAAATTGGGCCAGTCAGAGCTACAGGGTAATGGCTGAGATCTTTCCTGTGCTATTGCTTTGTTTTTCTAAGCAAAAGGCATCTACTGTTTCCTGGAATTTAAATGGATAGAAATTCTTTCTGCCCTTGTGCACAGCCATTTCGTAAATGGAAAGCACATTCCTTCAGGGGATTGTAATGCAGAGCCTTTCATCTCTCAGCCCTGGTTCAAGCACAGTCCAGGGCTGTAATGACCGGCTGTTTCCCCCACTCTGCTCCAAGTGCAAATAGCAGCCTTGGCTGCTCTTTCCCCGGTGGCTCAGTGCTGTCTCAGCACAATGTGAGCAGCACATTTGGCCATAGTTCATGCTCTTGTTTTCCCTCTTAGATCGAAAGCTGGACTTTCCCTGGCCTCGGGGTGAACTAACCAAGGTCCTTTGGCTGCCTCTGAGCAGGTTCAGAGGGTGTCAGGGAACTTGTCCTACTGCCTTTTCGCTGCCTGCTCTCAGGCTCACTGGAGAATTTCTATGAGCAATTAAAGCTTTGCCTGGTTATCCTTGCCATGTTGTGTTTTGCCACATTTACTTTGGTGGGCATAATAAAGAAATGGCAATAAATGAATTTTTAAACTTTGGAATCCAAATAATGATTTCTTACCTTAAACAGAATACAGAGGAAAGCTATAAATCATACATTTCAAACACTGTTCATGTCTTTTATACCTAGCAGGCATCATCATGGTGTCCAAGAATAGTTCCCAGCAGTGGGTGTTTGGGGTTTGTGCTTGCCATCAAGGGAAGATACATCGCCCTCAGATTTTAGTGCTCCTTTCCTTGCTCAGTAGAGCTGAGTTCAGAGAGAACAAGCAGCCGAATCATTTTTCTCACACCACCCATGTTGCTGTGATAAAGGAGTATTTGTAGTGTATTTCAAGGACATAATCTGGCAAATAAACAAAACACTAATTAATTAAAATGTTTGAAAATTTTGTTTGCTTTGCAAGCACTGATCAGATCTTGTTTTCTACAATCATTTAGGGGAGATGAATCAAGAAAACATGTTTGAAAATTGCTAGAAAGGAAACTAAGCCTTTAGAAAATCTACTAAAAAAAACAAAAAAAACCCAAAATAAGGTCTCAGACCTTCATTTAATACTCTAAGATATTTGAGCAATAAATTTCTCTGTAAAATAATATATTCTGCCCTTCTTCATATTTAAAACATAACTATTACTGTATAATTTAACTATATATATTCTTAATTGCTATAACTTCTGTAGAGATTCACTGCTTTACTATTAGTTTCAGAACAGTCAAAGTAGGCTACTTGCATGAGCAGGTGTCTGTTCTCTTGCCTGATACCCTTCATGGGGGTGAGCACAGCAGTGACCAGCAAAATACTCTTTGGCATGTGGGGATGGTCAGGAGAAGCCGTGCTGTGGCAGGAGGGGGCAGAAGGGACTCTGTATTGGTGGCTAGAAGAGGATCCTGCAGGTTGATAGTAACTTCCAAGTATTTTATTAATACCTCATAGGCCAATTTTTGGGGTTTTTGGGGTGCTGTTCTGGAAAAATATAAATAATGGAATATTGCCAAAAAAATGAAGTAACATTGGAAGAGCAGTGCTAGAAAACAATAAGAAGCTGGGATAATGGACTTCATTTCTATTTAATATTGAAAAGATGTGACAATGATCATATTTTCTGAATTAAAAAAAAAAAATAGTCCTGGAAATAGTCCTGGAAGCAGGAGGGAAGAATTCACACCGCTTGCTGTAGGTGTCAAAGCTAACACAGCTGCAGAGCTTGGGAAGGGCCTATGGACACAAGTTCAGCAGTCTGTGGTTGCATCCTCTGGTGTGGCTCTGTCTGTTCCTACTGCTGCTCCCCGCTGCAGGTGGAGGGTGTGGGGCCAACCAGCATGCCCAGGCAAAGCCTCACTAGCAGGTCTCTAAAATGACCTTTATAATAGTCTGGAGGTCACTTTCATGACTTGCTTCATAGTGGTCTTGTAGCCTGCTTCATAGTCCATGGCGGATGCTGGGGTGAAGATAGTAAAAAATAGAGATAGATATTCCTAGTGGAGGAAAGCAGAATATTGCCAGTCATGAATACTAAACTCTTTAAAGAGATTTGTATGGCTTTCTTCCACCCTCAATTGTACTACTAGTTTTCTGAGAAATTTCTCTGCATCATGCCAGGATTTTTCTCTTCTGGGTCTTTCACTCCAACATCTGGACCCAGACAAGCTCCTGGTTCTATGAATGTTTGACCCTTGTTTCTGTTCCCAATTATTCCTCAATATTAAATCTGGTTTTGAAATGTTTTATTTTAAGGAGTGTCTTCCCAGTATGCCGAGCTGCCAGGAGTTTACATCAGCAAGTATTTACCACTCCAGTGAATTTACTCAGTGGAGGAGAATCACTGTTCTTTTACCACAGAAGACTTGGTAAGCATTTCTTGCCGATCTTTAATTTTTTTTAATTTTTTTTTTTTGGGGGGGTGGGGGTGCAGACAATTTGTCACATCAATTGCTGTGACAAAGATCAAGTCCTCCACAGGTCATACTCAAGCCAATAGGTGGGGTGCGAGGGCTGACCCAGTCACAGGTATTTCCCATAAAATGCATTCCTTACATAATTAGAGAATGAAATGTTGTTGAAGTCAACAGAAACTATTGTTCAGGATTGTTTTTAATACATACTCTGACTCTCCTAATAAAGTTCAGACTTTTCAAAAATAGTGGCACTTGTCTATAAATGCCCTATTGGAGGAAGGCTTTATTTGGATTGGTAATTTTTATTTTGCACATTCCTTATTGTTAACATCTTCAGACCAAAGCCTTGTACAAACAATAACTAATGATTCATTCTTGGAATTTTTAAACCGTTGCTTCTTTTTATAGCATGTCTTAAAAAATAACATTCTCTCCTGAAAAAAAAGAGAAACAAAAATTACCAGAAAGCCTATTAATCTCATTGTAATCAAACTTGATTTGCCTCCCCTAAAATTTTTATTTATTAACTAAACTGTTTCTTTCATTGTTTATTTTTAAATCTTTATTATAACATACAAATAAAAAGTTGTCATAAATCCCAATAATCTTCAGGGCATCCTTCATTTGAGAATTTAATTATTGCAATTGGAGTTATATTTTGATTATGTTTGACCTGAATCCAACACAGCAATTGCAATGAGAGCTTGTTCAGATTAAGTCATCATTGTATTTCCCCATCCTTCATCATTATTTTTTGCACTCTGCATGGCCTCAACATAGCCTATTTCCATCAATCACAGCACAATGATACCTTCTTTCAACACACTGGCCCTTTTTACTGTACAGCCAATATTCAGAATTTCCTATTTCTAGGCAAAACATCAAACGCAAATATTAAATCCTTACAACATATCATATCAGATAATACCAAATGGTGCAACTAAGTCTGCAAATAACTGCTTTGTAGTTTGGTTATAATGTACTAAATCTTACATGCCATTAGTGCCACCATCTGCAAAATGTGTGGTTTACATAGGCACTTAGGAGTTTAAAAAGCATCTACAATTTTTTGGGTTACACTCTAAAGTAGGCTGTTATTCCTAATTTATAAAATGTATACTGTACTCAAAGTTATTATACACTCTGTATTTGATGATGATACCAATGTTGTGCCCCTCTTTTTCTTTAGGATCTACTAATTTTTCTCAGCATATGAGGTGACAGAAGCATATAATTCCATTTTAATTTAGGAGACTGTGGGGAGAAATTATGATGAAGTAATAGCCGGGTTCCTGTTCTATGCTGTGCACAAATCATAAATGTTTCACACTCTGTCTTGTATCTGAAGGGATTCCTGTCTGTTAGCAGAGTTTTGTTTGTAATTAAGGTACAAATTACCACTGAAAATTTCTTTGCTCTTCATAGAACACATTTTCTGTGTTGTGCTATGGTGTTATCAGGGTGAAGAGCAAGGGTGGCTGCATGTTCCCCACCAAACACAATCCAGCACACCACATGCATCTCTCTCTCACCACTTTCCCCTCTTTCTAACATTCCTTTCCACCACCAAGAACAGGGTAAGGGCTCAACAGCTCCTTTGGGTTGAGACTGGGAGGGGATTTTAGGGGTTTTTAGAGCAGGCTTGAGAGCAGAGAGCAAATTTCTGCCTTTCCAAAACCTGGGCATTTTCGGTGGCAATTTGATGTGCAGCTCTCTGCTGCCAGCCCAGCCACACAGAGAGCATTGTTCCAGGTGGCTGCTAGTGAATATGCTCTGCAGGGCTCCTCTTTGGGGTGCCCTCCCTCCTCCTATCCCTTCCCCACCTGCATCCACTGCAAACACCACACAGAGGCAAAACCTTAGTAATGGCCAGGAAGAAGCAGAGAGCGAGGTTTTCTGCCTTCCCAAAACGGGGGTGAAGGGGAGAGATCTCTGGACCTTCCTTCTGTTTCAACCACACAAGACAAAGGCTGCCAAATACACAGCCTGCCCTGTGCTTAGTGCACAGGGAAACAAACCACCTAAAGGAGGTCTCAGGAATGTCTCCTTAGCCTTGTTCTGGCCCTTGGTGGCCTTGGCATGCCCTCACACCCTTGCTCAGCCCTGCTGTGACTGCTGCAGCTTTTATCCCTGCATGCACAGCTCTCAGCTGAGGCTTTGCACCCTGGGCGTGTGGCTGGGGCGCTGTGCTCACACAGCTGGAAAATTGTTCGTAACAGCACCTATTTCTCTTGTAAAACTTTCTGGGTGTGCTGGTATTTGTGCAGATCTGCAGATGTTCTGCACCTAGCAAGCATGAGTTTACAAGGTCCCCATGTTATGTGAGATTTGGGATGGTAGAAAGTTTGCTGCAAGATCGAGACTTGTATTGAAGAAATGTAATGTAAGCACCTGCTCGCTGAAATTGTATTGTACTTGAACTGAACATTTCTCCACTGATGAAAATTAATTTCAGTTTTATGCAAGGCATTTACATATGAACAGGCTTTAATGAGATACAAGCAGCTGTCAGTTGCTGACTTCATAAACAAATCAACACCTAATGACTGAATGAGAGCTTCAGGATAATTGGGTAAATGTAATTATGGTAACTCAGAAGGTAGCAAATATAATTTTATCAGCCACAAATTTGCATTAGATCATTAAGGCTTTTAATATCAGGAGGGAAGGCAGTGATTTTATTTTAACTCACATATCAGAAAAATTTTATAACAGAACATCATTTCACTTGCTGTGCTTCTGGGACATGATTTCCTTGTGCTTATATAAAACGTCACACAACAAAAATGACTTTTATTTGACATCAACCTGACTTAGATATAATATCATTAGAGAGCCAGATTGCTTTCCAATAAGTAGCATTTTAAAAATGGAGAAACTATGAGGAGCTAGGGAAGTTTATTTTGCTTGTAGGAAATGCCTTCATAGCTCCTCAGTGCTGCACTTCCCATTTCAGTAGATGTTCGAATGGTGACTGTCCATAAAACCAGTGTTTTATCACTGAGAATGCAGCTGACACTCATCTCCTTATTCTCTTTTCTTAATTAACATGGCTTTTTAAAATGGTTGATTACCATTTTTAGCAGCATAATCCTCTTAAGCTCTTGTTACCTTGAGATGCAGAGCAGCCTGGGAAAGCTTTCAAAAACAGTGATCAGGACTGGTTTTCCAGCAGCATTGCTTTTGCAATTGTCAGTTCAGCCTAACAGGCATTATCCCTCAGCCAGGAGGAATCTGAATCCATAGAGTTTTCCCTGTGTGACAGTGGCATTGCTTCCCACAGGACCTCTGGCAGCAGGCTGGGAAGGTGAAGGCAGCCTCTTGTTCCTTGCAGCTTGGGGCAAAGGGATTCCCGGGATTCCCGTGGTGGCAAAGCCATCTCCAGAGGACAGTGTCTGTCTGCAGATAAAAATAACTCCTCTTGACTGGGATGTGCTCCCTGGCCCAGCCTCCAGCTGCTGCACACACCTGCATTTGGGCCACATGTTCATCTCCAGGCAGTAATGAGCCTCCTGCCTTCCTCCCCTCCCCTCAAATGAGGGAAACAAATCTCCTGCAATCCCTGCATTCGTCTGGGGCAACTTCTAAGTGATGAGTGGAGCTGAGCTTAGCTTGACGTGCAGCCAACATCTGGAACTGAGGAGGCAGATGGAGCTTGCACCTGGCAGGGTGGCAGTCCCCTGCAGCAGGAATGGGACAGGAGACTCTCCAGGGAAACATTTTGGTCAGGTGAAACCCACATGATCCCCAGCAAAGGGCTGTCAGCTCTGGTGCAGCTCTGTGCCTTGCCATGCATGCCCAGCCCTGGAACAGCCCCAAAGCAGAGCTGCACTGGGATCTCCTCAGCTGGGCTCCCCTGGGCACAGAGGTGTCCTCTGCCATGGCACAGGGCTGGGCTCTGTGGCGAGCCTTGTGCCCAGAACCAGCCCTGATGCACCTGCACAGCCCAGCCACCCTTTAGGGTCATTTGCACCTCTCAGCAATGCCATCAATGCCACACCAAGCTTTTTGTAGAGCTCTTTTTGGGGGCACCACCACTTGTTGGGCACCATGAGACTTTCATGGCAGGGTGAAATTGCCTCTGTATCACTATAAATCTTCCCCAATTTGCTGTAATTACCCTGGGGCTTCAGTCTCACACCCCAGCTCCAGCCATACACCCTCCCTGATGGAAAATAGAGATGCCTGAACACAATGCTCTCCCTCCTGTTACCTGGCAAAATACCATGACACAGTTTACTGTGCTGGGAGTTCACTGCCTGCTCTAACACCATTCTTTGGTTTCAGTATTGTCATTTTCCTCAGCACACATTAGAGTTAACCCCAGTCATTATGGCTCTTTCCAGAGCCTACAGCCTCTGTCAGGGCTCTCTGTGGTGCCATTGATGTGAACATGAACCTCAGCACCAAAGTGATGTGCTGACTTCAGAGCACTCCAAAAATAAACAGTAAATAATTGCAGTCAATATTGGCTGCCCATTGTGCCTACACAGGCTTAGGAAGTCCTTCGTGTGCTGATTACTGGCATTGTACACTTTTAATGGATAATTCATAGCTCTTGTAATGTAACCCATCAATACATTATATCCTGAGGGAGTATTTAATCAGCAGATTTGCCCCTGCAGATTAACTCTGAGTGCTGTAAAAATGCTTACAGTATTTGCAATATCAAACAGATACTTAAAACAAGCAACAAGGGTAATTTCAATTAAAAATCAAGCCCTTGGGCAGCTTCACTTGTTTTTTAAAGAAATTCAAAACTGGTATTTTAAAAAATTATCCACGCAGGTACCAAACTTCTCATACGTGCCAGAGTGGCTAATTGCTCTGCCACTCTGTCCCCTTCAGTTGCACAGGTCTGCTCTATTCGTTTTTTCACTTCCATACGTGTGAGCAGGTGGCTCAGCCACCTTTACAATATTCATTTTAATAAGTCTTATTCTACATAAATTATTGGGGGTGGGGAAATGCTTTGTATGTCAAAGTAGAGTAACAGCATTATATCCCGTGCCATCATAAAGTAACCATATGGCTCAGAAACAAGCCAGGAAAGAAGCTTCTAATAGGAACTGCCTGCTTCTCATCCTCAGCACCCCCAACCAGCCCTTGGCCAGACACAGGCCTGTCCCATTTTAAAACTGGATTTTTAATTCTCTGCAGTCAGCCTTGCTTTCCCTGTCCTCCCCCTCCACAGCAATGCAGTCCGGCCTCAGTGCCCATATTTTCCACCACCACCCCTTTTTACCCCTTATGCAGCCAGCACAACCCCTTTTGTTCCATCATGATGAAAAATTTCCCATCTTTGTTTCACTTCACATGCAATGTATTTTTCTTAATAATACAAGCATGGAGTGCAGAGTCTCTGTGTCCCCCATTTGGGATTGGCCACCAGCCAATGTCTGTAACCTGTTGGATGGGCACAGTTTGGCAGGGCAGCTTGAAAAGGCTTGATGATGACAAAAATTGCTTTTTTCATGATTCAGTTTCTTCTCCAGCCTTGGTTTTTGGTGGTAGTGGGTGTCAGGCTGGGTTTGGCCAGCAGGAGTCACTCCCATGGAAAATGTCAATGTGGTCAATTGTTCATCTCCTAAAGGGCCAACAGTAAGCGTTTTTTAATGGATAATAGCTGACTTCACTATTGTAAAGAAAAACAAGCTGTTGAAGATAAAACTATTTAGAAAGGAGAAGCTAAGGCAAGGGTTTGTGCTTGAAGAATATTACAAGTATCCAGATCTTAATTAGGCAAGAAATGTAATTTGATGATTCCTCACCACAAACCTTGGGTGTTACAGATTTTGGATTGTTGGCCAAGAGCAAGCTGTTTGTGGTGTGGAAAAAAATAGGTGTGATAGAACAGGATCTTTGACAAAAACTTGTGCTCTCATGGTCACCGGTGATATGTGAGCAAAATCTAGTTTAGAATCATCCTGACCAAAAAAACAAATTATATCCAAGAAAAAACGGTCAACTATTGTTGAATGGAAATAGTTGGTATTCACTGACTCTCTAGAACTTTAATAATTTTTTTAATTATAAATATCAGGAGAAACCTCTTTAGACCTCTTTAAACCTCTGTTAACTGTGACCAAAAATACAAAAAACAAAGTCACACCCTAGATCCACCTTTCCAGTTTTGCAACCATAACATAATAAAAATCCAGTAATATTCACAGATAGGCTTACCTTAAAATATTGCTCAAAATCCCTGCAATGTGCTCTTCCTCACAAATGTCATCAGTCACTGGAAAGTCTATTATATAGCCCTGTGCAGCGAGTGGCATCATCTAGAAAGTTAATTTGCAGGAATCTCTCTTTGATTTTGCCAGCCTTTTCAGCCTAGGCTGTGATCGGGATACTAACTTCATGTTTTCTTTTTTGGTTACATTTTACCTCTTTTCCTGCCATTCTGTAAAGAATCAAAAATTAATGCATTGTTATTGATTTTAAGGTCCAGTGCCACACGTTTCCGCTGGAGTCAGTGCTACTACACAGCCCAGGATGAGTGGGCCTTGGACAACATCTACATTGGCCAGCAGTGTCCCAACATGTGCAGTGGCCATGGCTGGTGTGACCACGGTGTTTGCAGGTATGAAGCATTTGTCAGTCCCTCCTAACAGTGCTCTCCTGGTGTTGGAACCCTGGAAACTGGGAGTTCTGAACTTTCTGTGCTGACAGGCACTGACTCCCAGGAAAACACTGCTTTGGACCTGAGGCTGTGGTGAAGGCTTCCAAAACTGAGTGACAGAATTAGGATCATGGGTGTGTAGTTTGAATAGAAGTGTGTAATATCACATGCTGGAAAATTTAGAATTTAAGGTCTTAGGATATAGCAATATATATAGAGAGAGCAAGATGGAGGTTTTAGGGCTGAGGTTTTGTCTTTCTTCTTCACCTTCTTCTTCATGGGTCTGGGTGATTTTTTGTGATTGGATAGAAAAACCCGCATTGTGGGTCATGGGTGATTAGTTATTTGGTTAAAAATAAAAATAATTTAGGTGTTCGTTCTTAATTGGACCATTTGGCCTTAAAAGGCCTTGTATAGAGAGAGATTTGTCTCCATTTTTAGCTTGTTAGTAGAAGTGCTGTAGAACTCACTGTATCATAGATAGTAATTAATAAACAGCTAAGTCCAAACAAGAAATACCGTTACTTGTGCATCCAATCCTGGCCCTGGCAAGAAAAAGAAGATAAAAAGCAATATCCTGATACTTCAGGTACCCTACTATTTTCCATACTTTTCTTTTCTTGGCTGTTGCTCTTATTTTTGGATTAAACATTAAAAAAACAAAAGCACTAGCAGGAGTTGACCATTCAAGCAGCATTAGCCGCCAGTTGCCCCACACCAGTCTGTCCAAGAAGCTGCACCCTTGGCAGATCCAAGCACTGGAAGAGCTTTCAGTGGCACAGGGCTGCCCTGCTGGAGGTGTCCTGGTGGCCCCTGCAGCCCTTTGCACAAGAACACCAGCACAGCTCTGCTTGGCAGCCACTGCCAGAATGGGCACTGAACCAAGGACACACTGCTACTCCCTGCCAGCTTCAAACTTCCTGGACACCACAGAGTTGTTGGGGTTTTTTTTGGGTGTTTTTTTTTTAAACATACAGGGGTTTCCCATTTTCCAGTTATTTTGGTTTGTTTCCACAATACAAAACTGCAATCCCATAATGATTTGTTATTTCACATCGAATTTCATAATGTCAGTGCACTACCTTAACTAATTATTAGTATCAAATAACATCTTTAAAACTTGTTATGTTTATGCTTCCTTCCAGGTGTGATTCAGGGTTTCGGGGTACTGAATGTCAGCCTGAAAATCCCCTTTCTTCAACCATCATGTCTGATTTTGAGAACCCAGATACCCTGAAGACGGAGTGGCAGGAAATTATTGGGGGAGAGATCGTCAAGCCTGAGGAGGGCTGTGGGGTCATCTCATCTGGCTCCTCTCTCTACTTCAACAAGGTATTACAGAGGGCTGGGAGACTGAAAAAGGCACATACTGTAGGTTTCTGTGGAGCATGATGTGGCTGTGTGGCAAAGAAAAGGGAGGTAGCAGAAAGCTGCACGCAGTATTAGAAGTGCATTAAAAAGCACAGCTGTACTCTGCAGGTAAAGAACAAAGCAATCAAAAGAGAGAGGGAAAGATGCAGGCACTATGTATTCCAGAAATAGAAGCTGTTATGAAAGGTAGTAAATTGCCAGTGTGCTGGGAAGTGTGTATATTCACAATGTCTTACTTGTACATTTTCTTTTTTAAGACTCATTTCACAGCATCCAACAGTTCCCATTTGTTTCTTCTGTACTGTCCTGGGTAAGAGATAGGGAAAGGTTGGCTTTCCTGGGCGCAAGCAGCTTAATTTGAGGTCAGAGGAACAAAATTATTGAAAAAAAAAAAAACAAAAAAAAAAAAAAAAAAAAAAAAAAAAAAAAAAAAAAAAAAAAAAAAAAAAAAAAAAAAAAAAAAAAACACACACAAAAAAAAAACAAACCAAAACATTTTTTCAGGCTTTTAGAAAATGGTTAACCTGAAGGAGAATATTTTTTGTATAACTTTGATACTTTGCAGGCAAAAAAATAATAGAACAGGAAAGAGATATAGAGAATTCTGATAATTAGTAGCAATTATAGCTAAAATAAAAAGAGGTCTTTATGACTAGATGTAAGATTATGCATTGTAATCACAGATTTATTTTTGCATTGTTGCTCCTCAGGTCTAATACTAAGGGGTTTTTTTGTTCTTAATTGAAAGGAAGAGTATAAATGCAGCTATGTGCTTCTCTTTTAAAGGTTTGATCAAACTGCCACTGCTGTCATGAGAACCAGATTAGTCCCAGAAGAATAACCCAATATGCAACGCTGTGCAATTGTGTGTTGTTTACCTTATTACAAAAATCTAACCCATGAAATAATTTTCAGCACTCCTACATAGTCTCACATCCAGCTCCCCTGGAAATAGAGCTCTGCACTGAAAATTTCATATTAGACCAATCAGTCTAACTAGCTAATTGTGATAATTGGATTTTTATACATAATTGTCTTCCCTGTTAGATGTTTTTCCTTCTGGCTCAGCTCCTTATGCCAAGTTTCTCAAAAGTAGTTTGCTAAATTAGAATTAACCTGCTATGATCTTTCTTCTGATTCCTGCTAAGGAGGAGTGAAAAACTCATTTAGAAATTCTTGGCTTCTTTCTATTGATCTCGAAGGGTTATGTTATCACTCATTTCTTGAGTAGCAGCAGTCTGTGTGCTGTCAACAGAAGGTGGTTTATTTAATTTTTGTTTAGATCTTTCTCAAGGGGTCTAGGGGCCATACTGGTAGATAATAAAAAATTATTTTTATAGTTGTCAAACAGTTCTATATTGTTTTGGGGAGCTTATATTCACATTTCTTTTCATTTGCTCAAACAGACACTTTTTATTTGAATGTCTAATGTTTGCTGCCATAATCAATTACTGCTGCCAGAATTAATGTTGGCTTTGTTTTGACAATCCTCTATCTTTTGTTTTGCAACTCATTTCAATCAATTGTAGGTGTGTTCACAATTCAGAGCTCTTTCAGTTAGCCCCTGCAATTCCCCTGAGGCTTTTTGTCACTCATGCCCTCTCTCAATTAACCTGGTTCTGTGATTACCCCTTTGGCAGGCAGAGCTGCTGTGGGGTGTAGATATGGAAAACCCACCTGGGATAGTTTCAGAGCCAGAGCTTGGCTAACTGCAGGTCGGTATGCTGGGTGTCCCTAGCCGGCCAGGACACACCAGCCCACGGGACAGCAAGGGTGTTTGCATCCTTTTTACCCTCTACTGGCTTGATTTGATGGTGATAGTTTCAAATTCCAGTGTCTCCAGTGAAGCTGTGAAAGCAAACTACACAGAGATTATCAGTGTCACCTTGGCCAGCATTAGCCACATGGGGCTGCTCTGGGAAGCTCAGGGCTGCATCCCAAGGTTCTTCTCACTCCCATGGCACCATCCAGGAGGGAATTCCCATCTCAGCTGGGAATAAACAACCAAATAAACCAAAACAACAGGAACGATTCCAGACTAAATCAGTAAGATTGTAACCTGTATGACCTGTATGAGCTTTTAGAGAGTCAAAGGATTTTTCACAGGTTTTACTGCCTTGTCCTCAGGGGTACAAGCCAGCAAAACTTCAGGCTCCCATGTATTCAGCTTCCAGAAGTCAGTCTCACAGTGTGAGATGGCCTATTTGGTAGGGTCTACAAATGAGCTCAACACCCAGGCTGTTACACCAGCAAAGCAAAATGTTCTGAGGAAGGAAGCAGTAGACATTTATCTCTGCTGGGTTTACCCTCAGCTGTGTAGAAAGAAGAAAGAGGTGATAAACAGAACAGGATTTAAATTCATCTGTCATCTTATTAAAAAATGCAGATGATGTTTTAAATCTTAGCTCCTAAATCTTGTAACTTGTGTTCAGCTAGATCATGTCACTGGCTTATCTCAAGTTTGTTTGGAAATTTATCATAAGGATCCTGAATGTACAAGTGAGAGAGAAAAACACAAACATTACTTAAAATATAGGTGTCATAACTTAGCCTTAGTTTTCATTTTTTAAACCTTTTTATGCTTGAAGTTGGACAGAACCACATTTTTTTTAAGGGAGTTAGAAGCAGAAGGCATGATGACAGTCCTGGTCCATTTTGGGGGGTGGTGCCAGGTTGCAGCTACTTTAATAAATGCAGAAATATGATCCCTGCATCCTCTCTTCAGCTGTACACAAATAGCTTTGCCCTACCTATAAAAGCTGTGGCAGCATGATGCTGGGTTGGGGCAGGGCTGTGCCAGATGCAGGGCATGCAGGTCACCTCTCTGGGGACACTGCTCCCATCCTGTGTCCTGCCTGTCACAGGCAGCCTCATATTCCATATCAGCATCTTGTGGGCTTGTTGGTGTGCAGGTCCACAAGTTCAGCCTCAAGCCCCAGGGCACAAAGAGAAGAGGGGTGTGGGATAATTTCAGTTACAATAAAAGGCTCTTAAAGCCTTTTTTTCAATGCATATGCTCTGTCTTCTGAATATGCACTGAGTGGCCACATTGACCTCCTAAATCCAAAAAATACTTGAAAAAGCTCTTCACTAAATTTTACAAGGCTATTTATTTCTCTTAGCTATGCTTAGGTAAACTTGAAACTAAATCCACAGATTTTAGTTGAGACACTCCTGATTTACAACACTTACTAGGAAAAGAATATAGTTATGTGTAGGAGCAAATCTTACTCAGCTGAAGCATGAAGAGAAAATCCCACTCCCTGGTTCTTGAGTGGCCTTCGAGCAAGGTATTATAGCAGCTGATTTCAGGTGGTTGGGTAACCTTGTACAGTGCAAGATTTGACCAGGGAGATAAGACTAGAGAAATGGCCTTTTACTGCTCTGTGCATTATCAATAGAAAGCTGAATACTAAAAAATTTAGCCCGGGTTGGTTCATGATATCCAGCACCTGCTCTTTGTTCTCTGAAGTCACTTGGGACCATGGGGGAATGAGATTAAATTCTTGCATGGAAATTGTGTTGTGAAGTTGCATTGTGTGTTGAAATCTAATAATAAAGTTCTTGTGAGATCAAATCAGGGCGACATAAAGGATGGGCAAGCAGAATAATTGAAAGACAAAAAAAGCCAAGTTGATACAGAAATCAATGTCCTCCATGTTGTGTAATTTTGTGTATAATATTCATTGTGAAAGTGACAAAATTAAAATTATTATTGTCCCTCTGTTCTTTGTATTGTAGGCTGGAAAAAGACAGTTGGTAAGCTGGGATTTGGACACAACATGGGTGGATTTTGTCCAGTTTTACATCCAGATTGGAGGAGAGACTTCTTCATGCAATCAGCCCGATAGCAGAGAAGAAGGTGTGCTGCTGCAGTACAGCAATAATGGTGGGATCAACTGGCAGCTACTAGCAGAAATGTATTTCTCTGACTTCAGCAAACCCAGGTATAATTTTGACCTAAGTTAACTAATCCATATGGCATCAGCTTTTAAAAATACATATTTCTCAACGTTTGAAAACATGCATAGTAGTTTAAGGTTATAATGCTTAGAAGTCATCATTATATAAAAACTTTTTCTGGCTGGCACAGTAAACTCCTGTCACTAGGAATGAAAAATGTAATTAAAGTAGCCCTTAAAATCTGTAATAAAATACAAAATTTCCTATCACTTACCTCCTATGTGAAATATTAATAAAATACTAATATCTGCAAAACATTAGCAAGCAAATATAGGACTTGCCTAAAAGAAGTGCAGAAATCTTCCATTTCCTCTGACTCTGGTTTTAGACCTAATGAACATGTATTAATCTTATATGAAGCAAAAGCTCCTTTAAATAAATATTTGAGGAAGAGACGAAATCATGTTCAGCCGTTCAAATTTGCTGTCAGATACCTTGTTGGTGAAAATTTAAATTGTATTTGCCTGCATAGGTGTTAACATGATTTCTATTACCTGTAGTCCCTATCTTCCTACATACAAATAATTTTATCTTCTCATCTTGTCATTTTACATTGCAATGAACAATGCTTTCGGAAGGACTTCTGTAACTTGGCTGACTGTTCTTTTCTAGAGGTGATCTAGGCACTTGGAAGTATAAAACTCTTGAATTTGGAATGGAATGGAGTGGAATGGAATGGAATAGAATAGAATAGAATAGAATAGAATAGAATAGAATAGAATAGAATAGAATAGAATAGAATGGAATGGAATAGAATAGAATAGAATAGAATAGAATAGAATAGAATAGAATAGAATAGAATAGAATAGAATAGAATAGAATAGAATAGAATAGAATAGAATAGAATAATTTCAGGTAGAAGGGACCTACAGCTGTGCTCAGTGTTACTCCATCCTAGGTGCAGAATCAAGACTTCCACTTGTTAAATTTTATCCCATGAACCAATCCCAATGCTCCAATCTGTCAAGATTCCTCTGCAAGACCTCTTGACCCTCAAAGGAGTCAATAGCACCTCACAGTTTGTATTATCAGCAAAATGGTGCATTCAACTCCTGCATCCGTATTACTGATAAATACCTTGAACAGGACTGCCCTAGGATTGAACCTGAGGAGCCCTGTTGGTGACCAGTCACCAGGCAGGTGTGGCCCCATTCTCTACAACCCTTTGAATTCTGCCCTTCAGCCAGGCCTTCCCCCAGCATGCTGTGAACTCACTCATCCCACAGGTGGACAACTTGTCCATAAAGATGCTGCAAGGTACAGTATCAAAAACCTTACTAAAATCCAAACTACAGCTGCCCCCTTCTCCTCATCTACTAGGTGAGTGCTTTGGTCTCTACTTGGTCAGAATTACAGGATGCACCCAATAAAGAAGCTAAATAATGAAAGCTTCAATACTGGACTACCCAATACATTTTTAGACAAAACATTTGCCCTTCTGAGCAAAGAAGAGTGATGGTCCTTACTGAACATAACTATGCAGATTTAATTTTTCTCTTGATTCAAATGTGGTCCAGATCTCATTTTCCAATTCTTATTCTCCAGCAGTAAATCTAGGAATTCTCTGGAAAAGAACTGAAAAATAATTCCTTCTCCTCTCTATGCCTAACTGGCAAGTGAAGTGGAGTGTGTGGTACAAATAAAGATATAAATATATAAAGATATGAAGAAAGAGTTTGTCTGCATAAAGGATTGGATGTATAAATGCATATATATGAGCTCTCTGAAATAGGACTAGGCAAGTAACTAATTATTGTACTTTTTGACATAAGTATGATTAGGCTTGAAACTTGATCTTTCATTTAATATCACTTTTGTAAGGTGCTTTTTTAAGTTGAACATAAAGCAAACTGAGCAGACCTGAAGTTCTTCTACAAAGATCTGTATAAGAGGGCTGAAATATTTTTACCAAAGAAAACTGCTACATAATCTATTGCATTGTAACAGAAGGATGCTTTTGTCTACAAATAGGACCAATCAGCAGAAGAGAATGAGAAATTAATTTTGCTAGCATATGTCACTATTACTTCCTGGCATCAGATAAACATGAAGATCTTCTGAACATGGATCAGCTGAACAGTTTAATTCAAGCTAGAGAGCTCAAATCAGTTCCTTATTGTGCTTGGCAATAGAGCAGTAGAGCATAAAAAACAGACATTGTCTTGAAGAGTTTACATTCTCCACAGACAAGAAGAACAAAGAAGGCTTCTTGATATGCAGTGTATAAATAGGTATCTAGATGTATGGAAAAATAGAATATAGCATCATAGAATCATTAAAGCTGGAAAAGACCTCCAAGATCATAAAATCCAACCTTTGACCCAACATCACCATATCAACTAAATTACAGCACTAAGTGCCATATCTAGGGTTTTTTTGACCACTTCCAGGGATGGTGACTCCTCCAGCTCCCTGGGCAGCCCAAGGAGCCCCAGTGCCCGACCACCTTTTCAGTGGAGGAGTTCTACCTGTTGTCCAACCTGAACCTCCCCTGGCAGAGTTTGAGGCAATGTACTCATGTCCCTGGGTGCCTGGGAGAAGAGGCTGATTCCCATCTTACTATAACCTCCTTTCAGGTAGTTGTAGAGAGAATGAGGTCTCTGCTGAGCCTCCTTTTCTCCAGATTAAACAACCCAAATTTCCTCAGCTGCACCTCATACAAGTTACTCTCTTAGACCCTTCCCCAGCTCTATTCCCTTCTCTGGACACACAAATGACTTGTACACATTAAGACAGATGCTGGTTTTCCTGCCTCTTTTCCCTGTTGAGTTGTATATTTTTCTACAAACCGTGTTCTCTGAAGTTCTGCTTCATTTGTGCTCCTCAGGTTTGTCTATCTGGAGCTGCCAGCTGCAGCCAAGACCCCTTGCACCAGGTTCCGCTGGTGGCAGCCGGTGTTCTCCGGGGAAGGCTACGACCAGTGGGCCATCGACGACATCATCATTCTGTCAGAGAAGCAGAAGCACATCATTCCTGTTGTTAACCCCACCTTACCACAGGTAATAAGCAAGAGCAGGCTGTGGGCATCCCCATGAAACAGGAACTATCCTGTTAGGGGATTTGTTTCAGTACAGTTTTGTTTGAAAATACTGGGTCTATTTAAAGAGACAGCTGTAGTGCTTGCAGCTGTGTCTCTGTGTGGGAATAACCTGGGTTATTCCCACAGGCTCCTACGCTTTGTGACAGAGGATGTAATGATGTATCTCTGCAAAAAGTCAAGACTGAAGTTTTGGAAATTAAAATTTTTTGAAAACTACAGGAAATAAAAATTTCAAAATTTGAAAGGTCATCATTTTGGGAATTATTCTGAAATCACACTGCAAGGTGATAATACCTCTGCCTTTCCTTTTCCTTTTTTACAGAACTTTTATGAAAAGCCAGCATTTGATTACCCTATGAACCAGATGAGTGTATGGTTAATGCTGGCAAATGAAGGGATGACCAAAAATGAAAGTTTCTGCTCTGCCACGCCTTCTGCCATGCTCTTCGGTAAATCAGATGGAGACCGGTTTGCAGTGACTCGAGATTTAACTCTGAAACCTGGATATGTCCTGCAGTTCAAGGTATTCCTTAAACATAAATCTGTGCAAGAATATCAATAAAATTGCCCTTAGCCAATACTTGTAAGATGCCACCGGGCCCACAGTTCAAACGAAGGTGATAAATTAGACAATTACATAAAAAGATGTGAAGAGCACAAGTATGAACTCATATAGAATAAAATGCCATCATGCTTTCTAGAAGAATAGCCAAAACCTTGGTGCAGGAAAGCATTTTAACCGGTCTGGAGAAGTTTTAAAGCTTTTTGTTCTTCAGCACATTTCAGAAGTGGGTTGAAGTGACTGTCATTATATTCAAGTCAGTACTAGGAAATGCTACTGCACTGTCAAGTGAAAGAGGATTTATCCTGTCTAGGGCTCCATGAGAACAAAAGCTCCAATGTGGTTTGGGGAATTTTTTTGTATTTTAAACTATTTAAGGACTTACAAGCTGCTCTGTACTCCAGTGTGAGTTTTTCATATAATTTACTTTTATTATGTCAATGAATATAGGCTCCAATTAGCATTTTCTTCTTTAAAGAGCTTACAAAAATTTCAGTGGTCTGACAATACATCACAATATCAGCTCCAAAGAAAGTGTATTTGCTTTGACAAGCTCTTGTTTCTGAACCCTAATCAAAATTTTATTGAGTTTATAATGAAATCCCATTGGTGAATTCTGGAAGTTGGTTGCAATGCAATTTTAATGAGCTCCCCACAAATACATGGTCCTTACATAATTGGTGGATACAGACACTGAATAATTTACAAGTGGAATTATTAAAAAGATCAGATGTTTACAGGCAGCTTTTCAAATATAATTCCCACAGTTCTATAAATAGGAATGTTTGTTAGAAATACTAGGATTTGTAAAATAATCTAATCTCAACTAAAAGATATGCTAATAAAATGCTATACAAAACTGAGGGATTTCAGTACAATTTTCTTGTGAGTATTTCATGTGGTTTTATACTTTAAACTATCTAAAACCCAAGAATATCTCAGTATATAAATATCATTTAGGCTGGAAAAGATGCCATTTGCCTCTTCACCACCTTCCCGTACTTCAGTGACTAAGTCTCCATTCTCTAGGTTTGGCCACCAACAGCAATTAAAAAATTGTCTAGGTTAAAAAAAAAAATCAATACTTAAAAATATTTCATACAGCTTCCATCACTGAAGCACTTGACAACGTAACATAACTATACAAAACATAAGAATGTGTCACAGAACTCACATTGTGAGTTCTTTATGAGGTGTATTATTTAAGGACTGAATTTACACTTTTTGGAAGGCTTTTCAGCCTGCACATAAATGTGTTAGTCCTATTTGCATGCTTTCATGAGTGTATTTAAAATAATAGACTGGAATAATTTTGCATTGATAAGATCAAAGACAGTAATTTGTTAGAATTATTTCATTTTACATGAATGATTTTGTTTCACATTTTACATTCTACAGCTCATGTAGAATTTCTGCAATAAAATAATGAAAAGTAATATTTTTCTGATAGCTTGAAGAATGAAACTGAAACTTCAAATCAACAGTTGATTTTGGTCTTGGCTACATTTTTGTTTCACATTTTAATATGCATTTTTTCTTCTTAATCCAAATTTTACTCTGTTTTGTGGGCCTCAAACTGCAGTGCCAACTCCTAGGCATCATTCCTGCAAGGCCAGTGACAAGGCTGTGGTTAGGGCTAACCTGGGAGTCAGCCTGATCCTCTGAGCATGCTGGGCTGCAGATGGGATGGATCCCAGAGTATACAGCTCTTTCCACTCCTGGGCATGCAGAGTTTGCTGTTTGGGGCTTGCTATGCACAGGGACCCTTGGAAAGTTCTTTGCACCTTTTTGTGTTCTGAACTCAGCAACCTTGGTGAAGGAATGGTGGGGATTTGCACCAAGAAATGTCATGTAAGTATAGGAAACAGACTCCAAGCATCAGTCACTGTCTGCCAGCAGGGTTCAGAGCAAGTGCTCAGAGCATGAAGCCTCCCAGCACAAGAAGTCAAAGTTGGTTTGCAGCCAATAAACACTAATAACAGCACGGGTTTCTTCCTATCATTTCTGACTCTCTGCTTCTTTGCAGCTGAACATTGGTTGCACCAACCAGTACAGCAGCTCTGCCCCCGTCCTGCTGCAGTACTCCCACGATGCTGGGCTCTTCTGGTCACTGGTGAAGGAGGGCTGCTACCCTGCATCCCCAGGCACCAAGGGCTGCGAGGGCAGCTCCCGGGAGCTCAGCGAGCCCTCCGTGTACCACACCGGAGACTTTGAGGACTGGACAAGGGTCACTATTGTTATCCCCAGGTCGCTTGCAGCCAGGTACGGTGCACTGTGAAGTAGTGATGCCAGTGGAACCCGTGGATTAGCTGATTTAGCTACTTCTAGAATGGTACATTAGGAAAAAGTTGCAAAGCTGTGAATAAGAGCAGTGTTAAAATATGGCAGATGTGGGGAAAATATGCTATGCTGCCCAAAGCAGTGAGAATTTTCCATTTTAAATGTGTCAGATTGGTCTATAATAAATAATTAAATTACAAAGCAGTGAGGAACCCAGCACTTTTTAATTTGACATCAATCCTGTCATTGTCTTTATCCGTGTCCACTAGGTCAGAGGCATCAGCAAGAGCGTAATAAGTCATATGAATTTAATATGCCATTTGAACAGGATTAATTTTAGTTACCACTGGGCAAAGAAACCTTAGCAAGGTATTTGAGCTGATGCATAATATGCTGTGTCACTGAAGGCAGCTGGGACAGCCAGAGGCAAAGGAAGGAAGATTCGTAGTTGTGCCCATCTGCAAGCACAACCTCAGCATCAGATTAATACAAGTGAGAGAACATCAGATGGTGGAAGACACAAATAAGCCTTGAAATCAGGAGGGTTTTTTCAATCTTATCTGGGTTTGACTGAAATTTCTCACTCCCCTTGCTCTCTGTTTACTCCGTCAGTAAAACACCCTGATCTGATTTGCTGAATGCACCAAGCGCTGCCAGCACAACCACACTGCCAGGTCTTTGGCCATGTCCCCCTGCCTCCTCTCCCCTCTGCAGCTTCTCTAGTGCTGCCTCTGGGTTTCTGACCCATCCTCCTCCCTCACCTCAATCCCATCTGAGTGTGTTGCATATTTTGTAGCAGGGGAGCCAGTGCCTCTGCCGCAAGGACTTGAAATAGCAGTGTGTACCATAACAAGTTTGTCTTTCTTCAGTAATTAGCCAATAAAAGCAGGTGCCAAGTTGCACAGATCTGACACCATCTGATTTGATTTACCCAAAACAAGCAGGGAAGAATCAATAGCAGCAATCTGTTTGGCATTATGTTCAGTAATGTGATCAGGAATAAGAAGCTCATGCTAATACATTAAAATGTAAGTATTGTGACTGCAGTGAGTGTCTTGGCATGATAAGAACTGAGTTTATTGAGGGCCACTTAGGAAATCATGGTTCATGGGTTAACCAGAGAGCATCCCTTTTCATTATTTGGTACTGAGCATGAGCATGATGATCACCTACCTACCAAATCCCAGCGCACAGCAAAAAAGAAAAAGCAATAGGTTTATTATTGTTTAGGCAGAGTAGCAAGGAAGATATCAGTTAATCCATTCTATTGGCAATGAGATTTTAAATCTATTCCCCTCTCTAGAGCTCCTGTAAAATTATTCAGCTAAAAGTTAAAGACTGGAAGTTGGAAATTATTAACCGAAATATCTTTTTCTTCAACAAGTTTCCCATGCAGTGATTTAGAATTGTGGGAGAGTGTGATATTCTGACAAAGTTTATTAAAGAAGGCCTCCCACTGAGTAATGAGGTCAAGAAAGCTCACTGCTTTCTGAACTCCTTCTCAGAGGGGAGCCTGGGTGCACCTGATCCGATCTTAGCCCTGGACTTTGTCAGTGGTTTATGTCTAGAGGATTATACAGGTGTAAGGATGGCAAACTAGATATATTTCTATTAATGTGTTTATTTATGATTTATTACGGTAACAATTAGACAAGAAGATCTTAATCAGGATTATTTACTATGCAGTATTTGGGCTACAACAACTATTATAATACAGTACACTACAAAGCAACATTGAAGCAATTGTATCAAAGCGGTTGTATTAAAGCTAGCAAAAACAATTATTAAGTAGAGGTTGATGTTACTCACCCATACAATGACTGTGGGCAAGTTTCTTGCTCAGCCTCAAAGATTAATCTTTAGGGGCATCTCCACTGAGTAGAGGAATCTGCAGCCACTCCAAGAAAGAGTATGTCAGAAGACCTTGCCATTAAAATTTGGGACTAGGCTTTTAGAGTATGAACAGATGGACTGTCAGTCATGTCTCTGGGCCAGCAGTGTCAGCTCAGCAGCCTTAGATAAGTTATTAGTGATATCAATTTTTTGTTCCTTCATCCATGTTTTACCAGGTTTGCCACCTCTCCATCTCATTGTCAGGATGTTTAACTTTGGGATTGATGAGTCAGACTTGTTATTTGCCATTCTATTTAGAAAGTGGCTTTTTTTCTTGTATCCAAATAACTTAAAGGTTTTTTACTCAAAGGTGTACAATCCCACAATAAACTCTGCATCGCTGCCATTACTGAGTTCCTTTCAAAAATACTGTAGGAAATTAAGTTCTGGGATTTTGATATGTAATTAGGAGTTCAGGTTGGACTGAGTAGTAAAAAGCATCTTCAAAGTCAGGTCTAATCATTCACTGTTGTTGATAAAACCATGTATTTGTTCTTTTTCTCACACTGATGGATACGGGCCAGAGAAACAGAGGAAGTCAAAATGCAGCCAAAAAGTCTGGAAGAAATATCCTTAAGCAGTGTTGCACAAATGTAGCATGACAGAAATCCAGGCATCCTATTTGCAAATGGATAATTTGGGAAAAGGTCCTTTTAATCTTAAGCAAGGAGCAGTAGCTGCTGAAGCCAGGAGTAGCAGCACCGTTGTTTTTCCTGTGCAGTAAGACCCGATTCCGCTGGATCCAGGAGAGCAGCTCCCACAAGAGCGTGCCTCCTTTCGGCTTGGACGGCGTCTACATCTCTGAGCCTTGCCCCAGCTACTGCAGCGGCCACGGGGACTGCGTCTCGGGGGTCTGCTTCTGTGACCTGGGCTACACGGGTAAGACAGCCCTCCTCAGGTGGGATTGCAGTAAGCACTGCCTGACTTCAACCTGCAAACCTGACACCTTGTTTTTCCTCTCCAATATTTCGGAAAAATATAGGATGACATATGTTGCATGGGCTGCCAAGAGGAATCTTTCTTGTTTTGTTAAATTAAATTCGGCACAGGCAGAGCAGAGCAGCTGAAGGCAGCGGACACTGTTGATGTTTCTGGCAACTACAGTCTTTGAACATCACCATCTGCATGAATGGGAAGGGACTAGCGATAAAAGAGAAAACAAAATAAAATATTATAAACTGAAAAGTCTGCCTAAAAGCCTTTGGATCATCTTCAAAAGAATTGTTGCCATTTTTGAGTCCCTTGGCCATCAGATGGCATGGGACCAGGAGGGAACATATGTTCTGACAGGCCCTTCTGTGGAAAATTCTGCTCACTCGTGGTTTCAGGGGCTTTTATGCTGAAATAGAAAAAAAACCAAAATGCAAACCCTGTGAAAAAAAAAGTGATTGACACAACTAGTTGCACACTGCAGTCTTTTCAACCCTCAACCAACAAAACAATAAGCTAACGCCTTTTGCTCGATTTGTTTAAAATTAAATAGAAGGATTATATTATTCTGCTTGCAAAAAATGCCTTATCAACATAAGCTTGGCTGGTTATCCCTTAGTGAAATAAGTCATCTTAGAGTTTAGAGGAAGAGGGCTTATTCTTCCTACAGAAATTTGTGAAGTGGGTTTAAAAAGGTACAATCCTGTCATCAGGGCATTTTCTTCGAAAAGCTTGGTGCTTTGTCACATATAGATGCAACAGAAATGTGTGCCAGTGTACTGTGTCTGACTCTTACTCTGTCCAACACAGCTTCACCAAACCATCTCTTTTTTTTTTTCTTGAAGCATCACATGGAACGTGTGTGGCTAATGTGCCTAATCACAGTGAGATGTTCGACAGGTTTGAGAGGAAGCTAAGCCCTCTGTGGTACAAGATAACAGGAGGTCAGGTTGGGACAGGTTGTGGTGTACTCAGTGATGGAAAATCTCTGTATTTCAATGGACCTGGCAAAAGGGAGGCGAGGACTGTTCCCCTGGACACCACAAATATCAGGTCAGTGCTCAGTACTGCTTCTCACAATTGCCTGTGTATTCATGTTCTCTGTTCTGTCCTGTTGCAAATGTGGACATGAGAAGGTGGGAAATGTTTTATTTTATGGTAGTCATAACCTGTACAAGAACTCTGAAAGATAGAAGAAATGCCTTTTGTTCATTCTGGTGTACTATTTCCGTTTTTTGAGAGAGAATACTTAGGTTAGAAACAGTGGAATGGCAGCATAAAATAAAATATTAACTGCATATCTTTCTGAGAAGATAATTTGCATTGTGTTCTAAGGCAGAAGACATGGTCTTGAGAATGCACAACACCTAAGACTGCCCACAGCTGAGAAGAAAAGCTCCTTTTCCTCTGACTGTGCTGAATTGCAGGCATGAGGATGGCATAGAAAGGAGCTGCTGTTTACTTGCCAGATGTTGTGAATTGCTCCACTTGTCACAAGTGCAAAGGAATGGAATGTGAATTGTTTCTGCATAGCCAAGAGGCTAACAAGCCTTCACCTCTCTCCCTGCTCGTACTGAATCCTGCTACATTGGCAGCAATTATCCTCTTCTCTCAAATTGCCTAGCTGATTAATGTAATTAGCACGGACAAAGGGCTGTTAATTTAACCGATGTTTAGCTTGGAGTTTGCTGCTGCTTTGTCCAGTTTCATGAGAGATTAGGGACCTGAAACCTTGAGCACCCTACAATTTTGGTAGTTAGCTTAGTAAAAGATATTTCTCCTGACAAATACTGCTCTGGGAGTAAGTAATGCTATTATTTGCTCCATTATTGAATTTGTGGGCTCACTCAGCAGAGACTGGCCAGAAATTAGTGTGATCTCTCTCCAGCTCAGGCAAGCAGGGCTCTGCAGGATGGTGTGGGAGCTGTTGGTCTGGGGAAATCCTCAGGGGCTCCCTGGCACTGCACCAGCCACCTTTCTTCTGTCCCCTGTGTGTCTGACAAATGCATGTCATAGTCATATAATTATGTAAATTAGATATTAATTACACTAATTAATTGTTTGACAAATATGCTTTGAACAAGTACATGTTTGCCCTGGTACTCTGGGAAGATGTGAGCACTTCTATTCCACTGTCTTCAAATCCTGTGTTATTAATCCTGGGAAGCATTATATTGGAAGTAGTCTAGACTGCTTCCTCAAGAAGTCTGCATTCAAAACAGTATTTTTGAGTTATTCCTTCTTTCATGGAAAAATCTTTTTATAAAGAAAACTGTTCCCTTTAGTTTTAATATTACCTTGAAACCACTTTTAATGCCAGATATTCACATTTATAGCTTCTCATTTTTGCAAAGTTTGAACCATCTGAAAAGCCAAAAGACATTTAAAATTCTGAGCAATGCTCCTTCTTGATGTTTTTAATATACCACTGCTTCTGTTTTGCACAAGAATATGGTTATCTTCTGTCTTGAAACTGCCTCAAAAACATAAATGGCCAGAGACACACTTGGTGAGAGCAACTGTCATCTCTCTTCTGGCCAAGTACTCACAGTGTGAGCTGCTCTACTGCTGGAACTGATTGTTATGTCAAAACATATCAGGTGGTTGTTTCTGTTTTTTGTTTTGTTTTGTTTTTTGGGTTTTTATGGAGTTTTTTTTTTGGGGGGGGGGGTTGTGGGTTTTTTTGTTTGGTTTGTTTGTTTGTTTGTTTGTTTGTTTTTGGTTTTTTGGTTGGTTGGTTGGTTTTTGTTTTTTGGGGGTTTGGGTTTTTTTGGGTTTGTTTTTTTGTTTTTTTTTTTTTTGTTTTGGTTTGGGGCTTTTTTGGGTTTGTTTTTTTTTTGTAAGCATCACAGTGAGCATTGCAGGTTAACTCCCTTGAACAATTCAAGCTTGAAGCCACATCCCTGGGCTGTTTGCTAGACAGAACATAGTGGTCATCTCAGACACAGATGGGACTAACGTGGATTTTTTGCTTTCTTCAGTGTGTGCTCAAAGGTAGTAGCCACCTGATGCTGCCTGACCAGCACATGGACTTTTTAGACAACAGCAATTACCCCAGGCTGCTTTTGTGTTCAGAGGAGAGAATAGCTGCTTCAAAAAGGGCAACACAACTCATCCTAGGAGAGCAGCTGGCCAGTGCTTTGTCTTCTGCAAACACGTCTTTCTTTCTTTCATAAACTGTAAGGCAGCCTGAGTTGGCCATGTATAACTTAAGACATTCAGCTTCAGACACCTTGCTCTGAACAGATGCATCCCACTTAAATGTTTGAGGCCATCTGTAACACTGACTCTGTCTTTTTTTTCTAGAAGCAAAGGCACGTGAAGTTTGTGAGAGTCTGAAGGGTTAACTGAAAAGCCCGTACACTAAAAAGAAAATAATTCCTCAACCCTGATTTTTTTTTCCATTATTGGAGCTAAAATTAATGTCACTTAAAAGGGGAGATTAAAGGGAAGTACTTTTTCCCATTTTGGTATTACTTTTTGCATTCAGCAAAGCCTTGCATAGAATTCCATTATCTTATTAGGGGTCATTTTAGCCCTTGCACAGTTATCTTTTATTTTTGCAAGGGTTTTTTGATTGGGGGGTTTTGGTGACTGAGTAAACAGCAGGAAAATGTGCCTTGAAAGATATACTGTTAGATATGTGGATTGAGGGTTGTGAATAGGAAGGCTGAAACTCCTGCAGTAGATTCTTAAGCTGCTTATTTTTCCGGTTAATAGTGTTTTCCCAGACCTTTTAAGATCTTGTTTTGTTAAATCATGCATGGAAGAGCCTGATAGAAAAATTGAAAAATATTGCAAGATACTAAATTTTTATTTTCGTTCTGAATTCCTGCAGATATACCTATGCACATTCCCTACCATCAGTTACAGCTTTTTGAATGTGAAGTGTAATTTTTACGTAAGGAATATATAGACTTTTTTTTTCTTTTTTTAAAGTACAAGGACCCTTTTCCTTTTCACCCTTCTCTTCCCAGCAGAGCATGGTCCATGGGGGCTTGGTGTCCCTGTTTTGCTCTGCTCTGAAAGGGTTGAGATTTGCCAGCCTGGGGTGTGTGGTGCTGCTCAGAGGAGCAGCCCAACAGGGCACCACCACACCCAGGTGTCACACTGAGAGCATTTCAAACTAAAGCTTGTGCCTGGGAGCCAGTGACCATAAAAAGCCAGTCAAGTTTTAGTACATACTTCAAGTGATATGATATATTTAGCTTTGTTTGTTTTATTGCCACCTTATTTCTTTATCTGATTGACTACACCTTTTTTTCCCAGATGTTAGGAGAATGTCACATAGCACTAAGAGAGCTGTAAGTGTCAAAGTTCATTTCACCCAGACCACTTTTTTGTCCTGCACTTCAGAAACTCCCTGGAATCTCTCCATCCCTTCCCTATTGCATGGCCCAACACACCAAAGGCACAATTTTACCAGCAGTATTTCCATCCTTCTGACAGACAATGTGACACATGGATGCATTTTGGTTACTGATGAGCTGCTGCCTCCCATTCTGATGGCCTGTCCCTTATGACACTCTTAACTATCTCTTTAGTGGGAGCATTTGCACACAGTCCCTACCTGGCATCTAGATAAAAACCATGGAATATACGTGTATTTTTTCCAAGTGTGACATCTGGCTTGTTAGCTGACTTGGCTCCCATCTGCATTACAGACTCCATTGCTAATGATTGTGCAACCATCCCAGGGAGCTGTTCTGGGTCACACACTTGGAGATCAGATGGGCAGATTCACCCTTCTGCAGAAAGGGTTTTTTTGTTCTTTGGTTTTGCTTTTTAACCATCTTCACATTTGGCAAGAATAAAAGAATTTCATCACAGGACTGTAAATCTATTCACCTGTGATGCTTCTGTCTAGAGTTTTATTGCCTAAATGCTGTCTCCAGCAACAGAGCTCCAGCAAACAAATAGAACCTAGCTGGCTAAATGGTGTAGTACTGTGAGCCTGACTGTCTAGAGCTATCTATGGGGTTATTTTAGCAATGAGATCGATGAGGATATTCTGGCTTGTCCTACACCCTATTGGTTACAAAACATCCCAGACAGTAGACACAGATTTTGATAACAAAACTGGAATGTGGCTGGATTTAGAATCTGGATTTAGTGAAAGATTATGATACTGTGTATATAACAGTGGATGAGGGAAATTGGAGTTCTGTCTGCATTTCACTGGCTCTGACTGTAGTCATGTAGTTTGTCTGTGATTTTACCAAAATTACCACAAATTAGGACCAAATCCTCTGAAGCAAAAAGAGTTATCCTTGTGGAGAATTATTCAAGTGGCAAAAGTACACCTCAAAATTTATATTTTAAACAAAGACTTAAAAAAAAAAAAAGTCTTTAAATAAAGACTTTAAGTAAAGAATTGACGAAGCCTGATTTTCTACACCTCAAAATTTTTATTTTAAATAAAGACATTTTCTACATGCAATAGAATTGATGAAGCCTGATTTTTCTATCATCCTGATTTAAAAATTGGCCAGGAAGCAAGGAGGAGAATGGCATTGACAACTTGCAGCATGCAAAATCTCATCATAGGGTTGAGTCCAGTTTCTCTGCTCTGCTCAGGTGCTGGTTTTGGTATGCAATGGAGACAACCTGTGAAGAATGTGTAGATTAGGGGGTGATGGCATTCTGAGTCATCTCAATGCTCTTTACCTTAGTTATGACCTAGTAATACTCAGATGAATGCCTGAGACACGCAGTGAAATCTGAGGAGTGAGCAGCAGGATGTTAATTGAAATTAATTGTTGTTATATAGCACCATAGTGTGTATCTAGGAGAAAATGTAAACTACTCTAAAACCACAGAGTCACAGTAATAAACACAAGTTCAGCAGGGCTACTATGGCATTACTGCAGATTGAGGGGGAATAAACCTAACAATATTTTGGAGCACAAGGATGGAATAATACTTAATTCAAATATCGCTAAACAGGGATATTCCAGACAAATCCAGACTTCTGTCAATAAAATGTGTTAAGGAGTTTTGTGGTGTTAGAAGGGTTGCAGAAAGTAGTTTTGGGGAAAATTGAAGACATGGAAATGTGTTCATGCAGAGACTCAGATGCAATGGTTGCCATGGTTTAGAGTAGAAAGGAATAAGAGAAGGTAGAGAAGTGATAAAAGCACTGAGTATAGGGCAGGTTGCAAGAACAGCAGCTCTGAAACATTTTTCTTCACCACTTCATGATGTGAGAACAAGAGAATATTCAATGAAATCATAATGTATAGGTTCAAAATCAGAGGGTTTACTTCACAAAATGTTCGGTGAACTAATTTTACTGAAAATTGTTTATATCAAGAATTTAAGGATTTTAAAAGGATTGGTGGTTTAGGAGGTTATAATGATATTACAACTCTAATGCTGTATTTTAAAGCTTCACCTGGTTTCTGGTTACAATAGCTCAAGGTAAGATCTGATGTGAGGAACAGCTTTGCCTGCTTTGGAGATTTTGCAACTTTTGTGTGAGATGGAACTCCTAACTTCTCATACTCACTCAAAAACGTTTATTAGGCACAAGATTAATAAACTACATCATTTTGTTCTGTCTTGGGTCCTTCACTATTTACCATGCCCATGTTTGGTTTCTCTGGAAATATTGCCTAATCAATAAGCCTGGAATAATGACCTAGCTGAAAATGCCATTAGTTAAGAGATGCAACTTATCCTGACTGCTATTGTGCTATCAGAAGATGATTACACTTCTTTTCTATTCTTTGTTTTTTAAAAGGCTAGTTCAATTTTATGTACAGCTTGGAAGCAAGACTGTTGGTAACTCTTGCAACAGACCAAGAGCCAGGAATGAAGGTAAAGCCCTTTCTCTTTACAATAAGCCTTTTTCATTTTGCATCTTCTGTGTGTTTTTGCCTTTTGCTGCCTTTAAAAAATCAAGATTTTTTTAACATAAATCAATTACCTCCTCAGTTTTCATAAATGTTAGAGTAAGCTCTTTACTTTGGATGGACATTTCTAGTTATAATTAGTTACACCAAACTTAATGGTGATCCACCTGTAGGAGTAACTGTGGGAGCTGTGATGGTCTAAGAAAGACAAAATTTACAAAGCAAGGTGTAATAGGTTGTATTAAACTGTTTGGTAGTGTTGGAAAACAGGTAAATTTACAAGTCCACAGAACTTTTCATAAGGTCTGAAATAAAAGGAATGAAATTCAAGTTCAGGATGAAGTGGGTAAACTCCATTTCTGACCTGAGGAAGAGTTGTGTACCTGAGAACTTGTTCATCTTCTCAACTACACCAGTGGGTCTAATAAAAAATTGCCTTCCAAAACAAGCTTATGCATGATTTACCCAAAACACAAGACTATAAAGTTGCCGCTGAAAATTTATTTAGTCTGAATAAATTCATTTCTCCCAGATGTCTCCTCTCTTATTTGACCCACATGCTTAAAGTTACTGTGGTGGAGGACTGATACTTGTGTTTGGGAAGGATCAGCATTCTGGCAGCAGATTCCCATGTAAAGGGGTCTAGTTGCATGAAGACAGACCACTGACATGAGAGATGAAAAAATTTAATTTTCCTCTCAGTATAAAGCATTTAACATCAGTGGATTGTTTCCTGGTATTTGGCATTTACGTTGACTTGCTCACTGAGGAAAGCTGTCATCTTGCAGCACAGATTATACCAAGAGTTTGATTCTCCACTCATTTGCACCAGTAAAAGACACCCAAAAAAATATCCATTATCTTTGAACTTACACTAGTATGAAAGAGTTTTAAGAGAAGAAATATACACAGGTGCTTCTTTCTTGTATTATCCCTTTTGATGAGCTCTGCTGGGCTTCTGTTGTGTCCTAGTATTTGCTATACTGTGTGCATGGTACAAAGACTATCTTAAATTTTCTAAATATTATGATAATTAATTTTAAGTTCCTTAAGGGATGCTGTGAGCTTGCATACACAGCAGGAGGATTGTAATCCCAGCTATCAGAATTATAACTTAGTCTTTCACACAAACTGCAAGGATACCGAACATGAAATAAATACTGTGTAAAGAAAATCACATTATTCCTATCATTTCTGTGGTATGATCATTAGTGTCTCTGAGGGTGTAAAAGATTTGATCCTTAGAGTTTGGTGAAAACACTCAAGATAGCATGTGGCAGCTGGTGACCCACATCACTTTTCAGGAGGACTTTGTCCACAAAATGCTCCTGGACCAGGAGTTGCCCATGGGTGGGGCACATGTCAAAAGGCACAGGATGGGAGTTGGCAGCTCCAGAGCACGGGGTGAACTGCCCCCTCTGTGCTCTGCACAGTCACACTAACTGCTTTTCTTCTTTTTAAATACAGGACTTGTTGTTCAGTACACGAATGACAACGGGATCACCTGGAGTTTGCTGCGAGAGCTGGACTTCATGTCCTACCTGGAGCCCCAGGTTGTCTCCATAGATTTACCCCGGGAGGCCAAGACCCCCGCCACTGCTTTCCGCTGGTGGCAGCCACAGCATGGTAAGCAAGGCCATCCCAAAAATTCATTGAGCAGCTTTACACAACTTACATGCCAGTGCTACTCAGTATAGACATGTTGTGCAGAAACCTCAGCTCATGAAAAACACAGTATTGTGAACAGTTGGATGTTGTGAGACCAGATTTGGGCTTTCCTGAGTCACACTCTGGCCATGATTTTCTTTTATAGCACTAAGCTGATGAGTGGGCTTAAGAGTAAAATTGTTTAAGAGCTAAGTTTAAACCAAAGATGCTGAGATAACAGGAGGGAGGTGGGAAAAATTACATTTTAAAAAAAGCAGCTTAAACAAGATCAGAGTTTTTACCTTTAGAGAGTGACCTGGGATGCCAAATGGCTTACACTCTTAGTCTCATTTTTTCTCTGTTTCAGAAGTGTAGGCATAACTTGGCCTTGAATCTGCCTACCTGGTGGCTCCCATGTCACTATTTTTTAATATCTCCACACCAGAACAGAAGCCCCTCCTCCCACCATTTCTAGAGTCCCAGAGCCCAGCTCCTCTGTCCCTACAAAACCACTCAGACACTTCCCACATCCTCAAGTAAAAGTTAAACCCTGGTGCTGACCAATTCCTACAGCCACTCTGAGAGCTCCCAGCTCACACGGGGGCACATTAACACTAGTAAGAGTGTCCTGATTTAGTCTTACCTTTGCACAAGGAAGCAGCTCCTGGATCAGCAGGAAATATAACGCAATATTCAGAAATATAGCAAAGAATATTTCAACAGCAGTTGCTTGGGGAGCGAAGCACACAGCTTACATTCAAGTAATTATGGTATGCAGCTTCTTAGACATCATTTATCATTGTGATGGTTGATTCTATTCATACATTTTCTTGTATGTGTTGGACTTAATTGTCCTCACCAGGTAAGAGAATAGACAAGACGAGAGGGATGTGATGTAGTTAAGAAGTGTGTTCCTTTGGTAAAAAATGCTGAGCAACAACTGGTACACCACAGACCATCATTCTGTGATGATCATGTGCATTGGTGAGTGGTGCAATGTCCAACCTGTTGCTCCCTATACTTGCATTGGTGGCACCTGGATAAAACCTGTCCCTGCTGAGGGTCATCACTTGTAAGACCACTGGTGGCAGCCCTGTGGCTCCCAGTATAAGCAAGGTTTTATCATTGGAAGTTGATATATTGCCTTCCACGCCAGTGCCTACAGGCAACAGCCAGTTCTGATTAGAGGTGTTAGTTCCTTCATGGACTATCCTCTGTTTGCCATTCCTCAGTGCAGAGTGGCCCCATCAGCCATGACCCACGTTCTTCCTGGACGCAAGGCAAAAGCCCTGGCACATTGCTGCAAGCTCACTATTTATTGTAAAGGCTTTCCTCCCTCTGCTGTGAGGACAGTAACTGTGCATGAGATGTTCTTTTCAGCATGCCAGTAGTAAGGTGAATTGAAATGAAGGCTGAAGAAATGGAAGTGAAATGCCTGTAGGCTGGAGAGCAAGAGGAGAGAGATTTCCAGGAAGGAGAGCAGCACTTCTCTAAATATTATCTATATGCAGAGCCTTCAGCATTTTCTTTCATGTTCTATTCACTTTCATACAAAAGCTGTTTTGGGAACTAGACAGAGGCCTTTCTAGTTTAGCTGTGGGGAATAGCAGGAAGGTTGTGACCCATAAAATGAAAATCCCCAATCTAGGGGCTCAGGGAGTGTCTCATCCAGGCAGAGGGAGAGTATGTGATGGCAAAGGCACTGAAGCTAAAGAAATGAAAAGGGAAATACCTGTGTTTATCTGTAATAGAAACATGCTCTAGAGTCCAGGTGCACCTTGAGCAATGTTTTAGTCTTGTTTAACAGCACTCAGTCTATGTGATTGAGTACTGCTCACTGACTGAACACAGCATATGGGCATTAAAAACAACTTACAGGGACTCCACTAACCTGTCTGTTCTGGTTTTTGTAGGGAAGCATTCAGCTCAGTGGGCTTTGGACGATGTGCTTATAGGGATGAATGACAGCTCTCAGACTGGCTTCCAGGATAAATTTGATGGAACTGTGGATTTACAAGCAGGCTGGTACAGAATACAAGGAGGTCAAGTAGACATTGACTGCCTGTCTATGGATACAGCTCTGATGTTCAGTGAAAACATTGGTATGTGTCATCAAACTTTGCTACATTTTGTATGTCTATTTTATAAATTATATAAGGATCAAGTTTTACAAGATGGGAGATATAGACAAATCCAGGTATTTAGTAATCTGTAGGGAAGAGAGGGCTGGAAAAACATGAAGATAGAGGTAACAAATTTGAATGACAGTATTGAAAGCATATGCTGAAGGTACACTTTGTTGATGTTTCATTTGTTGTTTTTCTCTCTTTTCTTAGGAAAACCTCGTTATGCTGAGACTTGGGACTTCCACGTATCAGCCTCCACATTCTTGCAGTTTGAGCTGAGCATGGGTTGCAGCAAGCCATACAGCAATTCCCACAGTGTTCACCTGCAGTATTCCCTAAATAATGGGAGAGACTGGCACCTGGTGACAGAGGAGTGTGTTCCCCCAACAATCGGCTGTCAGCAGTACACTGAGAGCTCCATCTACACTTCAGAAAGATTCCAGAACTGGAAGAGAGTTACTGTCTACCTCCCACCCTCAACCAAGTGAGTGCTGCTCTTCTGGCTGTTTAGCATGACAAAGGTTTTGCTGATCTAATTAGAACAAACATCCTCCAGCTTGGGAATGTTCTGCATGTCTTTTAAATTTTTAAATGTGTGTTGTCACGCCACCAGAATTTTAAATTTCACTTCAAAATATTTCATCAGCTATAATGTGAAGTGTAGTTGAGGAAGTTACAACTTTGATGAATTAATCCTTAAGTCTTGCCTATAATTTATGACAGTAAGAACAAGAATGCTAAACCAGCTTTTCTAGCATTTATGCAATAAGAAGTGAGAATAAATACCCTGATCCATCCTTTCCTGTTTTCTGTTATTGCACACTAAGTTGTCATCCAACATTCAGGCATTCACAGCATTCAATAAGCCAGAACACATCACTGGATGTGCCACCTTCACCCTTTTGACCAGGAGAGTTCTGCTGACCTTCTCAGGATATCACAGGGCTGTAAATGGATGTGGCAGATGGGCTGGCATCCGTCTCTCTAAATAAAACCATGCTCTAGTTTAGGAATGACAGGTAATGATGACACCGCTTACCATTGTTCTGAGTAGTTCTGTAATTCTTCACAGCACCCTACACATTTCCTCTGTATGTTTAATCACCCAGAAAATACAGTGGTAAAAATGGACACACAGTAAATTAACTGGGCCTGGGGTTCACATCTTGATTTCCAATTCCATGGTTCACTCCAGAGGGCCATACATAATCTTCAAAAGAATTTTTTTTTCTCCAAAGTATTTTCCTCATTTGAGGGTAACAAGGCAGTCAGCAGTGACAGCAGTGGGTATGCATGAGCATATTTGTATATATATTCATACATTCTTTTATATATATATATGTGAACATTATATATATATATAATAACATATATATAACTATTGTTTTTCTCTTTACACAGCACTTAGTATAAATGAACTTTCATAACTTTTTAATTTACTGGTGCAATGTTATTGTTTCTATTCTGCTAGCAACACATGGAGCTGTCAAATGCTAATGGAACCACTAATTTTTGCTCAACTACTTTGCTGATCAGCAAATGTCTCAGCAATATTCATTCTTGATTATCACTTCGGGCACCTTTCTTTACAATATGCTGGAATTTTGCCAAAAGACTAACTTGAGAAATTTAAACTTCCAGTTTCCACTAGAATATTTTTTAAATAAGTGGGCCATGCTTATTAATATGCTTTTCTTCAGAAGTCTGTGAGATTTTCTTTAGTATTTAGCTCTTTCTGGATCAGAATTTTGAACCCTGAAGTACGTTTCCTCTGGTTTTAATAGCTCTCCCAGAACACGCTTCAGATGGATTCAGTACAACTATGCTTCTGGAGTTGATTCTTGGGCTATTGATAATGTGGTCCTGGCTACAGGATGCCCCTGGATGTGCTCAGGGCATGGCATCTGTGATTCAGGTCATTGCATGTGAGTAGAAAACTGCTTAAGCTGCTTCATAGAAAGGATGTGTTTTACCCAGGCCAGGTGGATAATACCTTTTCTTCCCAATGTGTTGCTAGGTGTGACAGAGGCTTTGGAGGTCCCTACTGTGTCCCTGTCCTTCCTCTGCCATCTGTCCTGAAGGATGATTTCAATGGTAACTTACATCCAGACCTTTGGCCTGAAGTCTACGGTGCTGAGAGGGGAAACTTGAATGGTGACACCATCAAGTCTGGAACGGCTCTCATTTTCAAAGGGGTCAGAGATTACTTACATTGGAAAAAAAAAAGAATGAATACCAGTAGAGTTAGAAATAGAAAGTAAATTTTCTCTTGTTAGCCCCATATGTTTATATTGAAGTCTTTTGGCTAGAATTTGATGATTTTATTTTTCTTGTCTTTTCCTACCCTAAATATGCACAAACTTTTCCACAGCTGTTTTTTTTATCAACAAATGGGTTTCATCTCTTGGTTGTGTATTATTTTGTTTGTGGTATAACTCCTCTTTGACCACGAAAGGAAAAGAATGAAACTCTACACTGAGATTCTTGAAGTGAGCTATTTGGAAATATGGTACACATTACAATTGAAGTCTTCTGATTGGCTTTTTAGTATTTTGAATAATGCAAATTAGCCAGGGCTGTAGTCTGTGTAATCAATGTTTATGCAGTTTGCCTGTATCTTACTCAATTCTATCATTTTGATGTTTTCTAGTTCTTTAAAGACTTATTTTTGTTGATTGCAGATTTTAAAAGGTCAGGAAATGTATTTTCTGAATTTTTCAGTTCTTAACAAAATGAATAATAGATTTTTGTTCACAAGCACACAACAAATTATCAGCTTACACAAGTCTTTATTTGGCACTGTGAACTCAAGTGTCCCCCAAAAAGACCAGTTAAATAATGTTAGGTGTATAAATGAATTCTTTTAAGTATTTATTTGCAAAAGCTTGACTCTAGTTCAACCTCTTTAGGTGATTTAAATCCCAAATAGTGAGATTTGAATTGTCTAAAATTTGCATTGCTTGTTCCTGCAGACTGTTCCCCTGGGGGAATGGGTCTGAGAAAGAGGGAAGCTCTGACAGGTGGTTTCCCAGATCTCTGCAGAACAGGGACTGGCTCTGGCCCCAGGATCCACACAACAATAAGCTCATTTCTAGAGCTGGAAAGGGACTCAGGTCTCTGTGAGATTTCCTGTGTGCTCCCTTTCCTTACAGGTCAACAGGTTGCCCCAGAAGGGGATATTTGTACAAAATATGTCTTGAGGTACAGAAAAGAACTTCTGGAGAGGACTCCCTGGAAATTAGGGTGCTTGGCAACTGTACAGTTTGCACAAAAAATGAGTGTAGTAGCTTGGACTCAGTGTCTAAGTCAGTGCCTGCAGGTCCAATCACACCCCAGGGGTTCAGAGCACAAACTGAATGAGCTGTGACTGTGCCTGTACCTGACCATGTAGTTGTGCCTCTGTCATATCTTGGCTCACTTTACCAAGGGTGTCACTGTCCCCATTTTCTGCCTGAGAAAAGGTGTGGTACAGTGTGGTTCCCCTCTGGCTGCCACCAGCAGTCAGTAGCAGCCAACATCCACACAACAGTAAGCTGCAGATATCCATACTCAACAATGGGAGCTGATATTTACATTGTATATTCTGCATTTGCAGGAAGGACTGAGAATGCTTGTGTCAAGAGATCTAGACTGCACTAATACAATGTACATCCAGTTTTCATTTAAATTTATTGCCAAAGGTAAGATCACCATTGATTTACTATCACTTCTCTAGCTTTATTAGTACATGGTAGCAACACAGAAAAGAATACAGACTTATATTTTCTGCTTCAGTGTATGGTAGTGATCAACAGTTTATGGTAGATTACATGGGAGCTTGTTTGAAATTTTGCATCATCCCTACCTTGCTCCCAGCCTACATGGCTGTCTGTGCAGTTCCTAAGGAAAAAGTGGACTGTAGTATCATCAAAAATAACACAGCTAGTAAAGTCTTTGGGCAGAAAAGGGACAAAAGAGCTCAAGATTTTGTAGAGATTTCCCACTTTGTTGGGAAAAAATTATTTGTCCAGTTTTTTTCTGTGTCATAAAATGGTGCCTACAGTAAATTACTTAAGGGACTAATAGTAAACTACAGTGTTTTTCATTTTCAAGCTTCAATCCACCACATTAAAATCTCTTACCATTTGACTGCCTAGTATGTATCTTAGAGATAACTGAAACTCCATAATTCTATTTAATTGATATGAAGGATAGTCAGACTTTGCAAGACAAGTTTTACGTGTTGTTGTAAATAACTTGTGACAGTTCCTCCAGTACAAGGACTTTTAAGCCAATGATTCAGTCTTACCCTGCTCCAAGGCCCTGCCATCCTTGGCTTTAAAAAATAATTATATCCAAGTCTGGAGTGACATGATGGAGAACCACTAAACTGCTTGAAGGTTTGAGTCACTCCCATGCAATTTCAGAAGTTTTCCCCAAATTTTCTGATAGAATTGGCACTTCCAGGCTGAACTCTGAATGTTGAAAGACTACTCTCACTCTGATATAAGGAAGATGACCATAGTTCTGTGCTCTGGGACTGGGCTCTAACTGACTCAACATTTACCAACAGCTTGAAAATAATTTTGAGCCTCCTCTTTCTTCCCAAATAAGTATCATAGCCAAATCTGTGTATGGACAAGTTAAAGTATAGCTCTTTGTGGATTATTATTGATTTTCTTTAACGGGCATTTAATCATATATATCAGCTTATTTATTACTGGGTTTAGTACTTTGTCAAAAAGAGAGAAAACTGTAAGAGCCAAAAACATAACATTCCCCAAAATGATAACATGCCAAATATTTCATGTTTATAAGCAAAGTCTTTGTGATTACTTCTTTTACAAAATTATGCCTTGGTAAAATTTCTTCATATGACCATTGAAAAAATATTAAAAAACAAAGTGAGTAAAAATATTGCTCTGAAGGCAGGAGTAGCCAAAGGCTCAAGCGTGGATTTTGATACTTGACCTACAAAGAATAAGACCATGAAACTCCAGGAGAAACTGCTCATTGTTGAACCTCTATTACTTGTTAGCCCTAGTGTTGGATCCAGGACTTAGTCCCAGCAAGCTCCCTAATGTTGAATATAAATTGATACAGCTGGGCATATGTCTCAGCTGTGAGTGTTAAGAGCAGTGTGTTGTTTACTTTTAATTGCTACAGATAAGCTGAAATCAGCTCCTGACTGCAAACAGCTCTTCCCTGCTCTGCTCCACAGCCGGTGGTTGAATACTTAGCACTGGAGCAGAGGGGAGCAGGAGCATGTGCATCACACACTTTGGTTTCAGCAAATGTGGTTAGTTTAGGAATAGAACAAGGGAAAAGCTTGCAAAGTAACACACAGTGAGTCAGGGATGAAGAAATGTCCCTTAGTCCTTTCCTTTTGCTGGTTCTTGACTAAATTTCTGGGGTCATGCCGTCACTGTGCCACACCATGAAGGGATCAGAGAGTGTAAATTTGAATGAGACCTCAGTTCAGAGATACCACCACTTGTACACTGGTATTCCTGGGCAGCAAGTTAGGCACAGGCCAAATACATACTGGGGGCTGAGCTTGTGTATTGTAACCAGCATCAAGAATGGGTGCTGGGCTCTAATTAGCATGTGTTAATAACTAGGGTTGTAAAGAGCTTTTGTTGTTTACTCTTTAAAGCTCTAAGTAAAAAAAATAGGAGGAGCTGGTAGTTAGAAAATGCAAATGTTACTGTCAGTTCCACTGACTGTTAGGCCCAGCTTAAAGCACAGAATATTGCTTTGTTGTTGTTAAAACAATAAAGATCCTCAGTGCTCTCCATCAATTGTTATTTCTAGGCATGGATATCCTCATCCCAGTGTCTGCAGTGAGAGCTATAGACTCATAAATTTATGAGGATAGGGACTCTGTCTTTATCTGTGGGTGCTACAGATGGTGATGATAATGTCTGGTACCTGGACAAAACAAGCAAATAAATACTGTATTACTGGAATATGTTTGTAGTAAAAGGAGCTGGTGTGTTCTAACCTAAAAAAGTGTAACACTGAGACAGCTTCCCATCTAAGTAATTAACTATGATCTGATGTATAATGAATAGTAATATAAATTTAGACTCTATGTTATTTGTATTTTGCAGATAAACAAGCAAGGGAAAGCACAGAAAGATGTATATGTGCAATGTGTAAATAACATCTCAACAGCTTTAGCTGTTGTTAAAGGAAGCCCATACTTTGTAGTGAATGTCAGAGCTACACAATTTCATTTATACTTGTTTGAACTTACTGGATTTGAGTGAACATAAATCCATGTCCTTTATGCTCCAGGCACCCCTGAAAGGTCTCATTCCATCCTGCTGCAATATTCTGTCAATGGTGGCATCACCTGGCACCTGATAGATGAGTTTTACTTCACCCAGACCACAGATGTCCTCTTTATCAACGTTCCTCTGCCCTATGCAGCCCAAAGCAATGCAACGCGGTTCAGGCTCTGGCAACCTTACAACAGTGGTAAGGAAGAGACACACCCTGGGAATCCAGGTCCATGCTTGCACAGCTCAGCATCGCTAAGAGAGTGATTTTTTGAACTGAACAGTTAGACTCTTAAATCATGAGGGTTTTGTGTTTGAACTCCTTCAATTAGAATTACTGCAGGATTGTGTTTACTGTTCTTATAAAGTGATTGAATACTTTAAAGAGAAGTACCTTCCCTTGATATCCCTGGATTGTGTGCAGAAAAGCATCAGCTTTGGCCCTGGAGGAAGATCACGCAACACCAATAAAGTTAACTTCACTCAGGTTCTTCTCATTATTTTTAATGGACATGATTCTCACTTACACTGAGCCCCCATTAGGATGCTCCAATTATACAAAAGTGTCCCAAGTGTAAATGGGAACTGGGCCTACCTTACTGAGAATTAACTAGGCATTAAAAACCCATTTAGAAATAGTATGTAGTGAGCAGTTAATCTTTTGATTAAATTGTAAAGGACTGGAAAACCACAAGAGGAATGCAGCTCATTCCTCCCAATTACAGGAGATGTGCCAGCTGAAGGAAGTTCTTCTCTGCTCTGAGTTACTCTGAGACATAGTGATTCAGCAACAGTTTATTCCATATAGGCAAATTCCTAGCACACCCCTAAGAAAAAAAGCAAATTCAAATCTGGTTCTGAAAATCCTGTTTCACTCATTCTTCTGACATGTCCTGCCTAAAACAATTATTTAAGTTTTTCTCTGATGAACTCAAACACTTCTAGATAAATGAAAAAATGTTACACAAAAGATCTGTAAATTTAATCCTTCCTCTTCAGTTTGAGAAAACCAATTTTCTGACATATATGAATACATAATCCATTGGAGAGAAGGAGTTTCAGAGTTTCTCTATGGAAGAACTCCTCCCAGGCAAACACAAGCTGCTGAGTGCAAGGATGTAGAATGAAATTGCACTTTCAGGCTGGTTTTGACTCTGTAGCAACTGCTCATTTAGATGGTTCTTAATTGAAGAAGACAATGGCAGAATTTCAAGGTAAATGTGATTTAAATAAAAGATAACTGTTCAAAACCCATTGCTTTTCACTCTTTATTTTGCTGTGACTTCTATAAATTTTAGGGAATAAAAGTTAATTCCACAGAGTCAGGCTTCAAAGCAGTATGGGAACTATTTTCATGGAAAGTGAAAATAGTGATCCCACACTTTTAGCACCCTCTTCTTCACATAATCCATAAATACTGGCTGCTGTTCTGCTCTCTAGTAATATTAATATTAGGTCTTAATAGGAATTTTTGCATTTTCTTTGTAGGCAAAAAAGAAGAAATCTGGATTATTGATGACTTCATTATTGATGGAAATAACCTAAAGAATCCCATTATCCTTTTGGATACCTTTGACTTCGGCCCTAAAGAGGACAACTGGTTTTTCTATCCTGGTGGAAACATTGGGCTTTATTGCCCATACTCATCTAAAAGAGCTCCGTAAGATTCTCTCAGCAATGCAATAGAAAGAAGTGACTTTGTGAAGTGAGTCTAAAGCACTCCTGTCCTTGATTTTCAGGGAAGAAGATTCAGCTATGGTATTTGTTTCAAATGAAGTTGGAGAGCACTCCATTACCACAAGGGACCTGAGTGTGAATGAAAATACTATCATCCAATTTGAGGTACTTGTCCTCAGAAAGTTATTTTGCCTTTTGTTCATGTTCTTCTATATTCTGCTGTGGTGTATTTGCCCAGCTGTTCTGATTGCCAAACAGAGAAGCCTGTCTAATTTCCCCTCTAATTCACTTGACTTTACTTTCCCTCATGTGAATGTATCATGATGCTTTTATTACACAGATAAGAGAAATTTCTGCCTCAAAGTCTTCTGCTTTCTTTCCTAAATTACTACTTTTTCCATGCCTATATACTTGCACTGATAGCATGAAAGTCCATGTCCTATGCATTGGACAATCACAACTGCAGACAAGAGAATGAGCAAAATATAATGAGGGTCCAAATTTCCACTTCACAGCCTGCTCGAGGTAAGAGTGCAGCATTTCTACAAGCTGACCAGTGGAGAGCTACAGCTTCATCTGTGGCAGTAGAAAATAATTTTTCATACCTGCTGGCTTAACTGCACTATTGGACTTGCTCAGAGAGACAAGCTTCTGCTTTCCTTTTGCTTCTTCCCACATCATAGCCAATCTAAATGAAGCTGGTTTTTGGCTACCATGGCCTGAAGTCATCCCATTTTAGGGAGTTAAAGAAAGTTCATGAGTAAGGAGCATATTTTTGTGTTTCATATAGTCAATGGAAACAGGTACCCCAGTGACAACACAGTCTAAACTAAACTGCATTTCTGACTTATCCTAGAATCTAAACTGTGCATTGGCTGGGACAGCTATTAATGGGAGTAACCAGTTAGTATTTATTAGTTTATAAAGGGGTCATTATATTGTCATTAAGAAACTGGAAAAGAATCTGGCACATAAATTGCCACAGTTACCAGGCTCCTTTTAACAATAATGTGGCATTAATATGAGGTACATAATAATCAGCAAATGATACAAGTTTATAAAAATTATTAAAATTATACTGAGGGTTTTCCAAGAAAATTAGGTTTAGCTGTGTACTCATGCACTCTTCAATTTGTCATGCAACTAATTCATTAATTATTGAATGCAAACTATTTTCTCTTTTAAAATATAAATTACAACCTGTAGAACAAAAATGTTTGAGGTCACTTTAAGATATTCATAAGCCTTGATAGCATTAACTCATAAAATCTACATGTTTACTTCCATATGTGGTAAGAACATCATTTTCAGCTCACGTTTTTGAGAACATGAGTGTAAATGAAGGAGTTATGCATAATGCAGTAGTTCTCTCTGTGTCTCAAGAGTCAAAACCTATATTGGGTCAAGCATCTCTCTAAGCTTCCAGATGAGTAGACAACCCTTCTAGTCAAATGTAGGTTGATGGGACTCATGTGCACTGAAGAGTGATGAAGGAAATTGATGTAGGATACACTTTCATCATTCATGCACAGTTCTAAGTATTACTTCATTTTAGAAACAAATAGATTTTCTTTACAGAACAGCATGCTACAAAGACACTTTTTTGCTACAAAGATACATAAAAATATTAAAATGTCACATAGTTTTAATACAAGCTTTGTATTTCATCAGCAATTGGTTTTTATTTGTTGCATGATAAGTGCAGTACATCTTATTTTATATGACAGTCATTCTGTAAAGAACTTATTTGTCTTCTTTTACAAACGCAATTTGAAATTATAAGACTATCTAAATATCTGTGTCACAGGAAAACAGACTCATTTGCACTGGTTTTCTCAGATTCTGTATTAAACAGTCTGGGTTTTTTTCAATAGTAGAACTGGTTTTCATGTTCTGCCTTTTTTACTGTTCTTTATATCAGGAATCTTGTGAGCACACCCTGAGAAGTCTGACACTGCCAAACTAAGACACTGAATTTCAATCCAATCCAGCTATGATGCTCTCGGGCTTTGCCATTATACATGAATAAATAGGTAGTGAGTGTGATAGCTGAACATATTGAGGTGATAAGTTTGGTTTTTTATAAGTAACATAAAAGAAGATCATAGTGCAGCTCAGCAATTAACAGCTCAGCATTAACAGAAAGTTAATGTTTGCACTTTTTGTTTTAATTTTTCTGCTTTTAGTAATGCACATTTTCTTGATGCTGATTACTTCAGTACCTGCCAGAGGACTGCAAGAGCTGGTGCACTTACTCCAGCAGTGTTAGCAGCTCTCCTTTGGGATTTGCCCAATTAACTTCAAGTTATCTCTAGGTAGAAGTTGTTGGGAATTTCTTATCACATTCATTTTATCATAACCCCCAGTGTGATATACTCATGGACAGGAGAGCAATATGCAAGATTTCCTGTTCATGTGCTTGTCCTGGGTGCATCATCCCTGTTGATAAATGGTTCCCAAATTACCATATTCCTGGCCTAAAAAAATACCATACCAAATGGGGGAGGATGACTAAGTTTAAGAATGATTGAGAGTCCCACAGTCTGCCCTGTGTCACCTTCTGTGTTTGATGCCTTGGCACCCAGATCAATATTGGCTGCACCACTGACAGCTCCTCTGCTGACCCAGTGAAGTTGGAGTTCTCACGAGACCTGGGGGCCACCTGGCACCTGCTGCTCCCCTTGTGCTACAGCAGCAGCAGCCACCTCAGCTCCCTCTGCTCCACTGAGCATCACCCAAGTAGCACTTACTACGCAGGCACTACCCAGGGCTGGAGGAGGGAGGTCATTCACTTTGGGAAACTGCACCTCTGTGGGTAAGTGTCCCGCCTCTGTTCCTGCCCAGGTGCTTGTTGCTTCGTTTTTATTTCTGTTTTTCACCCAGCACAAGCGTGGTGTGTAAGAACTGCAGCACTAGAGCAGACCAAATGATGAATTTTCTCTGCTTTTTGCCCTGAATGTTAGCTTGTGTTCAGGTGATTCCCCAAGTCATATTGTGCCTAATGCTGATGTAGAATAACCACAGGCAATTTCCTATTACCTATATATTTAATTGGTGACAATTTAATAGAAGGGAGTTGCTTGCTGAAATTAATGCAAAACTGACTGTTCTTAGAGTGCTCTGAGAGTTCTTTACGGAACAGCATCAGCCGTTTGAATTCACTGATGATACTCTTGCATGAAATTTGAGCTTCATAAGAAAATGCAGTAAAATGCATTCTACTAGCTTGATTCCACTTCAGTATGAAGAAATGATCTGATCTGAATAGAGGCTCAGTCAATCAGGTTGGATGATAACAGCATAGAAAAACAATATGTGCTAGCAGGCGTAGTAATGTGTAACTTTTCAAAGTAAAAACACTACTGTTTACTTTTTTAGGAATAACTGTCATCTAGCATCCACTCACTTTACATGAAAGATCACACCATTGATGATTAAACTGTACCAAGTATGAAAAAAAAAGGATCTGTTCAACTGTGAGACTTTATGAGTCTATGCAGCTATAAGACTGAGTATTTATGAAACTACTGCAGTCAATGGATCCTCCACTAAATAAATGACCCCATACATGCCTCTGAAAGTATGAAAAGACCTATGTAAGAAATAAGAATCAAGGTTGAAAAGATTGAACATTTAATATTTTAAGGAAATGTTTAAATTTTAAACTTGAGTTTTCTGGTTTATGACAGTTAACATTTCAAGCATGGAATAGGTAGCCATCTCTTTCAGCAGCTCACTTGTACTTCCTGGTTTTGTGCAAAATAATTGTTTTACCCTTTAGCCAACCATCAATGCATCCCTTCAAGTAAACATTTCAACTGTGTATACTCCTAATTCATTTAAACCTTCCAGGATTTTGATTTAGTCTTCTGTTCCTGAGTGCTTCTATCCTGTTTTTCTACCTTCCCTGCTATTCCTTCCCCAACACACCAGGCAAGGAGCCCATTGCTGACAGCCAGCCAAGCCCAGCAGTGCAGAGTAGTTTACATTCAGTGCATTAAGTCCTTGGGTCAGAGGGCTGAAGAGGGATGAATTTCTCCACCAGAATCCACTGGAATAGCAAGAAAAAAATCCAAACCTTTCTCCTTATGTAATTCTAAAAAAATCCCCCAGCCTTTTCATCCCCCAAGTGTCGAGTGGTTGTATTTTAACTGAGGATGAAGACATTTTAAGTTATTTCCACTACATCTGTAATTTTAGAAATGAATATATGTTCTCAGCAGACAGCTGTAAGTAATAATTAGTATTTAAATTATGTCCTGACAAAAGGTCCAGTGCCTGTTGAGCCAGAGAAGAAACCCCAAATAAGCAGTGGTTCACTCTCTGCTTCAGACACAAGTCATGCTTCACCCTCATCAGGAGCGACCCTGAGAGGAGGTGTGACATGTCTCAGGACAAAAAGTCCAGCCTGTGGGGCAGAGCTCTACTCCTAAGAGAAGCTTACAACACTTACAGCCTCACACTTGTGTCCTTCCCCTCAGGGCACACTAAAGTCAATGATTTTGACTTCCAGCAGAACTCTGGTTCTTGGGCATCTTTCTTGTGACACTTAGTAGTGTCCTCACCTATCAATTATTGGTTGTCACCTAAATCCCCTCAAAAAAATCCCCTCTCCTAAAATTTCTTTTTAGCAAATCAAGGATAAAAAAATTGTCAGCTACAATTACCTATGGAATTGATTCGCCTGCTGAATTTAGATATCTCTAACAAGACACATTAAACACACAACGCAATTAAGTGCTTCTCCCTTCTCAATCTTCTGGTTTCTTTCCTCCCTTAAAACATTTTCTCAACTGGGAATAAAATTAGTCTCTCAAGTATTTTCCTCATCTCAATTTGTTTTCCCTCCTCCCCCACTTGGTTCCTTTTTATATGCAGCATTGATATGCGTAGCACTTAGGAGATGAATTAAAAATGACAGGACAGCACTCAGAGGAGAATATAGTTTAAATTAACGACTTGCAATAGCAGCCTGGTTTAAGATTAAGCTGCCTGAAAGCAAGCTGAATACCTGGTGACATGACAGATCTTGTTTTCTTTCTGGGTAATTGAGGGTGAGATCCTACCACTCCACCCCTACAGGTGGTCTCCCTGGGGGCATAATGGAAGCACAAAGTAGAATCTCACTCTTCAGAAGAGGGTGGAAGTGGTTGGATCTGACCCACACACTGCACACCAAAGCAGAAGGGAATCCACTAGACCGTGGCCATTCATCTTCCCCATGAATGATGAAGTTAAGAGTAGCTGTATTTTAAATTTTGGAAATCATGTCTGTCATTCAGTTTTGGGATTACAGCTAATGCATAATGTTATTTTTATTTCTGTCAGCTGAACATCAACATAAAGATGCATGAGGTACCGAAGGAATTAGATCTAGCAGTCAGTTTCTAGAATTAATTTATCAAACCAATTCCAAGAAAGAATAATATATATGTGTATATAGTGGTATATGTATGGAATACAAAAAAAAGATGGAACTATTATTTAAAATAAATACACTTTATGCCTTTTTCAGGCTGGCGAGGTTCAGGTGGTACCAAGGATTTTACCCTGTTGGATCCCAGCCTGTGACTTGGGCCATTGACAACGTGTACATTGGTCCCCAGTGCGAGGAGATGTGCAACGGGCACGGCAGCTGCATCAACGGCACCAAGTGCATCTGCGACCCCGGCTACTCGGGGCCAACTTGTAAAATAAGCACCAAGAACTCTGACTTCCTTAAGGATGACTTTGAAGGTATCTCTTTTGGGAGGGGACATATGAATATTGCCTGTCCCTCTTAGTGCAACCCAGGGTTCAAGGGATTAAACAGCAAAGCCTTCCTCACCCCTGCATGCTTCTGGTCAGAATTTATGCCATGGGGGTATTCCCACGAACCAAGTAGCTCAGATGCAGTTTGCAAGTGCAGTTTGTGAATGCCTGATACACTGTTAATGCTGGAATACAAAATCTTCATTCAAACAGAACTTCCTGAAACTGTACATGTAGAAAATAATTTTGGAAGCAAATTATGTTTTGATGGTAGTTTGACTTTAGCACAGGCAGAGCATTTGCAAATGAGGCAAACAGCAGAGGGCTTTAAGGTTGTGTCATTTCTCACTACAAGGGAAATCTGACTCGCCCTACTACAGCAAACATGGTTTCAGAGCAGACCAAGTGTCTCAGCAGTGGGAAGCAGTGCTCAGCAGACCCCAAGAGAGGGAAGGCAGGAGGGAACTCAAAGCCTCATGCATGCCTGGGCACACAGAGCATCCACGCACACAACTCTGGAACCCCTTCGAGGCTTCCCCCGCTAGCAAGCATGGCAAGAGGAGCATGTTTTCATAAAGCAGCACCTGTGAACCAAACTCATCCCTTCACAGGTGCTGCTTCATTTCCAATTTTGCCAGCCCTTGCTTGCATGCTACCACAGGGAACACAAAGTTTCTTTTTAGACCTGAGTACTTTGTTGTTACCTTAAGATAAATGATGAAATATGAAAAACCTTGTGAATAACTGGAAACTAAGATCCCAGATCTCATACTTCTGGGTTTATTGTGTATATTTTGATTTGTGTCAGCTTTCTAGAATACATGGCATTGGAAACACTGAATATTTCTCAGTCAGCATGTGATTTTTAATTTATCTTTCTTCCTCTGGAAGTAGCACTCTTGCAGCAAGAGCACTTCAGAGTAAATCATAAATATGTATTCACTGTGTATTCAGGTCAGCTGGAGTCAGATAGATTCCTCCTTGTGAGTGGAGGAAAGCCATCAAGGAAATGTGGTATCATGTCTGGAGGAAACAACCTTTTCTTTAACGAAGAAGGTTTACGTATGCTGATGACTCGAGACCTGGATTTGTCACAAGCCAGGTAACACCCTTTCAAAAGTTCTTTCAGGATTTCATTGGGGACATACCATACTAAAGAATAATACATATGTGATATTTCTCTAGTAAAAGCAAGTTGACATATTCTGTGGTCCTCACACTAGCAAATGGTCCATTTTAACCACTGTCACCATGTTAAATTAAATTTAAATAGAGCTTTAATTGCATTAACCATTTAAATGTTGCCTTTTTTCCTTAAATTAGAATTCCAGAAACTGATGCCACATCTTCAGTAGTTCATGCAAGTTTTTCTTTCCTAAATCTGTAACATGAGAAGTGCTCTGCTTTTCTTACAGTCTGGTGTATTATGAGCCATTGCTGAAACAGGAGTATCTGCTGAAAGCATAACTCTTACATTTGTCATCTCATTATTCTTTCATTTCTGAAGCTTGTTTTTATTTCTTATTGTGCACGTTTGTTTGCAATAATTCACTGAGAAATTCCCATCAAGCTGTCACCAGCTATTGAAAAGAAAATATTTTAGTGTATTTACAGTTTATGTTGTATCTTTACAGCCTACAGAGGAGACATGTGATGAGACATGCTAAGCAAGCCACATTAAAAAAATTTACACTAATATGAATTAAACTCCATCCCAATTGTGAGCATGCTAACAAATAGGGTTTGTTTTCTAATTTATTCTAATTTTAGCTGATATTCTTATATTATTGCTTTGGAGAGACTGCATTTTCTCGAAGACTTTTTTTCAATGATCTCTTATAAACACCCTACTCCTCTCTGATGTACTGTGGGAAAAATTTTAACAGGCATTTTATCTACTTTTTACCTGTCAGCATTGGTATTGAAACTTTAAATAATGGATTAATTGTAAAGACTTATGGTCAGTAAAAAGGCCTAATATCTAACCATTGTCATTTTTAGATCAGCACTTAGCTAAACCTCACTGATGTGTAATATTTAGGACCCCTGTAATCTGGAAGATTCCTCACAGCAAACTTTTTTCAGAACTTGATAAAAACAAACCCCAATTCACAGCACTAATTTGATTCCTAGACCACTCTGAAATTAAAAGATGGTTTGACAGAAGATACAAAAGATCTTGTAAATTGCTCCATTAGGCTAAATTATGTTTTCCTTATTGCTCATGTTCAAAGAACCATCATTTATCTCTTCTCCATGATGGTCTGTAGCTGTATTTGCAAATACTGACCTTAAGGTGTTATATGGAGATAAATTACTTCTGTCGTAGGAAAACAAAGCTGAGCATTCAATTTCTTGTATATATGATTATGAAAAATAACACTTATCAACAAATAACTCTATGTTCTCTTCTGAACAGCCAGGCACACTGCAGTGGTGTTGATGGGAGCTGCTCTTTTGCAACCTAAAGTAATTGCAGTGGGATTTTCTGCATTTCCAGACTGACTCTGTCAACCACCTGCAAAGCTCAGCAGATCTGGCTGTGACACAAATGTGCCAAGTTCTGCACAGAACTCGGGGAGAGGTTTCCATTTATGCCAGGAATGATGAGAGCAGTTATTTTTTTAAGGGTGCTAGACTCAGTAGTCACAGTAAAACTTCCCTTTTCCTTATGAGGAGATCCCCTGAAGAGCACAGGCAAGCAGCCGTGTCTGTCAGTGCTGCAAGCCACACTCAGCACCTGGGGATTGAAATCAAGTGCACTCTGCAATCCACTGCCATCACATCTGTGTGTTAAAGAATTTAACACAGGGGACAGTGTGTCACCATCATGGTGATACTGGGAGCTGAAACTGCACCCCGTGAAATATCAGTATGAAGAGAATAGTTTAGGTATCACAGCTCTTCAAATCCCTTTTAATTCTGAATTACTAGAACATCCACACATTTGAGTGTTACTAGATTTACAAAACACTTTGCTTTTTCATTTCAAAAGAGGCAGAGCCTTTGCAGAATATATTTGGGATAAGAAGAGAAATATTTAAAATTATTTTTTTATCTGCTAGACATTGTTACCTATATTTGGGTGGGTTACTACTGCATTAGTAAAATCTGAGATATAAGAATAGCAGTGCAAAGAAACCAGATGCAACAGAGACAAGGTCACCTGGGTTTATTTCCTTTGAATTATGTGGTGAATGTTGGAGTAAATCTGAGGAGGCAGAAAGACTCGCCAGCAGTGAAGCAAATCCATTACATTTGATATGTTGATCCATGAGGGTACCCAATGCTCCTTTACAGCACAAGCAATATGTTATGTCTGGGATATGGAGGTGGATATAATCTATAACAAAAGCAGTTACATACAGTACCAAGAGAAACTGTGAGTTGCAGTGAGGATTAGAATTAATTGACTAGTAGGTCTGGCATTTTATTGGAGCTTTGTCTGCCCAGCATCTCTGCAGCCTCCACTCCCAGCAGATCTACCTCTAGATCAAACCAGAACAAGATTTTTGATACAAAACTTCTTTTGCACCATTCAATTTAACCGTGAGCCAGGCAGCACTAATGCAATAATAATTAGAATAGATAAAACACTCTAAAGCTGTGCAAACATGAATTAATACTTGTAATATCCCTGAAAGTCCAATAAGTAAATATCATTACAGCACGGTTCCCTCCACTCCAAGTGCACAGTGGAGCTATTTATGAGCATCGGCCGATGGGAAGGATTTCGCAGTTTGATACAAGTCTATTGTGCAGCTTTGGAGAAGCCAATTAACTGGGGGATGAAAGCACTGGTGTCCCTGGGTGGCTTGGGCTGGATTCAGGGAAGCCGGCACATTTAAACGGTGTAATTTAGACAAATTTTCCAGGCTGACAGAATGGACAAAATGATCCCTGAAAGTGAAATGTGCTTTGTTCTCCCATCCAGATTTTCTCTGGTTTATGCCAATGGAAAACTGGGATGCTTATTTTGAATTTAAGCATTTCAGCAAATTTGTAGCAAATTATGATCTACTTAGAGCACTGTTGCTTTTCTGCCACTAAAATCTGTACTCATGGGATACAGGGATAAAAATTTCACCCAGGATTATGTTTCTAATACTTGCAACACCATCTGCTGTGCAGACAAAAGCTGAAAACATAAATGACCAGCTTTGTTCAGCCTCTTATGCCTGGCTAACTACTACACAGGCAAAATGAATTTTTGTCATACCACCTGTGTCTAGTTATATTCTAGAAGCTTTGGAAAAAGGAAATCACAAGATCTCCTAGAGATGACTTACAGCTAGAAAACACAGGGCTAGTCAACAGACAAACTCCAAGGGTCTCTGGTTCTCTGAATAGGATGTTGTAGAAAATAAATCTTTCTGGTAAGTGGAAAGTTTTTTCCTGTTAGATTTGTGCAGTTCTTCATGAGACTGGGATGTGGCAAGGGCGTACCTGACCCCAGGAGCCAGCCTGTGCTGCTGCAGTATTCACTCAACGGGGGCCTCACGTGGAGCCTGCTCCAGGAGTTCCTCTTCAGTAACTCCAGCAATGTGGGACGATACATTGCCCTGGAAATTCCCTTGAAGGCGCGTTCGAGCTCCACTCGGCTTCGCTGGTGGCAGCCATCGGAGAATGGGCATTTCTACAGTCCTTGGGTGATTGACCAGGTGAGGAATCCTTGCAGGCGTTTCTTCTTTTAACACAATCTTAGACTGGATTCAGTCTTAATGTTTCCCTTTTTTTGGCATGTATCATTTCACTGAGACAAGTAAAAATGCATGGTAAAAATATATTTAGAGCACAATTACTGTTTGTTGCACTCAGTTTTAATGCACCATTTCCATGTGGGGCACTCATTGCCCGTTTTGAATCTAGGGAAGTCTTTTACACGTGTGCAGAGCCTCAGGTTCACACTGCAGGAGGCCTTACCATGCAAAATGCAAGTCTGATTTCAAATTTCAAAAACCTTCATTAAAAATGTATCCAAACATGTAATTGGCTTGGCATAACGTAATAGAAAAAGACTATAGAAAAATATAAATCTGTATGAAAATGAAGTTTCATATTTGGGATTTTCTGCTATAAAGATTATTATATTTCTTTGTATGACTTGATAGAATTCACAAATTATTTATCTTTAAAATGATTATGCTCTAAGTAGTGTCATTGCCTTGTCCAAGTACAATTTGCTTTAATATTTACTGCTTTTTTTTAAAGTTAGTCCAGATTGTTAGGAGAAAACTAACTAACCATTTTAATGTTATGGTTATAAACTTTCACTTCCCATCTCTCCATTTAGAAATTTAAAAATACTCATTATTTCAATATCTTCATTGAATGTAGTTATATTTGTTCAAAACAATCAGAAACTGAAATCAGAATAACAAATGAAAAATAATTCTACCTTGCTTGCTGTTTAATAGTAAAACAATGATGTTTTATAGTCAGTGACAAAACAGGCTATTTCTCCACTTCTATCAGCAGTGGTAATCTGATAGCAGTGCACTAGATTACAGAAGAGCTGAACATTCACTAGGAAAGTGCAATCACCTTTTTTTATGAGCAGTTTTACTTCATTGAGATTGGAGGTCACCTCCCTGAATTTTAAATTTGTATAGCTGAGCCAATATCTTTCCTTTACAGCAAAGAGATACTCCCCTTTCTCATAGCCTAAATTCTTTACTAAGTAATTTTGTCCATTTTGGACCAGCAGAATAAATCCACAGTCTGGTATGTCTCTTCCTCTCTCAGGTTTGCTATGTCACTTGTATCTCGTGAAGACTTCTAGACATTTTTAGTTTTCAATAACAAATTCTTTCCTAATGTTTCAGATTCTTATTGGAGGAAATATCTCTGGCAATACAGTATTGGAGGATGATTTCACCACACTGGATAGTAGGAAGTGGCTGCTCCACCCTGGTGGAACAAAGATGCCAGTCTGTGGCTCTGCTGGGGATGCTCTGGTGTTCATTGAGAAAGCCAGCACCCGCTATGTTGTCACCACTGACATTGTTGTCAATGAAGACTCTTTCTTGCAAATAGATTTTGCAGCTTCCTGCTCTGTCACAGACTCCTGTTATGGTAATGACTTCTTAGCAATTCCTCTTTCTCCGCTGCAGAGGAAACTTCACTTGTTTTCTGGTTACATTATTCATCGTAACAAGAACTGAGAAACAAAAGAAAGCTGCATGTTTCTGTTAGAAATTGTAATATCAGCTTTTTTATTCCAGGTGTCTGAAGCCTAAGATAAACTAAAGTAGATTATTCCCTGTGAGCATCTAAGTTGCAGTTCAATCCATCTCAGAAAAAAGACTAACAGCTGCCTTACTCAAATCCATTTAGTAGATAGCATCCACTGCTTGGGGTGGTGGTGTAATAATAAGCAGCTGTGTGTTCCAGCGTATGTTTCTTGCTTTGTGGTTTTGCATTTTCAGTGTAGTCTCAGTTCTGATCTCACTTGTACCCATATATCTAAGAAATCATTTATACCAACATACATCTGACACTTGCTAAGGCAGCATCAACTGCAAAAATTTATATCATCCATATGAAATAATAAATATATGTGTAGACCTATACATACTATGCACATGTGTATATAACTGTTTATGTATACATAATGATGCAATTTTTAATTACCTAGCTTCCTTTTTTCATATGATGTCTATTGAGTGCAGAGCCAGCTTTTATATGTGTATATACACATATATACCTACAGATAAATAAATAGAAACACGCTTTGTACTCAATACACATCACAAGGAAATTAAAAATTGGTTCATTATGTGAACTTTAAGGCACACAAGACATAGGTTTTTCTAAAAAACAAACCTTTTAATGCTTGTTTTACACATCCTCTCAGAGTAGGGTTTTGAGGTATAGATGTTTTTAATGAGGACAAGAATACACACATTGCATCATGTGGTGTGTGTTAATTTACTGGGTTGCTGACTTTTCCTCTACAATTCTGTATAAAAATGGAAAGAGATTTTACATGAAATCCCAGGTTTAGCTTCTCTGATTTTGCTGAAGCTACTCACATGCTTAAAAATTTTTATCTCTTTTGTTATTAAGGATACTGTGGAATCCTAAGATCATGTCTGCTAAGTTTAGAAGCATTTTGATGACTGAGCCATATACTGGCAAAGAAACAGATCCTTATTTTGTTGGGGGGGTTTTGTTTGTTTCTTTGTGAACAGGCCTTATCATTATCTTCATATTAAATTAGGCAGGACAGTACCTAATCATGCTTCCAGTCATGATGAGCAAAGCATTTCTTTTGGTGAGGGAGATTTAATACTAAAAACTCACTTACCCTTGTTTATATCTACTTGTCCTTGTATTTCTATAGCACTGTCTTCTGTGCTGAAACATCAAGTAGGACTGATTGGGTGATAAAGGGTCATTCCCTGTGTATGAGGATAGAAGAAATGGGTCTGTAGTAACCAAAAAAGATCACAGATTTATCACCCCTGTCACTGCAGCCAGCTCAGCCAGAATACCTGTCAGCTGGAACATTTACTTCAAGTACCAGTTCTGCACCTATTATTATTTACTTTTTCATGGCTGTGTGAAAGTTTGACTTGAAGTATTTAGTGAGCTTGACTAACCTTTAATTTTTGTAATAAAAGTTTATAAGCCGTAAACATCAAAATGATGAAATTGCTGATTTTCAGTGAGAAATGAATACATTAGTTTAATGGGGCTAGACTGTGTTTGAATGGAAACAAGCTCACTGACTAACAAACTCAAAATTGTGCTGGATAATGGAATGAGCTGGTCTGCAGGAGGGGTGGAAGGCTGACTAAGCCATCTTGTGACAGAGCCAAAAGTTTGAATTTGAATGTTGCTCTGCTTTACACAGCAATCACATCCAGCTGAATCTCACTCTTCAAGCCTGAAAAACAAAGTTTGGTGATCGTGGTGCTGTCACATCATTTCCTTGCATGCTGCAGCTACAGACATTGTCTTGACTTAATCCTTGCAACTTCATGTTGGCTCTGTCTTTTCATCTGTGGTCCCTTGAGTTAGGTGGCAGATGCGGAGATGTATTGCAGACTCCACCTGAGCTGTACCTGCTCAGCAATATGTAACACATCCTCCCCCACAGCCACCAAAGGAGGTGGCTTTGTGCTTCTGACACAAGGGTTTGAAAAGTTCTGTGTGGTTATTTTGTCAGTTCAGACTTGTGATACTGTCTGGGGCTTGCACTTTATTATAGGCCTATGGATATAAGTCTCTAAATTAAGTAACTAACCATCTTTCCACCCCTAGCTATTGAACTGGAATATTCAGTGGACCTTGGGCTGACCTGGCACCCAATTTTGAAAGACTGTCTTCCCACTAACGTGGAATGCAACAAGTACCATCTCCAGAGGATTCTCATTTCAGACACTTTCAACAAGTGGACCCGGGTTACTTTGCCTCTGCCTCCCTATACTAGGTAACTCCCTCTGGTTTTCTGCAGAATATATCTAAAAGCATAGCTAGGTATTTATAATGTCATGATACATTATAGAGTTTAAGCAATTGTACCTTTTCCTTTTTGTTTGGTCCATGTAAATAGCAACAAATAAGTATAAGTAAATGAAGCTCTGTCCTATAAAAATTGCAAACACTGGTAGCAAGGGCATCAGGCTCTCAGCACTATTTGACTCCACACCTTTGCTCCTCCTGCTGAGCCTTATCTCCTCACATAGACATAGGAGCTAACTGCTGGCTCAGAAGTATCGAAGCACAGGCAGAACCTTGAGACGGTTGTCATGAAAGATGCCACCAATGGTAGATTCAAGTTTGGAAACAGAGACCTTTATTTTTTAGCAATTGTAGTGAAAGCACCTATACAGTTGCTACACGTTTTGACGTTAGTAGTGGAAAAGCCCATGTTCTGCTACTAATCATTTGGGCCATCTGGACTCTTCTCTATCTTTGGTGCAGTTACATCAAGTAATAGCACTTTTTTTAGGACTTCTTCCCAGCATTAATTTTCTGTGCTTCCTCTTTTGTGCGGCTTTGCTATATATTGTCTGTAAAAATCCATTACCCTGTCAGTTCTTGTAAAAAGACGATAAATTTGTGTTCACAGTAGTCTTTCTGGGGTTGAATGGGATAAATCAGGGCTGGGATTGGTGTGCCAAACCAATTGAATTTGGACCTACCACCTGAGATAAACTCAGGTTTATAAATAACTGTAATTTTAAGACTGAAGAGTTTTTTCAGCAGTATATATCACAAGAAGTCTGATGCCCTACTGAGCCAAAAATTGCACTTCTGTCCAATCCCATAATTGTATTTTTTGGCTCAAGTAATACCATTTCCCAAAGTTATTAAGTTAGGCATTCCATGAGAGAGGTTGTTACAACCTTATCTTATAAGCAAGGGAGATGTTAAGTTTTAGGATAAGAACAGTGCAGCTAATAGGCCTTTTAGTCTAGATGCAATATAATTTTTATGCTGCTTTATTATTTCAAGCTGTGTAATAGTGGGTGTGTGTCCCCAGTTGTTTGTGCCTGTATGTTTTAGGCACATGCAGGCTGTGTAGTCAGTAGCGTGGCCTGGTGCTCACTCCCCAGGTCTGTGTAGCCTCTTAGGGCTCCTGTACTCCAGAGCACTACCTCACCTCTGGCCTCGAGAAGACAACGGACACTTACTTTTAACTTGAAGCTGATTTTAAAATGCAAATGCAAGTACAAAGCTTCCCACAGGAGCATCAGCCCCATTAATTGTTAGCGAAGTGCCCAGCCAAAGCAGGCAGTGTAAGATATAGGTGCTTGTCTTTATTCTGAAAGAACTTCCTCACAATTTTAGATTTATTTTTAAAATGCTGCTTGGTGAGCAGTTGAGCTGAGCTCAGAGCAGTAGATTTCTCTTTGGATAAACATGTTATTTATTCAGCTCATGGGAGAATAATGACCTTATCATATGAGGTCCATTTTTACACTGAATATTTTTTGGGGGGGATTTTGCTCTTTATTTGTTTTTGGTGTTTATAATAATTGTGATTTCTCTTTGAGTGTCAAAAGAGAACAGACTACAAAAAGTTCAATGCTGCCATCTAGTGCTGTACCGCAAAAGAGGGCTTAGCTGAATTCATAGTTACAGAAGTTCATCTGCTCACAGCTCTTGACTCACAGTCCACACCTGCATGAGCTGAACAACTATTTGCTATCCTCTGACTGTTTTGGATAGATTTTCATCATCTGTCTTGGGAGCTGAGAGACCTAATTCACATATAGGGAGCTAAGCCCATTTTAATCAACAAAATGAATACAATTTACTGAGTAGAGCCAGGATCACACTACAGATAATTTCTTATCATTTCCAGTCAAGCCCTGGGTGGAGAGGAAGGAAGAAACTGCAAAGCCAAGGTCATGCTGCAAGCATTGCATGGGCCTTCTCACCTGTCCCCAACCCACTCCCTAGAGCTGCTCTTACCTAAGTGTAGTTGGGAGAATTCATAGAGAAAAAGTTAGGTAAAATTGTTGACTTGGAATTGTTGACTGGCTCAGGATAAAACTTGGAGGGTTTGGATTATTCTGGCTTGATCCAGCTCCTAGCTATCCCTCAGGTTTGGACCTGTGCCGGGACATGGTTATGACTGGCCTGAGCTTCCAACTGGGAGTACCACCTTCTTCCTACCTTCCTCTCCACTGCACCAGCCATGGCCCACTTGCTTCCTACCTCCCATACTCTCAGCTTGATACCAAGCACCCATGCTTTGTTCTGTTCTCAAAATGTGGGCACCCTTTTCTTGGAGGGATGTTGTCATTGTCAGAAATCAGCCCTGGGTCATGCTGGTATCAAACAAATCTTCCAAAAGCAGCCTAGCCTCAAGACTAACATTTCCTTTCGGTCAAAATAAAGATTACCTTAGCTAGAAAATACAGAATTCTGTTTTTCTTTCTCTCCCAAGGTCTCAAGCAACTCGTTTCCGCTGGCACCAGCCTGCTCCTTTTGACAAGCAGCAAACGTGGGCAATCGATAACGTCTACATTGGGGATGGCTGCATAGACATGTGCAGTGGCCACGGGAAGTGCACGCAAGACAACTGTGTGTAAGTGCCATCTGTTCCCTGTCCTGCCAGGGCTGTAGCATTTCACTCCCCCTCTGTCATTCTGATGAATTTGCAGGAAAAACTGTGATTCCGTTCTACAAAGGAAGGTGGATTTTGCTGTTCCACTTGGGAATAGAAGTAACAAGTAGAAAGGGAACTACAGGAGTTGGCCCTGCCAGACCTCTGACTGTTCATTCTCCATGGCCAAAGCAGACAGATCTTTCCTCCAGTGGCAATGCATCACCTCTGCTCTTGCTTCTGCTGCATCAATTCACCTCCCACCACAAAGGGAAAGGGTACTCTTGAGTTTGCATATCCCTCTAGGGACATACAGTCCTGGAGCTTCCCAAAATATGTTCTCCTTGTTCCCAAGGGATTTCACACCTCATCCCTGTGCTCTCAGCCTGGTGCTGGGTGCAGAGAACTTGGGCTGGAGGTGGGATGTATCCACTAAGCAGGATGTATGCCAGTTCTTCACAAGGCCAGAGTTTGGTTTTGCTTTTTGACTGGTATTATCTTGATGGTCTGATGACTCTGCTCCATGGTAGGTTTTGCCAGGAGAGGCAGACTGGCTTGATCCTCAAACTGTTTGCATAGCAATCCACATAGAGTCCTGCAAAGCTAGCAAACAACAACCCCCGGATTTGCCTGTCTTGGCAAGAGAGAAATACCTTCCAGATGGGTGTATTGCTTTTTTTCCAGCCACAAATGGCAGCAGAAATGGGAGAATGGTTGTACAATTGCACCGTAACTGTATTTTTAGAAGTATATTTCACTGCAGAATAGACATATTATTGTGCTCTCCTCTATCCTGACAACACTGAAGTACCAAGACACAATATCCCTGGTGAAATCTCATGGTAGCAGAACACAGTTCCAAGCTATTATCCAGTCTTTGACACATTATAAGAACATTATTCAGAGGGAAAAAAAAAGGGAGTACTGTATAAAGATAAGAAAGCACTTATCTACTAAAATTTTACAGAAACTTGAACTTTAACATTAGCAGGACATTTTTAGGCTTGGCACATTATGTTGGTTTATTTATCCAAGCACAATGCATTTTACTGCTTTTACTGTTTGTGAAGCTTGAATGATACACAATACTAAGCCTTCAAAAAAGGCATTTTTTTTCATATTAACTACAAAACCCCAGATGTTTGAAACCCCCACATACCAGTTGTGCACTAGTAAATGCTGCCTCTATGCAGAATAAGACGGTACCTTAATAACATGGCACTGATTAAACCTCCATGCACAGCCTTTGCCAGCTGATTTGTGCATTTGTTCTGCTCTGCAGCTGTGACGAGCACTGGGGTGGGCTGTACTGCGACGAGCCAGAGACTCCCCTTCCAACACAGCTGAAAGACAACTTCAACCGCTCCCCCTCGAACCAGAACTGGCTGACGGTGAACGGCGGCAAACTGAGCACGGTCTGCGGCGCCGTCGCCTCTGGGATGGCACTTCACTTCAGCGGGGTGTGTGTCCAGCACAGGGACCAGCTTGCCCCATTTGACACTACAAATGGGACTGATTTTAAGAGTTATATAGCAAGGCATTAAAAAAATAACAGCATAACATATCAGACATATAAAATACTTTTTTAAATTAAATCCTTTGCCTGGCTGAAGGTTTGAAGTCAAACAGGTTCTGCAGACTAGGGTCAGATAGAAACACTCCAGGAAAGCTGATACTGTGTTCCTTGCTATGCTGCAGCCAGGAAATTGAGATATAGTGTGCATGGCTCTTGAGAGGAGCTGTGGAGGGGCCTTTGAAAGTGCAGCTAGTAGATTAAAGCACACTATAAGTATGTAGACTTTTAATTTTCCTCCTAAGGCCCTCCTCATAGCACTTAAAACTTCCAGACTGGAGTTTGGTGTGGCTTCTAATCAGACCGCAGAGGTAAATTAATAACTAGCTATTTGCACTTGTATAACTCGTACATGGTCCTTGACAATACAGAGCCACAGAAATACAGAATGGGTCAGGTTGGAAAGGGCCATGGGGATCATCTGGTCCAACCTCCCTGCTCAAGCAGGGTCACCCTAGAGCACATTGCACCCATGTGTAGCCTCATCCTTCAGATGTCTCACAGGTGGGTGTTTTCAGAGTAAGCTCACAGTAAAGTTTCCTAGGTTACCTACATATGTAGGTATATAACCCTGACTGCTGCTGAACTATAGTTTGCTAACAGATGACGTCAGGATTATAAAAATTACAAAATAGTGTTTTAGAAACATGTAAAATTTATGCCTGTAGATCTCTTCTGTCAAATCTATAACTAAGTTCAAACTGATGAAAGTTTTCTAAAATAAACTAACAGAAGCATTACATTTCCACTTCATTTCAGTAGGACTAAGTAGACACCAACTAACAGACTAAGCAATGTGAAATATATTAGGTATTGTGGAAAACACACATACTAAAATTGCTTTGCCAATTTGATGGTTTGCAAAAGTTGAATCATTACCACATAATCAGTGATTCATTAATTCTGCACGGAAAACTTCATGATTTACAATGGAGGCGTGGATTTCTGCTACTTTTGTATTAAGAAGAAAGGTAAATACACGAATGTTGTAAAACTGAAGGTGAAAGTAGCAACATATATAAATACACAATAGGAATTTTTAAGATGAAACATGATTGAAATTATGTCTTCAGGGAAAACATATATTCTTTTTTCTGTTGTAGCTTTGCCTTTTAAATAATTAATAAAATGTTGTACAATTTTAAAATTTTTGCAGCATGAATGCACATTAATAGTGTCTGCATAGTGTAACACTTTTACACTTTTTATGAATATAAGTTCAACATATTTTTTCATTGCTTTTAAGGGCTGCAGCCGTATGTTAGTTACAGTGGATTTGAACCTCACCAGTGCAGAATTCATCCAGTTTTATTTCATGTATGGATGTCTGATAACTCCTAATAACCGCAACCAGGGAGTGCTGCTGGAGTATTCTGTGAATGGTGGAATCACCTGGAGCCTCTTAATGGAGATTTTCTATGATCAATTCAGCAAGCCTGGGTTTGTAGATACCTTCTTTCTGCCTGTGTAAATTTCTCTGCTAAAATCAGGTGGTCTTGAGTGATTCATCAGAACCTGTGGGATATATTACTGCTGTGGTTTGGACATAAGGTCCTTATGAGTTCAGCTTGTACAGTCCTGCAGGTGTTTATGAATGGCCTTGGTGCATGTATTGAGAGCATCAGCATCTGTGCAGCTCCTAGGCCAGAAATACAAGAATAGCTAGGAGCCTGTAGCAGTCTGGTAGATTTGTAAATGGTTGCAGAAAGATAAATTAACAGCTACTGTAGCAGTGTCCATCCTGTTCTTAAAGTTGCTAACCTTTGCAATCTATTTCCTTATTGGCAAGATCATAAAATCACTGATTGTTTTAAGTTAGTTATAAAAGGGTATGGAGAGGAGAAACTGCATTTCTGCAGTTATTCATAAAAAATGATGGATACACTCAAGCCCTACTCTCAGATGCTTGTGAGATTCAAAACATGCATATATGTGACCTGACCTTTTTCTCACTAACTAATTTAAAAGATTCACAGAAAATGGGGTTGTGAGGGACCCATTATTTTTTATTTTTTCAAGCACACCAAGAAATCACTAGCACTTTAATTGGACATGAGATTCCAGTGTACTATTGTCTACTGTTGCAGTGGAACAGATAAAATGGTACTGGAACATTGCTATCTGCTGAATGGCTCTAGGTTGAAAAAAGCAATCTTCATTTTACTTCCACATTCTCCTTCTTAACACTTCCCTTAATTAAGACCTTATTGCCATATCCTGATAGTCCAGGCCATTGCATCTGGTCCCATAAGGACAGCTGGAGCAAGTGAGGTTGTTCAAACCATGACACACTCTGGGTGCTGACCCTTCCCATTTCTCTCTGAGCCCCTGTCCCAGGGATGAAGTAGGGAGTAATCAGAAAGATTTTTGTTTCAGCAATATGTCCTAGAGGCATATAGGCTAGACTGGTCTTTTTCTTCTTTCCCAAATTCCGTGTATTCTAGGAAACACCAGGAATGGACTTGTTCGAAGCACCCAGCACAGAGCATTGCAAAGTGTCCTCCTCCTGCAGCTTTCCTGCAACTAACTTCCACCTTTTATTCCAGCTTTGTGAACATCCTCCTTCCCTACGATGCCAAAACCATCGGGACACGCTTCCGCTGGTGGCAGCCCAAGCACGACGGGCTGGACCAGAACGACTGGGCCATCGACAACGTGCTGATCTCGGGCTCAGCCGACCAGAGGACGGTGATGCTCGACACCTTCAGCAGCGCTCCCCTGCCGCAGCACGAGCGCTCCCCGGCCGATGCGGGGCCTGCCGGCAGGATTGCCTTTGACATGGCCATGGAGGACAAAACCACAGGTGAGCAATTCCACCTGGGTCTGAGCTAAGCAGCAACAAGCCAGTGCAGTGATTTGCAGGTCTCGCTGGGCCCCTGAATCTTTGTCTCACTGTGATTGCTATATGGACCTTGTCTTTTGCTTTTTGTTCACAAAAACCAAAATGAAAAGATGTAATGCAGCTTTTTAACTGCATGCATTTATTTAGAAGGTTAATTTATTTTAAAGAAAAAACAAAAAGTAATTTTTTTAGAAGTGCCATGCTATTCTAAGCAAATTTCTCATCCTGAGTGTCTGTTCCCTTTTTAAATTTTTCTTTAGAGAAGTTAAATTACATTTTACAACTAAATTTTGTAGAAGATGCATTTCTTTATGTTTATAAGGCTTAACAGTTACCAGTGCTGGGGTAGACTTTGTGCAGACATGTAGGCAACACCCATTAAAAGGCTCTCCCAAAATGTTCAGTGCAATAAAAGTTTGTATTTTAAGTCTTACTTCTTGAACATTAAAAAATAATGCTGTAATGCTAATGTAAGAGAGTAGTAAGAGCTGCTTTCAGCAATAAATGTGATAAATGTAGTACATATTTACATGGGAACAATGGGCTACTGACATTCTCAGGAGCAATACTAAATAATTCTCATGTAGGCTGAAAAAGAAAGCTATGAATCACCTCTTGTGGTTAACACTACTCCCTGTTTAATTTATATTGCCACTGCATATTACTGACATTGCCATTTATTTTCAAGTGAATGAACACTGGTTATTCCATGATGATTGCTCAATTGAGAGATTTTGTGATTCTCCTGATGGTGTCATGATCTGCGGGAGCCACGATGGCAGAGAGGTCTATGCAGTCACCCACGACCTGACTCCTACAGAAGGCTGGATTATGCAGTTCAAGGTAAAATCTGTCTGCAATATAATTATTCCGAACCACATTTTTTTCCAGGTCTAAGTAGATCTTTCAGGAGGAACGATGATGGATAGGCCTACACAGGAGCCATTCCCTGCTGGGAAAAAATGTTATTAGGCCATCCTCATTATTCTCACTTACTCTGTGTTGGTCAGCTTTAATACCACAGGCTGTTCTCAGAGGCGACACATTCTTCTCTTCCAGCACTGCAGTTCCATGGACACCATGTAATAAGGATATTGCACATCTACCAGGTGCCTATTTTGTTACAGCTGCTGGTAAGGGAAAAGCAGCTCCTCAGTAGGTCACTCTGCTCCTGTGTTGTCATGCATTCACATCAAAGCTGCACTCAAACTGGCCTTCATACACCCCTTTACCTAAATTAAGGAAATAACCAAGCAATATATGGAAATTGCAAGAACTCTTTGCACATCCACCCATAAAGGTGGTCTCCCTAATCTGTGGCCGCCTCTGAAATATTCAAATCTCAGGTTGTGTGGGAGGAGATATTAACTTTATTTGTTATATGGTACTGGGGTTTAAAGCATGAGTGTCAAAATCTGGAAATCCAGAAATGTGAGTTATCTAGAAGAAAACAAAATTCACAATATGGTGTCTGTTCTCAGTCTTGAGAATATCAGAGATCTGCAGGTGACTGGTACCATACCAGCACTGCCATCATTTCAAGCAAAATTCTGCAGTCTGTTTTCGGGCTCAAACACTTTTTTAAACTCCCCACCACAATTAATTCCTAGTTACTGATGGTCTCTTCTTTATTAGGTTTCTGTTGGATGTAAAACCTCAGAAAAACTTGCACAAAATCAGGTCCATGTGCAGTACTCCACTGACTTTGGCGTTAGCTGGAGTTACTTAGTACCTCAGTGCTTACCAGCCGATCCAAAATGTTCTGGGAGTGTCTCACAGCCATCTGTCTTCTTTCCCACAAAAGGATGGAAAAGAGTAACTTACACACTGCCTGAAAGCCTTGTGGGCAAGTAAGTATGAATTTGCTACTCATTTTGTCTTGGATTGAGTACCTTCCTGAAAACACAACAGGACATCTGCCTATTCATTTTCTTCCAAGGAAATTGCAGAATAGTAATGTTCATCTTCATTACATTATGGATGTGTAAAAAAATAAATTTCAATAGATACTTCCACTACTTGTGGACACTCAGAAGATAGTATAGTCATGATTATATTGTGTTCAATTACCTTTTTCCAACTGAGCAAAGTTGTTTTATGCATATGTTTGGTTTTCTTCATTCCTTTATATCTAGTCCCGTGAGGTTTCGGTTCTACCAGAAATACTCAGATGTGCAGTGGGCCATTGATAATTTCTATCTGGGCCCTGGTTGTCTGGAGAACTGTAGAGGTCATGGAGACTGCCTGAATGAGCAATGCATCTGTGATCCTGGGTATTCGGGTCCAAACTGCTACCTGACCCAGACACTGAAGGTAATTTTACTGCATGTTTTAAATAATGAATTTTGGCATGTGTTTGACCGGGAAGGAGAGAGAAGACAGATTGATCTCACTGGAAATTTGGCTTTGATTCCTGTCAGCCTGAAGACAGTCAAATCCATTTTCAGCCCTTTCATCAGTTTTTTAACAAAACTATTACTGCATTATTCAAGAACGGGTTTGTTGCTTTGAAAAGAACACTTAGCCTGAAAAAGCTGTGATAAAGTTCACTGTTCATCTTCTAACCATCATTATAGGATGTAAATCACCCTTGCACATATGGTTGTATTTGAACAAAATAGAAAGATTGTCTTTCCTGTGGAAGAGCTTACTGAAGTAGGGAATAAAGGAAAATGGCATAAAATTAAAAAATTAATTCACCTGGCTGTTACTCATGTTACCCAATAACAAGCAAGTGGACTCTAGTTAGATATTGTTAATTTAAAAGTTAAAAGGAACTAACTAACTTGTCAGTTAACATGTCATTTAAATTATTATAACCTTCTGGCTTTCATCTGAAATACTACATACATTAACAAATATCTTTGTCTGTTTGCAATTTTTAGTAATGTATCCATCATATTAAGGACACTTGGGATAACATTATAGCAATTTTAAGGGAGTTTAACTGCTAACACCTTAATGCCAGGATTGCTGGTTTTGCTGAGGAAAGGTAGAGAATATTTTTTCTCCAGTGCATACAGAAGTCCCCCACTGTTGCCCTCTGCCATCAAAACCTTGCCACACAAAACCAACATGCTCGTTCACTTGCATGCCAATTTTAATTTGCTGCATTACCTCCCAAGTATGTTAAAATCCAGCCCTAATATGTTTTCACATTTAGCCAATTCAGTTCAAGTTCAAATATTCAGCGAGAAGTGATTATGTTCAGTCGCCCCGAGAAAAATTTAGTGTTCTTGAGCCCTTCAAACATGTTTAGGTCAGTTCCAGCTGTGGTTATTGAAAAGACTTAAAATCTTACTTACCAGTGCTTCATGTTAAATACTTTACTTACAGACCTTCCTGAAAGAGCGCTTTGACAATGAGGAAATTAAACCAGATTTATGGATGTCCTTAGAAGGTGGCAATACCTGTACTGAGTGTGGAATTCTTGCAGAAGACACAACTCTGTATTTTGGAGGTGCAACTGTGAGGCAGGCTGTCACTCAAGATCTGGACCTGCGAGGGGCAAAGTAGGTCATGGTTCCATGTCATTGTCATGGGGAGCTCTGTCATACACTGGCAAAGCAGCAGGCAGCAGAGCTGGTGGCTCAGGGAATTCCTAGGCCACCACAAGAATAGCCCTGCCTGAGGCAGACACTGATGAGATTATGATTCTCAGGGTGCTGATGCTTTCAGATGAGTCACAGAGAGCAAGGCTCACCCTAGCACAGTGGAAAGGGTCTGACGTGTCCAGGTGAAGCAGCATGTCCCTTTGTCCAGAAATGTCCTGGAATCAGCAGCTCCTGTCCTGCAAAAAGGCAAGACACAGTCACCAGGGCACCAGCTATGTCTCTCACTGATTTCAGAGCAGAACCTCTGCTGGCTGTCCTCTTGGGTGCCCATGCAAGATCCACTTCTATGCTGTTGGAAAAGATGACTTATCAGGAGAGCAATGGAACTCTGTCAGTTTAGACAAGCTAAGGACATGACATAGACAACTTCAGTATCATTTCTCTTGACCATCTGGCTTTAATGAAGCCACACACTCTGAATTCTGAAATTCTGCAAGTTTGCTGAATCACAGGAAGGAAGGGGCCTCAGGGAGTCTATAGTCCAACCTCATGCCCAAAGCCAGGTAACACTGAATTCAGGCCAGTTTGTCCAGGACTTTTTCCCATTTGATTTGTAAAAACCTCCAAGAACAGAGATCGTACTGTCTGTCTGTACTGGAACACTTGTACTAGTGTTCAGTTACTCTCAGAGGTATTTTTTTTCCTTTTTTTCCCCCCATTAAATCCATTTGGAACTTCCTATTTTTTCAGTGTATGAGCACTGACTCTGAGCTCTGGTTACAATCATTCCAGTGTCCTCCATTGACCTTGCCTCAGTTTATCAACTTCTTTTATGTTCTTCATTGATACAAGGGCACCTTAACACTTGGTGAGCTCCCATTCCACCAGGACTCTCAGGGAGGTCTAAGCAAAGCAGGTCCCATCCAGTCTGTCCCTAGCTGGTACATCTGCAATGGGTTACTCCTTCCCAGGGGCAGTTCTTAGCTGAATTCCATGAAGTTCCCATGAAAATTACTAGACAATGTTTTTGGAAACCTTTGTAGTACTCGTGCATCAATGTTCCTTGCTTAAAAATGCTGGCATTTGGAACAATTTCAGTATGTCTGTTAACAGAAAGCAACCTCTATTTGTGCAAGTCTAATAGATGTGATTATATGCATTTACCGTTAGGTTTCTACAGTACTGGGGGAGAATTGGGAGTGAAAACAACATGACCACATGCCACAGACCAACTTGCAGAAAGGAAGGAGTGCTGCTAGACTATTCCATTGATGGAGGCAAGTACATACTGTATTTACAGCTGAGCTACAGTCTGGTTCTGTATCCATCCACCATGAATACCTGAGAATTTGTCAGAGATTCAAAATAGAAAGCAAATTCTTAATTGTGAAGCTATTTTTGCCCATGTAAAGATTTTTTTCCCCATCTAAAATCGCCATCTATTGCTCAGAAGTTTTCCATAATCTTCCTGGCTTATTTCGGTAATTAGTGTCTTCCACCCAAGTTGATTATTCCATTTTACAATTACAAGCTTACTCTTGCAGTGAGTGACAGGTGCCAACTATCCTTAGAAGTTAAGCTCTACCAGAAGACCGCAGCTATTACTTTTATTTCCTATTATCTTACTTTAATCCTTTAGAAGAGTCTGCCATATGCTTGGTTTTATTATTAAACCTGCATCTTTTCATTCCAGGGATATCCTGGACTTTGCTCCATGAGATGGATTACCAAAAGTACATCTCGGTGAGGCACGACTACATCCTCCTCCCCGAGCACGCCCTGACCAACACCACGCGCTTGCGCTGGTGGCAGCCGTTCACTCTCAGCAGCGGGATCGTGGTGCCTGGCCCCGAGCGGGCGCAGTGGGCTCTGGATAACATCCTCATCGGGGGAGCAGAGATCAACCCCAGCCAGCTGGTGGATACATTTGATGATGGTAAAACAGGCTGCCACAGCTCATCTGTTGGCTGGCATTATCTGTTCTTATCTTGCCTGAGCCCTGTGAGCTTGCAAGCAGACTTTCTTTTATTTTAACTCTGCAAATTTTTCATTTTGTAGACTAATGCTGTTTATATGCTATTCTTCATGGTATTAATAGAAGTGTGTAAATATATATATATATACACACACACACACACATGTATATTCAGATGTGTATGTGTGCACATATATGTACACATAAAAATTTTTATTTCAGTCCAACTCATCTCATTTAAATTTCAGGTATTATGCTTTTCTGTCATCATATTTTTTAAAAGTACTATTATTTAACCATTTTAATGACCTCTCTGGCAATTAATGTCTTTATTATGTCTCTTTGTAGCTTACTGTGTGTCATTACAGATAGCATAAATGTAGTGTCTGTATCACTATAGATCACTCTATCTAGTGATTCTGTGGATTCATAACTAAGCCTTGATGTTTACCAAGACAATGCAGTAACTGTATTTAACTCATCTTAATAGAAGGCACCTCTCATGAAGAAAACTGGAGCTTTTACCCTAATGCAGTCAGAACTGCAGGGTTCTGTGGAAATCCATCATTCCATCTCTACTGGCCAAATAAGAAAAAGGATAAAACACACAACATCCTGTCCTCCAGGGAGCTCATTATACAGCCAGGATACATGATGCAGTTTAAAGTAAGAAATGTTCTCTCTCTCCAAAGTAAAGAACATAATGAAAATTCATCTAATGTGTCTCCAGAAATTATTCCTTTTCCAACTAGGATGCTCAATTGGATGAATAATTAATAGTGACTTTTTACTAGAAATTAAAGGAAAATATGAAGTGTAGGTAATGATAACCAGAAAGGCTGCATGAATGTAAAATATTCTGTAAAATATTCTGACTGTCTGTATGCATTTGGGGTTAGTTAGAGGAATTGGAAGTCTAATACCTTTTTCCTGAAATTACTGGATAATCAGATACAGTAAGAATTATTTTCTAAGGTGAGAATAGATGCCATGCAGAATAAGTTATTTTCCCCTAATTTGTGAACGAACAGAAAACCTAAGGGAGAAGAAGGCTGGAGAAGAGTGTCATATGGAAAATGCAAGTGTGTTTAAGTACAAGTACCCCTTCTACTTCTTGTGTCATGGCAAATGACCTAAGCCATCAGAGAAACATTTCTGAGTATTTTAATTAGATTTAAGGTAGAATTCTACACAGGCCCAAAGGCAACAAGTAGCTGTTTTCCAGAAATGTTCTTGGCTGTTCCCCAAGCACCCTGCCTTAAATAAGCCAGGAACTAACATGAAAATAGGGTTATCAAAATATTAATCCATTTTCTTATTATGGTTTTTTCCTTGCTCTTCTTTTTGACAAGATAGTTACAGAATTTTCCATCTGCCACTGATCAATATTTTCACTTTTTCTCAACATCACTGCCTATTTTATATTGTCTGTCTAATATAATCCCTAAAGCACTGCTTCCCTACTCAGCATGCCAATGAAATTACATGCAAGAGGAATCTCTTAAGTTTTTTACTACTGAATGTCAAGACTGCCTCCAAGATGCTTATTTTACCCAGCCTACCACCTTTTTCCTCTATTTTAAGACCAAAATTATAATAACCCATCAGCATTTAATAGTTCATATTACTAAACTCTTACTGCAGTTTTTCTTTCCTGATCTTCTCCCCATTTTTCTTCACTGCTCACAGCAAAGATTTTATTTCTAAACTAAGAACTCAGCTCTAGCATGGCTTCTGTTTGGTTTTGAAACTTAGCATTGTATTATCAAATCAGTAATGTACACTGGGTACTGTAATCTTTCTACTTTAATATAGAACAAATATGTCTATTGTTTTATATATTCAGAATAATTCTGTTGCTAAATTGGACTGATTTAAAGTTTATGTCCACATGTTCATAGGTGCTTCATTTTTGGAAATGCCAAGGAACTACTATATCTCTTGTTTCAGAAACAATGTTTGTTTAGATATTTAATTTGGACTTTAGAAATTAAGTGTTAGGATTCTGGTAGGAAATAACAGTATCAAGGAAGTTAAATTCTTTAAGTAAAAACAGTATCTGAAGTACAGTGTCTTTTGTTTTCCATCCACTTTTAATGGATTTTGTCCAAGTTCTAAGTTGACAATCCCTCATACACCCAACAAAGAAAAAAAAAAGGAGAACATAACTTGATCATATATCACTTTAAATGTCTACCCGACTTGTTATAGCAGTTGATTTTATTTGTGCTATAGATCGTGGTTGGCTGTGAGGCAAATTCTTGTGGGGACCTCCACTCAGTGATGCTGGAGTATACAAAGGATGCCAGGTAAATGACAGCAGAATGCACAGGCCTGAAAAAAAATACTATGACATTAAAAACGTAGAGAGCTTCTATTTATTAAAGCAGTTGCTTTGCTATTCATGTTGTAACAGAATCTGAACAAAGCCTGCGTGCAAGCACTGGGATTTTTCTACATAACTCCCATAAATTCTCTTTATAATGTATGCCAGATGTTGACAGATTCATGGCATTGAGCTTGTAGTTACAGTCATGAGCATGTTCCTGTTAAAAATGTGCTCACAGGAAAACACATTTGCAGGAAACTCTTTTAGTAGGATACAGGACCAGGCTGTAATGAAGTTGGAGTTACTTAACTCCAAATTGGTCTTTAACTAGCTAACAATAACATTGCCTCATGTGCTGTAGAATAGCAGCACGTTATAATTTGTAAAAATGAAGGTATATTCTGTGCTCAAATAATTGTGGGTAAAAATGTAGCAAACTCTATTGGGTCTCTTCTGAACACTGTAAGAAAAAGGCTAAGGAGCAGCCGCCTAAACAAATCCTTCGGTCGTGCAGCCCAGAGCAGCTGTATGTACCATACTGCTGGGAGTACCACCACCAAGGGCTCCACAACACTCAAACATCCTCCCAGGCTGCACCTGTGCTTTGGCCTCTCACCTCTTGTTTATTTGTGGCTCCAGAGCATGGAAACTATTGCTGACAATCTCTTGTGTTTGTTTAGTAAGACAGGCAATGTCATGACCCTTAGAAATAATCTGTTTTCCTTTCATTATTTTTTTCAGTTGTTCTAAAACTTTTTCTTTATTTTTTTTTTTTTTTGCTTCCTACAGGACAGACTCATGGCAACTCGTCCAGACACACTGCCTTCCTTCCTCATCTAATAGCATTGGCTGCTCCCCATTTCAATTCCATGAAGCTTCCATTTATAACTCTGTCAACAGCTCCATGTGGAGAAGAATAACTATCCAGCTGCCTGACCATGTCTCATCCAGGTAGGTTACTGAGAGGTCAGCTCACTGTGGGCCTACAAAACGACAGCTGTCTTGCTGGCATGGTTTACTGGGATCAATTAGTGAATTAAAAATTATTCCTTATTGCGGATTTAGATTTGATACCTAACTAATGTTCTTCAGGAAGCTTTTTGTTAATAGAAGTCACTACTGCCAATGATGTAGCAGGGTGGGTCTTTCCAGTTATTGAAGTCACAGACCCTCACATGACATTTTTGGTTACATTTGCTGCTGGTGTATTAGAACATCACTGTACAGATGTGTTTAATTGCTGTGTATCCTAATACAGTGTTTGGATTTTGATATTTGCAGTGCAACCCAGTTCAGGTGGATTCAGAAGGGAGAAGAACTAGAGAAGCAGAGCTGGGCAATTGATCATGTGTACATTGGGGAAGCGTGCCCAAAGCTCTGCAGTGGCCACGGGTATTGCACAACTGGAGCCATTTGCATCTGTGATGAAGGATTCCAAGGTTCCATTTCTTAATTTCTCTCTTGTACATCTACTACAGTCTAGTCTAGCTCAAAATTAAACAAAAAGACAAAGTGATGTATCATGTCCAAATTCATCACTGGACTGTCTGAGTAACCAATTCAAAATTAATAATTTGTCAGGGCTCCAAATAGCAGCTTTTCCCCCCCCTTATTCTTTCCATATTGAGTCAGCAGTCTCTCCCATCTGGCACTGTATGTAAAATCCATCCAGCCTTTATTGAAGGCAGAACATGGCTACTTGATTAGCCAGGATTGGCTTCCACCCCATGCTCCTTCCAGGGGTGCATCCCAGAGGATGCAGAAATGGGATCCAGATGTTGGTGACTGTGATACGTAAGGGACTCTATGCCCCATCAGGACAGAGTGTTCTGCTCTAAGCCCTCAGTGGAGCTAAGCACATGCCTAATGGTACCTGAGTGCCCTTGGAAAGCTCTAAGTGCTTTGTGGGAGTGGAGCCAGTGTTTAATGTCTTCCAGGAGAGCCTCGTAACTTTATAAGATCAGATCCCTTCCAAGTTTTTAGACATACCTGCCTTCAACCAGCAATTTGAAGTTTCTCTTATTGGCATCAATACAAAACAGGAGAAACTGTATTGCAGTTCTTGAAGTTATACTGCTGTAAAAATTAGACTCACAGCCTCAATTCTACAAAAATGACTGCTGTATATCAATGTGCACATTATTAATGGATGTGCTGAAATATATTCAGGCTGTCCTCACACTGTATATTGAGCCATAACCTTGAAAGGAATTACAATGACCTGTAACTCAATTTTCTCCATTCTTTCTATTTTTGTGTGTTTTACAATTTCACTGTGTCATTTTTAGGTGATGACTGCTCTGTTTTTAGCCATGATCTGCCAAGTTATATTAAAGATAATTTTGAATCTGAAAGAGTCACTGAAATAAACTGGGAAACCATTCAGGGGGGAGTGATAGGGAATGGATGTGGACAGCTGGCACCCTACGCCCATGGAGATTCACTCTATTTTAATGGATGTCAAGTAAGACAAGCTGTGACCAAGCCTCTGGATCTCACCCGAGCAAGGTAATAGTTTGAGCCGAAACAGCTCTTTTAACAATTCATGAGAAAGGAAACTCTTCACGTGTATGTGGGCCAGTACATTTGAGGATGGACTGATCTGGCTCTGCCGTGTAGTTGGATGTGCTGGCAGAAAACATTAGGGCTTTGTGACTTTGATTTGGGAGATGGAGAGGGAGGATGTGAGATGAAAAGGTCAGATGTTTTCATCATGCCCAACAGAGCACTGTGTATGTAAGCCAGCACTGACAATGAAGCTGTTGGCAAAGACTGGACACCAGACTGCCTGGACCAGGGCCTGATCTGATAAGACAAATCCCATGTTTGTATGTGCCTCCATAATGGTTATGACTAAAAATGTTATTTAGTAATTACAGGATCGTTTTCCCATTTCAGTTGTCAAATAGAATTATATTCACCTGGCAATGAACAGGAATATCTTTTTCATCTATTGAGCCTCTTTGGCTATGGAAAAATAAATGTAACCAGCCTGTGTTGGCTCTTAGCAGAGTGACAGCTTTCAGGACTGGTTTATATTTAGTTGTCCAAAGCAAGATTAGAAACAGGATGAATTGGCCAATGGACCAGATATAAATCATGTTCTTCTCTTCTTACTTGAAGACCCAGGTAGAATATGATATCTATTTTTCGGCACTTTCTTATGTTCAACCTTTATTTGTCCTTTTAAACTTTTCGCACACTCATTTACATATTTGCATTTTTATCCATCTCAGTTTTGTGCAGATATATTGCAAAATTGAATGCTGCTTGCAACAATATGTTATACATAGTAAACTATTATTTTGAAAGGGGAGCTATGTTTTAAAGATGTGAGAACAGTTTATTTTGCATGTTAAAGTAACGATTCTTGAAAAGGCTACAAGTTTTGATAAGGTAACTGCAATAAACCTAGAAATACTATTGTTCCTGTTTGAATAATTTTGCACATTGAAAATACCTTTTCTCTCTGTGTTTTACAGCAAGATCATGTTTGTTTTGCAAATTGGAAGTATTTCACAAACAGACAGTTGCAACACTAATCTGAGTGATCCTAACACTGTAGACAAGGCAGTGCTCCTCCAGTACAGTGTAAATAATGGAATTACATGGCAAGTAATTGCACAGCATCAGCCAAAGGACTTTATACAAGCCCAAAGAGTGTCTTATAATGTTCCCTTGTGAGTACCCAGTCACATTTCATTACCTCTAAATGCACAAGTTACCTTTCTGCTTTGCATCATTGCTGAAGAAAAAAGGTTGATGAGAGGGTAAACAAAGAAGACTTAAGAGGAAGGCTGAATAAGAAATTCCAGGCTAGTGTTTATCAATGCATTTAAAAACAGAAAAAATACTTGTTTTGAAGATAAGGGGGAAAATCCTCCCTACCTGTGTGCATTTTTAACTATTAAGTGTTTTACACGTACAGTGTGTTGATGTTCAGTGATATAGAAACCATTTGACTTTGCTCTCAGTTCTGTTTGGGGATAGCTAGGGATATGCAACACACCAATAGTCTGGAGCTCTGACAGGCTCTTGTGTTTGTGTGACAGGGAGGCACGAATGAAAGGAGTCTTACTGCGCTGGTGGCAGCCCCGTCACAATGGAACAGGTCATGATCAGTGGGCTTTGGACCACGTAGAAGTCGTCCTGTGAGTATCAGCTACACCTCAACCCACCTCAGAAAGCACTGAACTTTCTCCAGCATGACATGGGTATTAAGCACATTAAGAACCATTGTGGCCCAGGGAATCCTTTCTCAAAGGGAAACCTTTAAAATCCTATCTTTCCTGATGCTCTGCTCTGACTGCAACAGTCAGTAGTTAAGATGGACACAAAGTAAGTGTCACAGCAGGGGGGTGTGTTGTGCATCTTGGAAAAATGCAGGAGTGCAACTGGGGCATTATCACCTCCAAGTATTGCTGTGGTCTTGTAAGCAGCACTGACTATTAAAAAACTACTTTGCTGGGACATAAGAAAGGATATTCCTGTTCAACACTGTGCTGCCATTTAAGGCTGATCTATATCCTTTCAAATATAAAAAAGATTCTTCTGTATTGTTCATTGCAGAAAGGAATGTTGTTGTGCCTCTTAAAAATTTGTGTTAGCAACTAATGCCTTATTCATTTCCTTTTTTTAGTAAGAAGGATACTGTTCAGAAACAGGGTTCACTATATCAGGTTCCTATGGTCCGAGCTCTATATTCATCCCCTTGTCAAGATTTTACCAAGTCTGCACCCTCCTGATTCTCCCATTCTTGAGATGGGTTTCGCTGGCAGCTAACCCGTTTTTCCTGTGTTGCATCATGAAGAGATGACCTGCTTTTTCTCTAACAATTTAGTTCCAGTAGAAGTGAAATGCTAGTGGCTTCCCGGGCAGGAACTCATCGCTGGCAGTGATTGGCAAAGAGAGGCGAGCCTGCTCCATAGATAGGTTCAAACATTCTTTTTATTGAACAATTTAAAAAACAAACAATGAAGAAATTAGGCTAAGATAACCTCCAGACTGTGTAATTATAGCTATGAGGTTTCTGAATTAGCAGAGGCACTGCAAGTAATGTTTTGTAACAATAGCAAAGTGAATTGTCTGATTGCTAGTTAGTCCTGTTCTCCTTTCCACCAAGAAGCACCAGCTTGCATGGCACTCATATCAACCCCAAACCAAACTGGTCCCAACACTGATTAACTGTACACCCTCCGCTGCTTTTACACACCTTGCTGGGCTCTGCTTCCATAACATTAAGCTTAAAACTGGAAGGAACAGAGGAGAGAGATGGATATGATTCCTGTTTTAGTTAATCACTGGCTGTATGATGCTGCATCAGGAAAGATATGGAAGAGTATGAGCCTGCAGGAAGTTCACTGTGTTTAGGAAACCATTGAAAAGGGAACTGGTCATTCTGAAATATTCACATGTCTTTCTATCTTGCAATTAAAAATAAAATGAAGAGAACAAACCATGTAAGAGAAAAAATAAAGCATAATGTTACCTATCAATCCAAGCACTGAATATGGGGCCATAAGTAGGAATAAAATAGATCTTTAAAAAGTTATTCTGAGGCTGAAATGTGGAGAACTTCTCTGACAATGAGATCTGCCAGGCTGTAGGCTAGACACACAAATTGAGTGGTAACAAGTCACATGAGATATGTTATACTGGAATGGCCAAAGCAAGTAATCACACCTTAGCAAGAGAAGGAAAACCAGTTAAGCAGTGTCTGTCTTTTTAGTCCTGTTAAAGAGCTTTAAGGCTCTTCTGAAAATTGCCCTAAATATCAGGCTAGAGACAGAGGATTTCCACCCTGTTCAAGTGACATCTGGTACAATCCACAGAGAAAGACAGACCAAACTGGACTGATTTCTCCCTTACCAAGTCCTGTGAAATACAGTGCCATGACATCTTATTTCCCAAAGGCCAGATGTAGAGTTCCAGTCCCTGCTAACTACAACACATGAGACATGCTGCTCTCAGGAAGGGCAGAATTACATGCCATAGTGCATCTGGTTCCTATGCTGGCATGTGCTCAGACCTGACAGGCGCCTTTAACTCCTCTGTTCTGCTTAAGTTCTATCTGCACATTGTAATTCATCAAAATATTCTTTAGGCCTCCTCCAATTTATTTGCAAGTAACCTGCAACTTCCTCATCAATAATTACTCTCATCTGGGTTTTTCTGTAGCTCTGCTATTTCACTTTCTGCTATTTCGGCCACCTCACACTGATCACTTTACCCCTAGCACTTCAGCTTCTTCACCTGTTAAATTATGAAGATACTTAGTCACCTCCATGGAGTGCTTCATGGTATCAGAAGGGAGCCTGGATCAGTATCTGTTAGTATTTACCCTAGATGATCCTGTACACAGCACGACTACCAGAAATCACACTGTCAGTACTAGGGATAGGACTTGGCTTTCATTCTTAATATTCCTTCATTTTCCAATGAAGGGTACAGAAGCACTGCCTGCTCCTGGGAAGAGCAAGCCCCCTGTCCCAGGCAGCTCTCCAGCAAGAGGTGAGGAGGCAGAGTCCTCTGGGTGCTCTTCCTTCCCACCAACATTGCCAAGGGAGAGCTCTGTGGGCAATAGCCACCCCCGGGCTCTCAGTCAGGGCTGCAGAAAGGTACAGCCTGAACTTAAACCATTCACCAGGGTTCTGGAATTACTTCTTCCCTTTAATTCTATAGGGAGCCATCAGTAGAGTCAGTAGGTAGTCACTGGTAGTCGGTAGTTCTGTCTGGCTTTTTCATCCAAAGCTGGGATGCTTTAGGAAATATCTGTGCCTCCTAAATTGGAAGTAATTCCTGTTGGAACTCTGGCTGGTCTCAGAAGGCCATGAACATCCCTAGATAAAAACCCACTGATGGTTCATGTCCAACAGAGTCTGTATTCAGTCCTCTTACAACCCTGCATTTCACCACCCACCTGGATGAAACCTCATATACCTCTCCAGAACCATCAAAATTATCCTCACTGGCCCTGGTTTCAGTCCTAGATTTTCATGTTTGTGACCTGTGTACCCATGTTGATGCAGCAGGAAAACCTCAGGCTGTGAGGTGAACCAGGAGCCAACCTACACTAGTAGGTGTGGTTTGGGACATAAAGTCCTGGCTTTCCACACGTTTCCTTTTGTGTTTTCCTCACTACCCTGTGGGCTGACAGAGGTCTGATTTTCCCAGCCTACATGTTGGCTTGGCTGCCTGCATGCCTAGGTGCTGTGCCAGCTTTTCCTCAGCCCACAAGCAAGTGAGCCATGCTCTCCTTGAGCAGACTGAGGGCAAGCAGGGAAAGCACCTGCCACCAGGGAGAGCTGATCTGTAGGAATGTAAAGCAAATAAGGATGTTCTTGATTTTATTTCCCATCCAAAACAGAGGATGTTCCTGCTCCTGCCTGCAGTGCTCACCCCAGGGGCATATCTGTGAATATCAGCTTTCATGGCCCAACTCTTCTCAGGAATCCAAATATTTGAAATCAATTCTGTCACAGGCCTAACAGCCAAGTCGTAGTGCAGATACTGCTACAGCTGACACACAGCCACTGTCATGACACTGTTCAGTTCAAGAGATTTATGAGTCAAGGGCCACCATCCTCTCACCAGCAAACATGCCTTCAGGATGCCATTTCTTTAATTCCTTTTTGCTCCCAAGAAAATTGCCTGGGGGGTAAAAATCAACCTGCAGATTATACATGCATGCAAAATACCTGGCAGTGATAAAACAGGCCAAAGATGAATGCTTTTGTATCTTACTTAAAATCATTCCACTTTTGAATGATCTATTTGAATCACTCAATAAAAAGTGGTATTTTTAAGATTGTGATGCATCTGCAAATGATGCTTAAATTGATCTCCTCTTTTAAACAGGTGAAACCAAATACCTGTGTTGGCAATGTTATATATTAAATTGATCTTGCCAACTTTATAGGAGTTGATGTCTGTCCTCTGGTGGGGAGAGGATAAAAGTTATTAAGTTGTCCAGCCCCTTTTATAGCTAGTGCTGATTATTCCTCATTAGTGCAGCGTTTTTTCTCTCAATTTGTAAAGAAAGCTTTGGGCCCAACTTTCATGTGTTCCATGTGGCTCTTCTTAGGATAAAAAAGTATTTTATCCCAGCCTTAAGAAAGAGTGTTTTTCTGTGCCCTTGTACTTCTGCCCTAAAAAGAGCTCATGTCCAATTCTGCATTTCATTTGCACATTGTTTTTCTCTGGAAGCACAGCTCTCAGCCTGCCCACTGCACACACACCTCACACTTCTTTGCATGTGCATTACACAACTGCCATTTCTTTGTGTATAGGGCAGGCCCTTAGAGACATCTCATTAACTTCATTCAAAGTCAAAGGCACCGAGAAATGAAGGATAGTTATAAGATGAACACTAAGGGTCTGATATTGTTTTCTTTACCCCAAAACTTGTTTGTGATCCAAAGGAATTTACGTTGTACAAGGAATGCAAGAAATGTTATTCACACCTACTATTATATGGTTAACTAATAGATAACAGAACGAACCCCTCCATAGCCATCACTTCATGCTCTTCATTGTTGAGATATTCTCATGTTTTTGGCACAAATGATTTAGTGAGAAGTTATGTTGCACTTGGTGCAAAGAATATTTATCCTTATTTTGGAAGATTAAAATACAAATTATATATTCTAGATTTAACAAGAAGTGCTCATGTGGAAAAGCATTTTCATCTGCTTCCTTTTTTTAGTAAAAAGCAAAGATTTTAAAAACGCATTTAAATTAAGAATCAACATATTTATGATAAAGAACATAAGTAGTTCAAACATTAAGTGACTGTCTGAATATTTACAACATTTATGCCAAATTTAATATGATGCGGTTTGTGCTTCTGTTACATTTCTATTATGTTTCTAAAATGTGCATGCTGAATTTTATAGAAAATAAAAATCTAAACATTGATTTGAAATCTGAGGAAATAATTTGTTCAATTTTTATTTTCAAAAGAGACGAAAAGTCCTATATTGCCTCTAAACCTCATCAGGGTTTTATGACTAATCACAGTGCTGCATGCATTGAAAGGCATTTTCTAACTTGTGTTGTATTTCATTGTTTGCTGTCATTGGTTTTACACTAGAATAAGGTAAGTACTTTCCCTGAATCAGTATTAAATGTATGTTTTTGTTACAGCTAAAGCTCTTTCACAAAGTTTTGTCAATGGTGGGTTGGTGGAAAATCATTTCTACTCTGAGACACGCCACATAGCTCCTGAGGGTCCTGATCCTGCAGCACTTCCTCTGTGAACACTGGGGGAAGTTAAACTTAGCAGAAATTGTTCGGCAGATTGTGCCATATTGCAGTGGGAATTTCACCAAGGCTGTGGTGGGAAGGACTGCTCCTTCTTCTGCTTCTGATAGAGTACAGTGAGACCTGCCAATGGAGGGCACCCAGAGCATTGTACAGGCAGCCAAGGGGCAATTCCCACTTTTTTCTGTAATAAATGGCCACAGCTGCAGTCAGGCAGTGTAGGTCAGTCAATCTGCACGGTGGCATAGCCACTCCTGCCCCTTAGACACAGAACCAGTGTCCCCAGGTAGAGCTTTCATTTCATGTAACCCAGCTGCTTTGTGCTGTTGCAGTTAATAGATACCACTAACCAGTATAGCTACTGAGCTCTGGGTTCACGTGTTAATTCCACCAAAGCCAAAGAATATTTGCCATTGATATGAGCCCTCAGAACTTCAGTCAGAGCACATAACTTTTTTCTTTACAGTGCCTGCCTAACAAAGCATTTGCAATTCAGCATGAAAATTTACTCCAAACCTAGTCTTGAGGGACATACCTTTGCAGTGTTCTAAGGCCTTTTTCATGTCTAATTTTGTTATCCAAATATTTTTGTTTCTCTTTTGTTCCTGTTTTGTGCCCTGTCAATTAAAAACACACAAATAATGAATGACAGTAGTATATACTGGGGTTATGTACTGCATATTTTTCATTCTGTTTGGCTATGTTCCATTTTCATAAACTTTAAATTGCAGCCTTGTAGTTCAAATTGCGCTTTAGGAAGCATGCAATAAACATAATGCTCTACTAAAGACTAAAGAGACTTTAGTCCAGAGAGACGCCTTCTCATAAATTGCTTTATCGTAGGTATTCTTTTGAACATGCCCTAGATAGTTTTGTCTTTGCTGTTCTGTATTGGCTGCATATTGCTTTCATCCAACTAGCACAACTCCAGGTACTTCATTGGAACATTTTTTAGGGTTCCCTACATAAATTCAAGCAGTATTATCTTCTGGGTTTTTTTAGTAGTGCACTCCAAACTGTCAAACAGATTATACAGTCAGTCAGTGACAACAGTCACTGCTGTTAATTGTTTCTTTGCTTTGTGCTCCATCAGTAATACACAGATAATTACTTTGGATCTGAACTTCTCTGATTGACTGATGGTTCAGTGAATGCAAAGAAAAAACAGAAAGCTCAGCAGGTGCTGACCAGTCCATTATGCACTCACAAAGCAGTCTTCAAGTTGCCACTAATTCTGAAAACCACACCCTCCATCTTGGAAGGGTATATTCCTAGAATAGGTCAATGCTGCCCAGCATATTTTGGGTGTTCTGAACAAGAAAACAACAGCAAAAGTATGCTAAAGCCTTTAATCATTCTGTGTAAATAAAAATTAAAATGAAAATCACTACTAGTAGTATTGAAAACATTTTTGCATCCACCAAATGCAAGGAATGTGTAAATACTCTTGCAGACTATATTACATAATTATTCTTGGGATTTATAAAGCACTATCGATCTCTCTTACACAGTGCTTGCCTCCTATATAAAATATATAAATACATACAATACATAAAATCAATTAAAAAATATAAATATAGACCTACTCTGATTTTGTGGTGCAATATGATTCAATACTATAACACATAGGGTATACATATTTACCCATGAAAAGAGTGAAAATCAACGTATTTCTACAGCAGGTATCAAGTTTTTCTGTGGCATCCAACCAGTAGCTGGAAAGTCTGTCTCATGTCAGTGAGGACAAGTCTGAACTACATTAATGCAAGGAAAAAAAATAACATTTAGTTCCTGAGAATTTAGATTTCTCTTATTTTTCACACACCACACTGCTGTGGTGTTCAGTGTAAGACATAAATATGTTCTTCTTTCTAACACCTTGATCATCTTCCAATGGAACAAAATTATATACATAAAAAAATAAGTAAATCCCTCCTACATTGCTAGGTAAGCATTTCTTTGTTCCTTTTTTCAACTTTTTCTTTTCCTTTCTTTTTCTTTGTTCATTGTTTTAAACATCTTCCCTTTAAGGCCAGATACAAAATGGTTGGTCATTTGAAGTGAAATAGTGTCCAGGTTCACATAGCAGTGTCCAGAATGACTCCTGAACATCTCTGCTGAGCTGTTGCTGACCAAAAGCAGGATAGAAAAGGCTTCTGGGCAAAGGGCTGCCACTCAGCATGTGCCCCATCTGCCCAAGTCTTGTCCAAGCTGAGGCTCTCAAAACCAAGCTCATTCCTAAATTTAACGAGGTCCAGAAATGGCAATTTTTTTCAGCCAGACACTTTGGCAGGCTCTGTTTGGTCCCATGTACCCAGAGCAAAGAGAGCTCAAAAAACAAAAAGCTGCTCAGAGTTGGGCTGTGTTTTCTCCAGGCCCGTCTGCTGTATTTTGGCTGCAGAGCAGTCTTCTCCCAGCAGATAGGTGCTCTATCCTCACCTCATGGTTAGGATGCTCTCCTGAGAGGTGGGATGTGGCCTTGAAGGCCCTGTGTCTGAGGAACCACCCACTTCCCAAGCAATGGGAGTTAAAGGGAAGGAAAAATTAAGACCTTCGTCAAGCTTCATGACCAATGGCAGCCACTGTCAGGAGCAGGTTTGGGGTCATAATTTCCCCACTGCCTTCATCAGTGAGACACCTGGCATTGGAGCAAGGGTGACCTTCCACCCTGATGACTTCAGGACCAGAATGAAGACTGATGTTCAGTGCTGCTTTGCATTTGAGCTACCAAGTGGCATTAACGTTACATAAACTCCCCACTATCAATCTCTCACACAAAACTTACAAATCAGGACAGACCCCTCCTTTTCACTTGAATAAGTCTCTCAATTGCCAGATGCTCTAGAGCTCTACCTTACTATGACAGTGCTAAAAGTTGTGCTGAGTGTATGTCTTGTTTTCTCTCTTTGTCACCAGGAGCTGGTCTTTATTTCATTCTTGTATGTACATTCCAGTGGGGGAAAAAAAAACCAAACAAAATCTAAAAATTGCAGAGCCTTGGAAAACCAGTCAGGAAATTACTTGGATTTGCTTAGCAGTTTATAATCTAGATTTTGACATGACAACTATTACTCAATTTAGTGTCAGTTGCGTTCAAGATTAGCTCACAAAAAGGGCATAATTTTGTTAGACAGATTGTTTTAGGTTAAATTAGCATACTACAGCAAAACCTGGTTTTGCTTGTGGAGAATCACAGATATTTTGCAAAGCATACAATTACTCCTTTTTCCTAAGGGCCATATTCACTAAGAATAAGCTTATGCGCTAGAGAGGAAAGTATGATTTACTACATTATGAGTATTCATTTCTCACTCACAGACAAAACTCACTAATGAAAACATTCTTTGAACCCACAAACGGGAGATTTGTTGACTGCAGGTCATGACTTCACAGATCTGCCCTCTCATGGTTCCTACTTCCCTCAGTGGGAGAAGTAGAAACCTACATTAGGTGGGATGGGCCTTGTCATTCAGGTAGGTTTTCCAAACAAGTGTGCCTTCTTAAACTTGGCTGCAAATGGGCTCTCTTGCTTGGTATCCTGCCAGACATAATGATGCTCATTTCTTAGACCCTCCTTTCATTTTGGAAGAGGGTGCATAGGGGAGGGAACATTAACTGAATAAAAGTGTTGTACTTCACTTCCTATATGGCAAAAGTAGAAGATAATGAAGCAGAGTAAAGCTTTTCTTCTGTTCTCAAGATAAAGTGGTTAATGATCAAAAACAGAAGGATAACTGGAATATAAAACCCCTGTAGACAAATGCTATGAAGCACACCTACAGTTTTAGTGAATCTGGCCCTAGGTAACACCAGTTTTCATTAGCTGAAAGCTCTTAACCTTTCCCTAAGCTAACTTACTGTAAATGGAAGCCAAGTGGGACAGATTCTCAATTGCCTTGCACCTTTGCAGTTAAACAAAGGGTGTGCTTCACACCAGTTGGCACAGACTTGAAAAGTCATGCAAGGACAAAGAACAATCAGTCCCACTAGCTTACTTCTACAAAAAAACTAACACTACATATTAAAGAAACTGACACTCTTCTTCCACCCTTTGATTTCAACAGCACTCGCAAACAAAATTACATGATGAATTTTTCACGGCAACATGGGCTCAGGCATTTCTACAACAGAAGACGAAGGTCACTTAGACGATATCCATGAAGAAATGAAAAATTTATTTTTTTTTCTCCCAACATGTGATGTGTTGCTTTCCATTTGTTAAATCTAGCACTGCATCTGGTATCAGGACTTTTCTGCAACTGGCTTGATGAATAACTGAAAGCCTTTTTCAAGACAGAGTGTACACCACTTTTTCGCACTGTGAACTAATGAGAAGTGACTTATTTTCTCATAGGTAAATGTTTTAATGTTGATGTGTCTGTGAAAATTGTGATCTGTTGTACTATCAGTTACAGTGGCAGTATTGGAAGTAAGCAACTAATTCTGTTTAACAGGACAAAAAGTTTAAGCACAAAGACTTTTCAGATTTTTTGTTTATAAAAACCTACATACTAAGTACAGAATTTAACATTCTTTGTCACATAGTTATTTAAGTGCACTGTATTTCAGCTCTGTGTCATTTTATATGATTAAGTTATCATTGTTTGTCCTCTTCGTATTCTCTTCCACAACATGACACATTGGCACTGTATTTACTTGTTTTGTTGTTGTAATATTTTTGCTGCTGATTTTTTGGGCTATTTACCTTCTTACAAAATGTATTAAAAAATCATCAAAGTACCTAATCCAGAAGATAATTGCAAAAGTAGTTGTAAAGGCATTGATATCCTTCGGTCTTATTCTTTGATATGTCTGTTGGTTAGCATTGTTTTGTGGATAAAAAAAGAATGCTTGACATTAAACTTTTTTCTACTAAGGATTTGTGGATTAAGCCCCAAACAGAAATTCCCAGTTCCCTGTCTAAATGTAGTCAGTTCTCTGAAACTGATTTACTTACAGTAACTGCCATTTGGTGTCTGTAGTAATGAAGTGATTTGTAAACAGTGAACGTTCCATTGTGTTCTCTTTGGTGTTTGTTTCTATTGCGGGTCATGTTTGTATCTTCTGATGAAGTTGTATCTACACCAGCAACGTTATAATGCCCCTATAGCCCTAAACTGTCTATTATCATAAATAAAATGCTTCACTTTATGGTGAACCAAGCTAAAGATCCATGCTTCAATAAAGATAATGTCAACAAAGAATTCTGATGTTAGACTTTTCAAGCCATGTGGGCTTTACATGAAATCATAAATTCTTCCACTAAATACCTAGATTCTAAAGCAAACGTTAATGTTATTTTTAATATTTAGCACATCACACTTAACAGTACTTTGCAAGTAACATAAATCAAGAGATTTCCCTGTGCCATCTATGGGCGTATCACAGTCCTTGGAACAGGTCCTGGCTCAATGAATGAAACAGGACCACAGACCAGTACACACTAGCTTTATTTGCAAACCAAAAAATGTAAACCACTGTTTCTAAGCCCTGAGAACAAAAGTGTGGCACATAAGGAGCCTTGTTCCAAACAGACTAAGCTGGCAATCCTTAGAATCATAAAACCATTAAGGTTCGAAAAGACCTTTAACATCAAGTCCAGCTGTTAACCCAGCACTGCCAAGCCTACCACAAAACCATGTTCCAAAGCATCACATCTACACACCCTTTTAATACTCCAGGGATGGTGACTCAGCCACTTCTCTGGGCAGCCTGTGCCATGCCTGACAACCCTTTCAGTGAAGAAATTTTTTATTATATCCAATATAAACCTCACCTGGTTACAACTTGAGGCCATTTCCTCTTGTGCTATACTTTGATACTTGGGAGAAGAGACTGCTGCCCACAGCCTTCTTTCAGGTAGTTGTAGAAAGCAATAACGTCCTGCCTGGGCTTCCTTTTCTTCAGGTTAAAGAATTCCAGTTTTCAGAGCTTCCCCTCATCAGAGAGAAGTATCATATATACCTGCTGTGCTCTTACATCTTGCACATATGCTTCTGGCACTATACCTGTCTGAACCAGAATGATTGTCACAGATCCATGTTCAGCTGAACCATGTGTTTAATTTTTAGGAGGTTCTTGATCACAGGTACCTGAGCATTGCAGGAAAAAAAAAAAAAAAAAAAAAAAAGAGGTCATTCAATGACCAATTAGCCAAAACCTTGGCTTGGTCAAAATTATATGACAGACCTTTGGATGATCTGGAAACTTGCTGCAACAGCCCAGCCTCCTGCAAATTCACTATACTGCTCTGGAGAACCAGTGTACTTTGTGTACTTTCAATCCCTGAAAAAAAGGTAATGGTTCTATTCAGAGAAATAGCAAGAAGATAAAACATGAGGATATTAAAGAATATAACAACTTAATGTTTGGGCAAGCCATTTTAAAATATTGTAATAAGAGTTTTGCCCATTGAACAAACAAAACCACAAGATCTCAACATTCCTATTTTTTAAGATAATTTTATTTGCTCTAATATGTCAATAGAAGGGTGATAGTTCAATCTAAAATGCATATGCAGCTAATGTGCTTCCAGGGAATTAACTTATTTTAAAGACTTTATATCAAATGAGGCACTTAGCCTGACTTTACAGGCAAGAGATCAGCATAACCAGAGAAGCTGCTTTTTACAGTTGTATTTATTTCCTTTGAATAATGTATGCAATCACAACCACAGAGGAATACCACAAAGCATTTTACCCAGACTCACCACAAACTTCACACTGGCTTTTCTCTTCCTCACTGGAAGATTCCCAAGTGGTATTATCATCTGCCCTTTCCAGACTCCAGGAAGTTCTTCCTTAGACTTTTTCCAGTCCTACAACATCCTACATAGCATACACATATGGTATACTCAGTAAATGTGGAGTTGTGGGTTTTTTCCCTCTCATATGGCTGAAAGCAGTGAGTCATCTGACATTAAACAGTTGTTAAAATAGCAAGGGTGGCAATCGATGGCAATAAAAATGCTATAAAATGTACTAATAAGCTTATCTACCAGTGTAAAACTTTCACAGACATGACTATGAAAACCGACTTTTAGTACTTTTAGTATGCCTTATAGTCTTCCTCATTTCTCCTATCAGGTCACTAAGCTGTGTTCCAGTAGAATAAGGAGAACATAAGAGAAAGGGAACAAAAGTACAGAAAAATTAAACTGACCTGCTGTAGTTCCTGAAATAAACAAAACCTGAAGTTCTCATAATGTTGCCTAAATGTTTTTCTCTCAAGTTTGCTTCATCCAAAGATGATAACATTTTCTTAATGGGAGGAAATATGCAGAGCACCAATATTTTGAAGGACCAAACCCAGCTTTGCACGATCTTGACAATATACCAAGAAGGGTAGTAATTAAATAACACAACAAATACACTCGAGGACACAACACTGTCAAAGAGCAAGGTACCAGCACACAAGGTGGGTAAATACCAAACTAGACAACAAAACTATAAAAGCAGAATCAACAGCATAAAGCAGTTTTTTAAAATGCCATTTTGCTTTGCATCAGTGGAAGTGTTTATGATAAAACACAGTAAATATAAATACGGCTGCCAATGCTGGAAAGCAGACAGCAGTTGTCAGCTGTTGAGCCTTTCACTTAAATACAGATGTAAACAAGTTAGAGAGATTGCAAAGTACTGCAGCAGAAACAAGATCCTTGAACCCATGAGCTTCCAAGTAGAGAGAGTTGTTTAGTCTAGAAAGGAAAACATTTGGAAAGAGACATGACAACATCCATAAACATGGTTCTATGTTTTATTTACTTGCTAACCCTTCAGGGCAAATGTTACTGGGTGGAAATGCTGCCACAGCATCACCTCATCATTCATCCATTAGTAGTCAACGGGGCTGGTTATTACCAAAGCAGGAAGCAAGTGTGAGGCCCCAGATAAACTCCACTTAGATCAGCTCTGCAGTGAGGTCTAACTAATGACTCAACACTGGAGGATCAGCAACAAGCCAGCTGCAAAAGGGAACTACCTTCATCCTGAGCTGGCAAGGCAGCCTCAGAATGAAACAGGGTCAGTAAAAGGGCTTGCTTAAGTCAAGCATGGCCCTAAAGAGCTGTTTAGGGCTGTTAGCAACCCAGAGCAGCTGAGGCCATGAAACCACTTGCAGTGCTTCTGTGAAGGAGCAGAAAGAGCAGCCACTATCCAGAGGTGGTGGATCTGTTGCTGGAAAAAAAAGACCATGAGGTATGAGCATGCAAGCATTGTACAGGTGACGTGGATGAACTGTTCAGTGTTCTTCAGTGTTGATATTTTCTGACTGTTGCTTTTTTCCCCCCATGTTAATCCTGGTTCAGCTAAAGGGACTGAGCTGGCATTAAGCCTAAAGGCTTAGTCCCTGTGTGGCTAATTACTGCAGAGCCTGATGGGAACAGTTTTAACTGGCACACAGCAAGGTGAGGCCAAGTAAAAATACTGTTCCAGGAATGGAAGAATACCATACTGGATTCTTACTGGAGGATGATACCATACTGAGGATATCATACTGGAGGATGATAAATGCTAAGTTTATAGACTGAAACCTATTTCTTAAGCTTCATTGGTTCCCACTGCTCCATCCCCTGAGAGCCAGCTGAGCCCCCAAAGCTCACACTGAGCCCTCTGTCATCACACAGCTCCAGGGGCGTGTGTGCACTCTTAACTAACATTCCACAATTATCCTCCATAGGAGTGTTTTTACTCTCCTCAATTGTCTATATTGTTTATGCTGTATTAACTTTCTCTCCCTATTCTTCTTTTGACCAAAAAAATCCTCTTTTCATCTTGCTGCTAATGAGTTTAGCACTATATTAATCCCTGTCCTTCTCCCAGAGCTGAAGAAGCAAAGCATCTTTTACCATTTTAGACAATGCTGGAAAGAAGCAATAAAAATAATTACTCACCTTCTAGTGTGTCATGCTAAAAGGCACACAACAAATTAAAATCAGCTTGTATTTAAATGCAACCACCAACACAATTAGTGTAACATAATCCTCAGCATTACCAGAACATTCAAAATGTTTTATACCTGGGTGGACTTTTCTAGCAGGAAATCTGCTAATCTGTTTTCTCTTCTTTTTCGTTGTGCAGGGTGTATAAACAGATCTTTGTGTGGTATGTTACTGTGATGTATGTTTTACTGGCAACAAAGCATGTCAGAATTTCACTACCATGCCACACCCTCAAAATGAATTACACCTGCTTTCTAACACAGGCTACAGATTTCCAAGTTCAGGAAAGAATTAGCTTTTTGGATAAATAACTGAATCAACAAACATGCCTTACCCAAAGTATCTCCTCTCACCCAGCTCTGTATAACAATGGCATCCAATATCAGTCCACACAAAGTCTGATGTATGTGGCATTATCTATCACTGACAATTTTCAACAAAATGCCTTTTTTTTTGTTACAGCCTGTTTTAAGTAAACAAACTTCATATTTAAAAGCAACTTTAGAAATGTCTGAGCTTGGAATTTCTCAGTTTGAAAATGCTGAAATTTAAAGTGCTGTATTTCACCTTGAATTCATTTACATTTTATTTAAGTTATTCTTAAATTCTAACAGGGGCTACCATGTCAAGTTATCATTTTAAGGTTTTCAAGTAATACTGTCCTGTAGACACCAGTTTCACAAATTTTTTCATGTTCTTAGTGCGTAAGAGTTTCTATGTGGGGAAAAAAATCTTCTACAAATTCTGTGTACATCTGGGAGATGGGAAAACATTTTTATCTTGGGCGAGAGAGAGCTGTCATTATGATGGAACACATTATAAACCAAGGACTGAAAGATGAGATCTATGAAGGCATTTCACTACTAATTCTTGCATACTCCCAGTGAAATTTATACCTATGTATTCTTTGCGCCCCTAAAGAAATGAAAAACTATACCTAGACGGATATTTGTAAAACACTTGAACAGTTCGGGTGGTCAGACCCTGGAATCGGTNCCCGTCCGCGCCCCTGGGCTCCTCACCTCGGAGCGACCGGTGGTTGTGGCTGCCGGGCTGGAGGAAGGCGGAGGGAGGTGAGCGGAGCGTGGCTGGCCGGGCTGGGGCGAGCGCAGGGTCAGTGCTGGGGGGGTCTGTCCCCTTGAGCGGATCTCCCCTGAGGGGAGCGAGCCTCGCCGCGAGGAGCGTCGGTGGGGTCGGGCTGTCCCGGTGCCTGTGGCTCCCGCTCGGTCACCCCGGCCCGGGGATAGCCTGGGGGTCTGGCCCCGTGCGGCCCCCTCTCCCTTCGCCCCCCGCCGGTCCCGGGGGCAGCGCCGGTNTGCGCCCCTAAAGAAATGAAAAACTATACCTAGACGGATATTTGTAAAACACTTGAACAGTTCGGGTGGTCAGACCCTGGAATCGGTTGCCCAGGGAGGTGGAGTCATCATCCCTGGAGGTGTTCAAGAGGCGTCAGGATCTGGCGCTGGGTGATGTGGTTTCGGGGTTACAGGGGCAGGGCTGGGCCGATGGTTGGACCTGGTGATGTCCAAGTACTCTTCCAGCCCGGCTCACTCCAGGATTCCACGGCTCTGTGGTTCGCTCCGACCGGGGGGGCCAGTGCGGCACCGNGCCCGGGGATAGCCTGGGGGTCTGGCCCCGTGCGGCCCCCTCTCCCTTCGCCCCCCGCCGGTCCCGGGGGCAGCGCCGGTCCCGGGGGCAGCGCCATGCCGGGGGTAGCACCGGTCCCGGGGGCAGCGCCGGTCCGGGGATAGCGCCGTGCCGGGGGCAGCACCGGTCCGCGGGTAGCACCGGTCCGCGGCTCCCGCACACCCAGGGACTCCCGGGCAGCGGAGGCGCCCGCGCTGCTCGGTGCTGTAAAACACGCGCAGCACCCAAGGGGAAACCAGAGGGAGGGTGAGAGATCAGTCATTTCCTCGTGTTGTGGCTGCATCCCTCCGACTGTAAGCTGCGGGCTGTCAGTTTAGGTCGGAGCGATTCTCCCAGGAAGTCTCGTTACGATTAAAACTAGCTGCTCTGCGCTTCATTACTACCTTCAACCCAAAGACCTCCAAAACCTCGGTTAAACTATTCCGCCCCAACCTCTGCATGCGCTTCCACTTTTCAGGCAAAGAAGAAGATTTTGCCTTTCCCTATGTCAGTGTTTTTTCAGCTTCACGAGCTGTGGGAACATTTTGAACTCCTTACAAGGGGTCAGTGAAAGCAACTAGGAAAAGCCAGCCCGAAAAGTACGTAGGCTTAAATTTGCTGTGTTCGTGCCCATTCAATTATTACAAAACTTGTAATTGTCTGAACATTGAAATATAGTTGAAAGCTGGTTCTGGGATGCTTCGAAATTTCAGAGGACCCAAGTGGCTGTTGCAGCAGGCATTTAGGGATAGTCCAGTAGTAAGGAAAGGAAAAAAACATTAGATTGCTGCCATTATTTCTGCTGATGAATCAGCAGAATATGCGTTCATGATTCTCCGTATCTATCACAGTAATACAGTTGTTCAGCATTGCTTTCTATGTCGATGACTGACAACAAGGGTCTGGGCACTGGAATATTTTAGCTGGAGTTTTTCCGAAGGAAGACTAAAATCTGCAAACAAACTTTTAAAATGTCTCTTACTAAATGTGCAGTAACAGGTCTTTTGGGTTAACAGGTGTCTTGATTTACATTACAGAATTTTCCTAAGTAGGATGCTACTTTACTGCTGCTGTAGAAATAGAAAAGCTAAGGTAATTTACGCAGGTGGCTTGCACTAAATTACTTTTGTGGGAATCACCTCGTACTTGCCTTCCTCAAGGGACAGTAATCACACTTTGAAACACTTGGTTTCTGACAGTCCTAAGCCTTCCTAAGACATGATAGATGTTTCAGTTCTGCATTTAGCACTATTTCCAAACTGAAGTGTTTTGTTAATAGTCTTTCACTATATTGTGAAACATCTCTAGTGTGGAAAAGATATGGGAAGAGAATGGAGTTTCACACATGCAGGGCTGCTGTTGTAGCTGATAAAGCATATTAATTTGCAATAGCATTTACTCCCTTGTATAGGCTTGAGGGTATTTAACTCATCAGTCTCATTCTAAAAGCTTCATTTCATTTAAAGGTATGTTTATGTGGGGAATTGGGGCAATACTGAGCTGTATTCAGAATTAGATTTCAGTAAATAAAAGTTCTAAGTCCAGTAAGATACAGGCCTGCTGCTGCATCCGTGTTTGGGTTCTAAACTAAACTTTATTTCCTCTAAGTGTTGTGTTCAGAGCTGATGTGCTTTTTTTGCTCATACTGTACAAACTCTTTGTGCAGGGTAACAGTTTGCTTGAAGGCTGATATAATTTTTAGAAGTGCAGATGACTGAGCATGATCTAGGTGAAAGGCCTAGGAAATGATGATGTTTTTAGCCTCTGGCACAAACAGAGCCCTGTTTTCTAAGCTGAATACTTACTAAAATGCTCTATTGGATTGAACCATCAGATCTTAAAACTTGGAGCAGTGAACAGCCATTGCATCTTACCTTTTGTTTGGATTTTTTAGTCCAATTCTGTGGCTGAAATAATATCTTTAGCACACAGCTTTTCATAGGTATAGTAGCCTGTCCCCAAAATTTCAATGTTTTTAGAACTTAAATATTCAAAAACCACTTGGAAAGATGTTTTTATTTAGTGTGAGGCTAAAATCATGGAAAACAGGCACAGATTTAGTACATGGCTGTCACACTGTTGCTTTTTGCTAATAACTTGAGAAAGAAGAACCAAGCATATGTTTATCTGCTTTGACTGTTATAGTATAGACAGACCAGTGTTATCTTGAACTACTGTTAATTTGAATTGCAGCTGTAGCCTCTGTAAATGTAACCAAGACTTCTGTGCAGCCACTGAGTTGCCTAGAAAAGCAGAGTCCTTTGAGCTTCTCTGCCTCTCTTGGTCTCTGGCCAATGAACTGCTGGCTGCTATTTTTTTTCTATTTTATTGCTGGTGTACTTTTTCTGTAATTTCTGGTTTTCCAAAGCTTTCTTTTCTGTTTTTTTTTTCTATCTGTTTTTTTTCGTAAACTGTAACTTTCAGCACAAGAAAACCATGTTAAATCTAAAACTCTCAAGCTCTGATTAACCTATTGATTTCCCAGTTAACTTTAATGAGTTAAACACCGTCATTATTCAGATGTTTCTTTCCCTAGATCTGTTAGGCAGCAGTATGTTGTCCTGCTAGACAGCGTTTCTTGATAGTCCTTCTTGATATATTTCTGCATATGGCTACAAGACTTGCCATTGCTGTTATTTTATAACCACTTATCTATAGCTTTTTGCTCTTCAGAAGTATAAGCAGCAGCAAAGTGTAGGTCTTGTTATTTAACATGTGCCCAGGCGATGGGAAAGCTATGCACAAACTGACAATGTCAAGTATTTCCATGGTTTGAAGATGTGGCTATTTGTGCAGGCAGTTGGATGAGTTTTGCAGGTCAGTTGCATTGATAGGATTTAGATTTTTATTTATGATTATAAGAGTACATATATGAAGCACTGGTCTATGCAGGAACTTGGACTACTCTTCTCAAAATGTTGCATTAACTATTTATTTTATTTGTGCAGTAGCAACCTGGGAAACCTTCCATATGACAAACAAGAGTGTGATTGCCTTCCTGGGAGGTTTTTGACAATCCGTATTTTTACTGCCTGGGTAGAATCTTTTTTTCTCCAGCCTTCACTGAAAACTTACTGGTTTTGCCCAGACAGGGGATCAAGTTTTACTGCTCTGCTTTGACTGTTGCATACAATTTTGTACATCCAGTTCTGTTTATATTCTTGTATTGTTGTGGTTATTGGAGAGGGTGTGGGTTAGCTAATTAATAGATTTTAATCTCTTAATTGAAAATCTGAGATTCTGACTCATAGACTGAGCTAGAGCAAAGATCAAATTCCTCCTTTTAATTTATTTTATGGAAATTAGGTTCTGAGGCAGGGCTGAGATTTGAGAACTCCTCAGAAAACATCTCATCCCATGTTGGGTGGGGCTTTGAACAACCTGGTCGAGTGGAAGGTGTCCCTACCCGTGGCAGGGGGTTGGAATGAGGTGGTCTTGAAGGTCCCTTCCACCATTCTGTGATCCTAAGGCACAGACAGAATTTTCCAATCCAAATCAAAGATTGCTGTTTGTCTGTAGTTTGAAACATCCTTGTTGAAGTTCAGTCTAGTAAGGACAGATCAATTAAGCTCAATTAAGGGTTGAACTGATTAGGGTTTACAAAATATCTACCTGGTTTTCATGGAATAGAATTTAAAAATCCATACCCTATTCAGGAGAAAACTTGGATTGCTACTCAGAGGTGCCCACAGGAGGCTGCCCATTCCTGTTCTCACAGAGGTTTGCTAAGCTCACTCAAGTCAGATGTGTGATGAAGATGAAGAGTCACATCAGGAACAAAACTACAGATCTTCACAGATACAGGCAACTGTAATGTCTTCTCTAAATACAGAAATTTTGTTGCTGCTACCTTAACTTTATAGCATGACATAGTTCAAGTCCTTTCCCAGAGAAAACTATACCTGAGTTCATTTACTACTTCAGCATGGTCAGCACCTAATTCTGCATATCCTGCTTCATCAGGATCCTGCCCCAGCTTCACAGCTTTGACATAGCATTGTTTTCTAAGCCCTCACAATTTCTTTCAGGTTTACTGTTTCTTTATCTACTGTCTCTGGTTCATTGCATTTTTCTTTTTGGAATTTTGCACTGTACTTGTTTGCTTGTTTTCAGTTCTATGTCATATGATTCCAGTTTTATTTCTTTGCTAGTTTCATGTTTAAAATCAAAATATGTGATCTTTTTTTGGTGCTTCATTTATAGCCATATAGCTGAACAGGTGACCTGAGCCTAACTACAGTTGTAGTGTGTCTGATTTTATTTTTTCCCTGCTTTCTGGTGACATTTGCTTCTTCTGCATATGTGTTCCCGAGAAAGAAAGAAAGGTTCTTGCAAGAAGAAATCATCAGAAAATTACTCAATGAACCTTTCTTAATTTCATTTGATGATCCTCAGCCCAGATACCCTTCTTGCTCTTCCAGTTCCTTCATCAAGACATCCTGTTCTAGTGCAGCTGTTGCAGGAATCCATTCATGCGAGGTTGTTCTTCCAAACACTCTTGAAGGGTCATTCGGAGAAGTTTTCACCTCTATGAGGGTTGGTCTTTTTGTTTGTGCAGTTAAGAACAGACATGGGGCTGTCTCATATTAAAATTTCATCAGCCACCGAAGAAATATGAAGCCATAAGGTGAGCTGCAAATAAAGCATGGATTTGCTGTGAAATACTTATTTGAGAAACTTCTCTACACATCCTTTGCTTACGGTGTATTTTAAATTATTTCAAGCAAAAGCAGTGTTGGCCTGTGTTTCCTGTGCACTCGTGGCCTTTAGGTGTAACTGTGGCATCAAAATGTTGAGAAAGGTTATTCCCACTGTCTGGCACTCACCTTCAGATCATGAAGCAACACTCAAGTACACAGGAGACAGGAGAATGCTATGGTTTTGATAACATCTTAACCAAGCAACAGTTGCATAAATGGGGACAGGATCTATCATAAGTCATGCTCTGCTTACTGCTTATGTAGAATTTGGTTTGATACCTAGTGCAGAAAAAAAAACACAGAAAATGTGTTTTATAAAGTAGCTTCCAAGAATGAAATGTTTGCAGATCCTAACATGGATAATAGGGAAGTTCTCAGAACTATCAGGAAGAGAGTTGCAGCTTTGAGAAATAGTTAGCACTACTACTTTCCCAAGGAGTGGCTGCCTTATGCTGTGTTGCCTTTCAGTAGCATCAGTTCTTCAGGAATTTCTTCAAGCATGGCAGTGGCTGTTTTGCAGAGGAACAGATCCTTCCAGAGCATGTTAGAAAGGGAGCCTTGTAGAAGATCCTTGAAGACTTTTCAAAACCTCATGTTACTTAAGTAATGTAGTTACTTTATGCTGTGTTTTCAGCAGTGAAACTGGAATATAAATTTTAATCACATTCTAAACCCTCTCTTCTTCCCTCTCTACATCCCAGTCATATCTTTTTCTGACCACACTGTTTTAGTATCCTTCAGTTTCCTCTGTGACTTGAAAGGTTTGCACTGTAACCACGATGACTGAAATTATTTTGGTTATAACAACCTTCTATTTTTTTGTTGTTTATTTTTAACTTGTTGCAGCACTTGAGAGGGTAGTGGTGTGTGTAAAGAGCTGATGAAGCAGATAGAGAGGGGAGAATTCTTTTGGTGGCTTCTCTGCAGAGGGAAGTGTATCAGTGTAGAATACACTGTAGTATAAGTAAAGTGTAGAATGAAGTTATTTCTTTCTGCACAGACACTTGTTTGCTGTCTGCATGTTCCACTTTGCCTGAAAAAATTTATCAGCTGCTGGAGGTCATTGGTGCACTGAGATCACAAGAAGTAAAGAAGTTATTCTGGCTTAGCTTGGCTTGTATGCATGATCTTGATTTATGTTATCTCCTCTGAGCAACTGGAGCTTAATGATGAAAACTGCTCCAGCAAAGTTTTTGGCAGTAGATTTTCTCTGGAAAATGAAGCTGGCTAATGATTACCTGTCTCTGAGGTGGTGCATGTCCTTATCAGTTGGCTTAAGCACAGCAAAGGGGTCATCAGCCATGGTACCATTTTGATTGACTTACTGATTCCATTATCACTAGCTACTACTTTTGGCAAAGGGAAGGAGGATGGCAGACTAGGATCCAAGGTCACTGAAGTTGCAAAAAATGGGAATAAGAATTATCATATTGCCATGGGATCTCATGGTCATCAATGTGTTTATACTGGAAACAGAAGCCATCTCTTATCTATATCTCAGAGGGAAGGAGACCAGTGTTCTGCTGCTCAAAGTGCTCCAGGTGTTTGTCTTATGTGGAATAGATTAAACAGATCAATCATCATAACAGGTTCCTAAAACATTCTGTTGATGAAAACAAACATAAGATTGCTGGTTGGTAAGAGATACTGTTAAGACACTAATGAATTCATTAGTCCATGGAGTAAACCTTTGGGGAACTTAAGTATTTTTTGGCAAGGAACATGAAATATAAATTTCCTCTTACCAGTTACATAATTTTATTATTTTTGAATATATATATGTACATGCCTAATTTTTTACCGTTTTGAGAGAAGGATCTTTATGCTCAATGCTATTATTATGTTCTTTTCAGTGGCTAAGATAGGTTCATTAGAGGAAAAATCTATCATACTGAATTCAACAGCCAGAGAGAAAGTGGGGCTGCTGCTCCATACCCCCAGATCCAACCAGTACTAAGGCTGAAGATGTGTTTCCCATAAGCACACACATACACAACGTACTTACATGTGTACACAGCAAGTCGTGTGTATCAGAGAGGCAGCACCGAAAGCTTCATCCCCTCTGCTCTCTAGCTAAGCAGGAGGCAGGTCCAGTACTGAGGATATATGTACATATGTAGAGATCCATCGCCCATCTGCAAGGTGGATCCCTCCAGCACACAGGCTCACACAGTCTGCCTAGTAGCTCCTTCATCCCAATCTCGCCAGCTGAGCTGGAAATGTGGGCCCTCAAGGCCATAGCCCCACTCCAGTTGTTGGTACAGACCAGACCATCCCTTTTGCATGTATGTGACTGGCCAGGGCTTCCCAGGACCCCTTTTGCTGCCCCTGCATGCTCTTACTCTTAGAGATGGGCGGATGCTTTTCACACCCAGAGCTGGCAGCGACTTCCAGGGTCCCATAGGTGACCCTTGCATACTATTCTGGACTGGTGGCAATGAGCTTTTGATAGGCTGATGGCTCATGTGGTGGCCCTGGCAGTAGCTCACTAGGGTATTATCCAGGTTCTCCATCCTGCTGTGGTTCTGAGTGATATTATAGGTGTGTGGAGAAGCTTTTATCACATAACCAAACAGTTCATGTAATCATCTCACCTTTCTAATGAATAAAGTGGAAATTTTGCCTGTCTAAAAGCTATATAGAAATTTAAGGTCTTGATTTATTTTTTTCCCAAAAGTTCACTCCTGGAGTGCATTTCTTAGATTAGGACCTGCACAAGGAAAATATATTTTGTTTCACAAGTTACTTCTAAATTTATGAAATTTTACATAAAGGCTTCAGGTTTAAAAAATCTAGTTGTTAGTGGAGTTAATGGGAGTAGTGGAGGAGGAATGAGAATGACAATGACGATAACAGTCCAATAAAACCAGGAGAACAAATTCGTTATGACCCCACCCAGTCATTTTACTCCTTTGTACTTATATTAAAAACAACTTTGTACATGTCACTCAGGGTGAAAAGTGGAAGGGCATAGGGCACTGGGGAATGAGACCAGAGAGGAAGCAAAGAAATGAGCTATTATGTGGTTCCTAAAATCACCTGGTTTTGTCTCACCTATTCAGACAGTACAAACAGACCTTGCAGTAGAAACAGACCTTGCTTTTCAACGTACATTTGGGAGAACATATTTTACAGAGGGTGGCAGTATTTCCACCAGCTCTTTGGCTGATGGCAGCCACCTGTAATTGTAAGCTTGAAGACACAAAATATTTAGTAGCCTTTTTAGTTCCTGATCAAACTTGAAATTCTCTAGCAGAGGACACACTGTAACACAGTACTAGTACTGTCCACCTGTGGTTTTTTGCTGCTTAAAGCAAGCTGTGCTCAGCTTCCAAAAGAAAGGGATTTTACTCTTTTAAAACAGCAGAACAATGGATTTGCTGTTGATTCCCCCATTTCCTCAGGTAGTTCAGACACATTCAGGTTATATACACGTGCTAGGAGAAAAAGTGCCTATTAAAGCTGCAAGAGTCACAAGGTACACCATTCTTAACGTCTCCAAGCTTCTTGGTTTTTTTCTCCACATAGTTGTATTTGGAATCTAAGGAACAGCAGTAAAATCTTTATCCCTATAAATTTTATGGTTGCACTCTGAGTCATGTGATTTGGATCAAAAATTATTGTCCTCTACAAGAATTACTGCAGATGGCTTGACAGACCTCCTTTGTCAGCTAAGATTGGGAAGAGAAAGTGCTAATTTATTAGTGATAGTGTTATAAATTCATGTTTGCTTCACTTTTTTTTTTCTTTAACACCTTTGATTTGATAATAGCAGTAAAGACATAAGATGGGCCTTTATCAGTCAGATAAAGGATTGCCAGGTTTTAAGCCTTTTGCATACAGGTTTTAACTACTTCAACTCAACTCTTATCTGGCTGATAAGATTAATGGCAGTGTTTCTTACAGCTTTTTAACTTTATTCTTGCCATGAAGTTCAAAGGTTGTTGGAGAGCAGTATTCCACTATCCGCCATTACCTTTCTCTTCCTCTGGATAATGGTCTATGAGTTTTCATAAATCATAGCAGTAAGCTTTCTTTTCATGAAAATGTCTGTGACTTGCTTTTGCTCTTCTTCGAGCATTCTGGGAGTGAAGGGCAAGACTCAGTTCCAGAGCCTTGGATGGCTGTGTTGGCAGTTTGTCAAATGGCAAACACTCGGAGAGACAGTCGAACCAGTCATGGAATGTTACTACTTTGCTACTCTGTGGACAATGTGTATCATCTCTCGTAAAGACAAGCATCTCAATCTTGCTCTCTGTGTACATTTGTAAAAGGGAGGGATGATACTAAAGATTTTAATTGTTACTGCACTATCTATATCTCAGTGTTTTAGGTTGCCATCAGAGAACATGCTTATGGCAGGGCTGTTAGGATGAAGTTGGTGACATGACATGGAAAAAATGGAATGTGATATATTCAGCAGTAGTTTTAGGTAGATTTAGGATCTCTTTTAATAACATGTGATTTGTTTTCCATGTTCTTGTATCCACTGTGAAGGTAAAGACAAGATCCTGTCGTATCATCCCTCAAGTTACTTTTCTTTTAGCTGGTTCTCATTATTCAGTTCACTGTAACTTCCTTAGTCTAGCAGAATCAGAAACATTCAATCTACAGTTTAAAAACCTTCAGACTGAATGATGGTGAAACTTGGGTCGTGACCTCTGGTGGTATTCCAAACTAATTCTTGCCATGATCTGGTAACTGATTTAGAGTTGAGCCTTGTTCAGTTAGTCAAATACACCATTTGTATCATTTATTTTACCATGAAAAACAGCCAGGATGGAACTTCTGTTGTTCTCTATATGCTCATAGTACCTGGAAGAGCTGGAGCATGTGTACAAAACCGGAGATCTCCAGACCTCTCCAGGTCTAGATTTACATTACAAGCTCATGTGGCTCTTCCATATATTAACCAATTCACTTGAAGCTGAACCAACTAAAAAGGTGGAAATTTTTTAGTGGGCACTGTCTTGTGTTCTGTCCTGTGTAGCAGAAAGAAGGCAGGGTGCATGGTTTTAAAACCTCGGATGGAATAGATTTGATATTGCATTCTCATTTTATTGGAGAATTTTGGCCAAAACCAAGTCATTGAACTGATTTGGTTTGTGTCTTTTACATGCAGCTGCAATTTCTGTTCTAATTTGAGTGGATTTTCTGTTTAGGACTGATTAAAATTGCTTCTTAATTTGTAGATAAGGCAAATGTTGCCAGAACACATCAATTAATTACTGGAAAAGATAGATTCTATGTGAATAATGACATAAGGGACCATTTTGGATCCCAGAATGGTTGAGGCTTGAATGGACTTCTGAGGATCATAGATTACAACCTCCCTGTTGTAGATACTACCAAGACCTGAGTGGAAAATTCCAGTGCTTTCATCAGAGTGAAGGCATAGATAGCAATATTGGTATTTTCCTGATGGTCTGACTGTATTTGCTGAATCAGAATGTTGGTCCAATCATGGTAAGCTTTGTCTGAGTGTTTAAGTAGCAATTTGTTTAATGTCTGCGTGGTAACCCTTTCCCAGAAAAATATTGATGTACAGCTAAAAACAGAACACCCCTGGGTTAGCACCCTTGGTTGAAGGCAAACACATGCTTAAGTGACTTGCTGGACTTGAGCCCAAGGCCTTGTTCATAATGGTGGCTCTGTTTCCCACTGCACTCACGTTCTGTCATCAAATGTGGCACTAGCCAGCATCTCTGCCTAACAGCATAGCAGTCCTGTCAGTTTGCTCAGAACTGGGAGTTGTGTTTCTTGCCTGGTATTTCTGAAAACAGCAAACATGGGGCAATGGAATTAGCAGGGTGTCTTTTAAACATGTTAAGATGTTTGTGGCACTGAATCAGACAGACAACTAAAACTTTACAAACATTCTGGCTAGTTTTAAAACTGGGCACATCTCCCGATTCCTGTTTTAGTCAGTGCAGATTGAGAATAGCAGTAAGTGGCACATCCACTGAAATAATAACTGTTTGAAAGTAGTGAATTGTTTATCCTTGAGATGCTGTTTGGAAAAAGAAGCTTCTGAAATAGAGGGGAAAGCAGGTGGATGGATGCAGGAAGCAACTGACAATCTGGAAGAAAGAAGTGGGTTTGTCAGTGTCAAAATCAGAGTTCTGTCTTTTGAAAATGGGCATGCCAGTTTGTGAGTAAGCAGGGAGTAACTCAGCATTAAAGGAATCTCCCTCCTACAGTGACATATTCTTTAAAAACTGAGGGAAAATACTGATAAGCATGAATACAACCTTCCAAGTTCTTTTCAGCTCTTATTTACAAAGTAATTAATGCAAAAGCTTTCATTACACAAGAGAAGCAGAAATTAATAGCTTGCATATACTAAAGACTGAGTGTGATTTATTTTCTTACTGCTGTTAGAGACTATTTAATTAGACTGCAATCACAGTTCTTGTCTCTAGCTTGTCAAAATACATTATTTGAAAGGAAATGCCAAATCTGAGGTTTAAAAGGAAAACCAAACTTATTTTGTCTGCAACCAGGTTTTTTGGTGGAAACCGTGGAACTGTTCCTCCTTCACTGCTGCTCTGTGAGATCAACTATGGAACATACTCAAGAACAAGAAGCATGTCTTGAGCAAACCCAGAGGTATTGTGTGCAGAGACCAATATACAACCAGGAGCTCCTGCAAGGACAGCTGCACAGGCGACAGAGAACCCCTCAGACTTTAGGGCAGAAGATTGCACATTCTTGTCGGTAGGTTTTTTGTCTTTGTTTTACTGGTTAGAAATATTATAATTCTTAATTGATTCATGCACTTAGCTGGTAATCTCTTCAAAGAAACCTAAAAGATAAAACCACTAATTCTATATTGACTATTCAGCAAGACTGGGAAGAAACTGTGTATGTGCTTTTAATGTTAATGTATAACTATAGTAGAAAATGTTGGATAAATTAGTTGAATTGCCTTCATCAAAGTGCAAAAGGAAAATGTGCAGCATAGGAATGTGAAGTATTAGTCAAATCACATGACATGAATTCATAAGACCCAGAAAAGTATCTGTCCTTTTTATGTGGAAATACTTATGGCCAAATTTGTGTTTCATGTGATCCTTTCACAGAAGGGAGATGTGTGATAGCTGTGTAATCTAAATTATTAGTCTAATAAGAACTTACTGAAGGCATTCTCTAGCTTTTAATTAACTGCCTTGGAACCATCTGGTTAGACATGAAATGTTTTTAACTGTGATTCTCTTGGTCTGTGGTACCACGGGATTTAAGTTCTAGTTAAGTTCTCATTAGCTTTATGTTTATCCATGCTTCATTTGCAGAGTTTTTCCCATTTCTTTCTCAAACCTTGCTCTGCAGGACAACAGAATTGCTTTTCTATAACATATTCCTGTTCCCATGATTTGACATTTGGAGATTTGCTTTGTTTTATGGAATGACTTCAATGGTAAAGACACTTAATTCTACCTCAGAAAACTTTATCTGTCCTGAATTTAAAAGAAGTGGATCAAAATCTTCCCTCTTGTGATACAGTCTACTTAACCACGGAGAAGTGTGGATGACTCTCTCACTTGTAGCAACAAGCTTATTCACTCTGCAATTCAGAAATGCTAACAAATCTCTGCAATTCTCTTGCAACTCCCCTACACAGAAAAGCATTTATACGATCCCTGTGTTACATTTTTAGCCAAGGTTAAACTTACCACGTACAATCGAGGTATGATGCAAGGCAGTACTGGATAGAGATATGTGTTTCCTCGCTCTATTCATTTGTTATGAGCCAGGGTTTCAAAAGCTTCATAGCTCTGCTAAGAGCCGCAAGGGTCAGTGCTGCTGGCTTCAGTGCCGTTCCTTTCCAGGTGAAGAAGAGTTATGTTCTCAAATAACCTGAAAGTGTGTCTATCAGTACTAGTAGTGACAGTAATAAGTACTGGTTAAATTAATAGATTTGGTGTTTTTAAAGCATAGTAATCTATAATGTTATGGTCAAAAAAGTATAGAGCATGGAACTAGTAAATGGGAAAAAGCACTGCAAAGTACTCTGATGGATGAAAACCACTATCAGGAAGCAAGTTATGCTCAGGGGATTGTTACTAGGAATGATCTCAGCAGAAGGTGTTGTGTACAGTAATAGTTTTACTTCCCACTGACCTCCGGGCTCACAAGACTTTTGTTTTCTTCTCCAGTTCCCTAAGGTTTGTGAACAGCACTATCATGTGATTTAGAGCTAAATTAACTGCAGGCATAGTTGTTTGTGCTTAAGCAGGTCCAGAAATTACTGTCATCAGGAGTTTGAGCCTACCTGTAAAGGAGCTGAAGGAGATAAAAGAATTTTTGCAACCTGTTTGTCCCCTGCTAGTGTCTAACTTTCTTTCTGCTTTGTGTTTCCAGTTGTTCTTCTAAGAAAGCCAAGTCTCGTCTTTACAGTTTCTTACCAATTTTAAAATGGCTTCCTCGTTACCCAGTGAAGGAATACTTATTGGGAGACATTATCTCAGGTGTAAGCACTGGAATCATGCAGCTTCCTCAAGGTGAGTGTACATCTGTATTTAATTATCTCTTCCTTCTTTTTCTCTGTGTGCTTTTATGGTAGTGTTTGGCATCCTGAAACAGGTGCTCCTGAGAACAGGATGTGTATCTCATGGCTCTGTATGGAGATCAGCATGGATTCTGCAGACCAGCCCAGAATGGTGATTCCCTTAAAACTTCAAGTCAGTGATAAGCACCAAACTCAGAAAAAAGATCCCTCTCTAATCAGTATCCACAGCTTTCAATGGCAGACCAGCTTTTCAGTTTAAGTGCATGTCTAAACTTTTGCTGAATGTGCCATATTATTTACTGATCTCATTGTCCTGAAAGTCATGGCGAATTTCCTTCGGAGCATAGCAGTATCTAACAGACATATAGACATTATGTTTCAGGGAGCAACTGGGACAAAGTAACCAAACTAAATTTAACCAGAGAAGAACATGCAAGAATTCAAAGACCGATCCCTAAGGCTAGAAGTCACCAGTTTACACTGGAACTGTAGTAGCAGGCAGTGATTTACATGGTGGAAATAAATCAAAAGTACCATCTGTAACAAGACTGAAAATCTGTGGAAATTTCTATTAAATTACATGAAAGTGTCACCCTAAGTGGAGCCCAGTCCTGAAGCAGGAGCAGGCTCTGGCAGACAGAGAAAGCCAGTGTTCACTGTTCTGTTCAGCTCCTGGTGAATGGATCAGCAGAATCTTTTGTTTAGTCTGGCACTTACTATTAGCAGTTTCAGAAGTGTTTGGGAGGTTAGAAAGCAACAGCACTTGTACAGAAATATCAATACGGGGTGCCCACTGCTGTGGGAATAGCAGCTTCACAATAGCTGCCATAGTCTCAGTAGATTTTTCTGGGAGGTCTCGGAGTCAAGGAAATTCTTTGATTTGTGCAGAGCCCTGTCCAGAGACTGTTGTAATCTAGTGTATATATAAGTTTACTTCTGTGTTGACTTATTTCATATTTGCACCTCACTTGTTCCACTTTAGGCTGAAGCAGGTCTGAAAAATTTATCCGTAAATCCAAGATTCTAGTAGGTGGTAACCCATTAAAATAATTAAATACCCTAACTTAGTCTGTACAGGTCATTTCTTTATTTTTGTGTAAGTTTTATGATTAAGGTAATTTTTTCTTCCACACAAGGAAGCATCAACTTATCTTCAACTGATAGCTAATGTGGTTAACTCTCAGGCATATCTGTCATATACTAGACACAAACATTGCCAGTTGTATACTGAAACATAATTTATGTCATGACCTGAAAGAACATTAAATTTAAGTGGTCAGCAGTGAACTTTATACTTAATTTTTTTATTCTCTTTTAAAGTAAACACTATTCATTTGGCGACTGTAAACATGCCCTTAAACTGCTCCTAATCTTTCTGTTTCTAAAAACACAAAAGTTGAACTTTCATTTTTCTGGAATGGATGTAATTATAGCAAGCATGAGTTCAAAGAAACCTGGGAATCATTCCAGGCAGAACTACAATGACCACGGTGTTTAAGCCATGGCCTCCTATCAAGTCAATATCTCTTTATTTCCTTGGCACTGACAGTCTCTAAAAATGCCAGTACAAATGAAAAGGAATAAAAGGGTATTCAGATCAGGAACTTCACACAGACCCACCCTCCCAGTTTTGAACACTGATTTTCAGTTCTGATTACTTGTACTGTGAAGTTCATCATCATATTAAAGGCCAGACTGTTACAATACAGGGTATTTGCTGATGTCGGGAGAGGTACCCCTTGGGTGAGAGAATATATGTGGAATGAGTTTCACAAGTACTTAATGAAATGCTCATTTGAGCAAGAGAATAAACTGTACCATCAGTCCAGTTTTGGTGATAACATGAATTTTTGGCTAGGACTCAGGTACTGCTTAGGGCTAGAACAAGGCCCTGTGAATTACTACACTGCACAAGAGCACTTGGATGGCACAGAAGATCCCTTTGGTTTAGCCCATTTTTTTGTAATGTGATACTTTGTCTCCCAATTTAAATTATTAAGGAGGGGTGTTTTGAGTATCACTGGCTCTCCATGGTAGGTGAACCATTGCTTCTGTTTGGAATTTGCACTGGCCCATTGAGATCTTTACCCCTCACTTGGACCAGTCTGCCCCAAGCATGGCAAGAACACACAGGTGTTACCAGTCTGCACTTGTGAGAGTGCGGAACCAAGCCAAGCCAGGGTACAGTGTTTCCTCCTTGAGGCCCATTTGTTCTGTTCTGGTGTCAATTCTCATTAACACAAGCTGTGTAGAGCTATTGTTTTGGCTGGAACTGATTGGGACAGTTATGTGCCATATCACATGGTGTACACCACTTGCTTGTGAGCCTGGTCCCATGATAAGCACACCCTGAGTCACACAGAGCGTGGGAGAAGTTCTTCCCTGGTGTCCCTTAGAGCTGTTCTCCCCACAGCTCTACAGTTGTGATAGGAATTATGTGGATTGCATTCCACTGCATGGAACTGGACAGGGCTTAATGACAAAAATTACTTTGTTTTTGGGAAGAATACCAGACTGTATAAGCTCTGTGATGTTACAGATTGTCAGAAATTATTCTCTGATTATTTTACATTTTGAAGCATGTTTTGTGGAAACATAAACTGTTGCATCATCCCAGTCATTCTGGGATGAGGAAAGAGGAAAGTGTTTAGCCAGTTACAGATTGCCATGAACACCATGTCTAATCAGAAAAGGAAGAGAAAGTCACATGTGTTCCACCTGTTATGAGGGTTTGGGTGTTTCTAACTATGTTCTTCTGTAGATGAAAACAAAAGCAACAAAAGGCATTTAGTGGCCATTTAACGAGTGCTTCCACCCACAAGGGCGAAACAGGTGCACAAGTGTACACACACACATACACACACCTGCAGTGCCCGTAATTAGAGACTTTGGTTTCCTGACTCAACCCTTCTAGAGCATTATACATTTTAAAGACTATTCACTGAAAGATCTCCTGTTCTTTAAACACCGGACAAGTCTCTAGATTTCCTATTAGGCGTGTTCGGTTTTAGTAGGCTTAAATCCCTTTGCTTAAGGTGGTTTATTTTTGTTATTTACTTAACATACATATTTGTGTCTGTTTTCTAGGTTTGGCCTATGCTTTGCTGGCAGCTGTTCCCCCAGTATTTGGCCTATATTCTTCATTTTATCCTGTTTTTCTATATACTTTTTTTGGAACCTCCAGGCATATATCAATAGGTATATCTGTATGGGTAACTGAAAGTCTGTCTGTATGTGTGTGTGTGTTTATTAAAGCTATAAAAAATAAAACTGGATAAATAGAAAGTGTAGTTGTTTTCCATAAATTCAAATTTAAGTGCATAGGAGAAACACAAATGTGTGGAACATAACCAGTACTTTTTATTGTTAGTCTATCCATTTTACTTAGAAAGCAGTAGAAGAGCATCTTCTATCAGATTAGATCTAGAAATGTGTGCTGCAAACTCCTGAACTGTGATTTCATTGCTGCAGTCAGCTGTCTGTGTGGCCAGAATTAATATTCAATTTGCAAAATAGAAACTGAGATAGAAAAAAGTGATGGTGTTTACCTACTGCAGAGGTGTATGTTCACCATCTGAGTGGCTTTAATAATGCTGAGTACTGGAGCAGATTTGGGAACTAAAAATACATTATTAAGGTAGAAAACTCTTATTTTAGTTTAATTCTACATATTTCAATAAGAACCACTCCTAAAAAAAATCTTGCCAGGATTTTAAGCAATTACTTTCCTTCTTATTTCAGGCACTTTTGCTGTGGTTAGTATGATGATTGGTGGCGTTGCTGTGAGAGAAGTGCCTGATGAAGTTATTTCTCTGGAGTCTAATTCTACTAATATTACAGATGTCCTTGGATATTACAGTGCTAGGGATACCAAGAGGGTGCAGGTAGCTGTGGCTCTTGCCTTTCTTTCAGGACTTATCCAGGTATGTGCTCACAGTTTGCTGTAAGGGCAGCTGCTGCTGCTGGCCTTGCAGGGGGTGCTGGATCACGGTGGATCCCCTGTAACCAGACTTGTCCTTCTGCACTACTCCATGTAGGACACAGGCTGCTTTATGGCAGCCACCTAACAGAACTGGGGATGGATGCATTGGAGGCAGGACTTTATCTGGCATCTTAGCTGGACTGGAAAAAAAAGGGATCTTCCCCCTTTTTGTTTTTTCCTATTCCATCAGAAAAACTCGACTGATGTTCTCTAATCCATCCATAAATGCATACAAACAATGCATACATACATACCCGTATTTCACACTGGACCTGCCAGTGGCATGGAAGGTTGAGTGCACTGATGGCTGCTTACTGAACTGTGGCTTTAGAAAAGCCAAGTTCAGGATTGTCTGATCTAGCTTGGGCATTGAGAAAAGGAGAGGGGGGTGTGTGTGTGCCATATCCAGACTATAGTGGGAGTAACATGCTTGACACTTCTCTTTTTCATTAGTTGTGTTTGGGTTTCCTTCGATTTGGATTTGTGGCCATCTATCTAACAGAGCCTCTGGTGCGAGGATTTACCACAGCAGCTGCAGTTCATGTCTTTATTTCCCAGTTAAAGTATCTCCTTGGCATCCAGACCAGCCGGTACAGTGGACCCCTCTCAATTGTATATGTGAGTAACTACACCTACTAAACATGCAAATTCTGTGTTGTCTAGACCTAGTTCCTAAGCTTTTTCCTGTTTTTATGTATTATTTAGTACTAAGTAGAATAATCTTCAGTATTGAACACTGGGTATGAGGTCTTTAAGTGCCATAGTAGTATATGAATATCTGAAAGTGCAGCCCAAGTGGAACTTGATAGATCCCCAAAGTCTGAGATGGGCAGATTCTGGGATTCTGCTGAATGTAGTTTCGTAATACGAACAGATATTGTTCATTGAAGCAAGTCTCTTGTGCCTTGGGGGAAAATGTGCTCCTGAAATGTTTCACTGTAAATCAGGCATGTTCAGCAAAGCTAGGACATGTTACTCTCAGAATCTTTGCACTCTTAAGTGGAAGAAAAGGGAAGATCTCAGATGTCTGTGAAAACCTAAGCTTTTGAGCAGATTGATGGCTCAGCAATTATGAAGCTTCAGGATTTCATCTACATGTAGGCTATAGAAAATACTTCGTGGAAATCTTTTTGTATGTTTGTGCAGACATAACAAACCTTTTGCAAACAAGTCTGCATTAATGATTAATTCCAAAATTTGCTGTTCAGTTCACTAAACTGGGAACCAGTCATACTAATTGCCAAACAAATAGAAGGGAAGATATAAATTCCAGATGCATACTACCAGGACATCTTGAATGTATAACATCCTGACAGTTGTTGCAGTTTTCAATCTGCATAAGGAAGAGTATGTTCATCTTCTTTCAAAGTCCTCTCCAGAGGTTATTTACTTATTTTAATGCAGTGGAAGAAGAAGGAATAATCAGTATGGGGAATTATTTACCCTCTGGTAACTTGTGTATTCCAGCAGGTCTTTTTTTTCTAACACCCTTTTAGTAAGCATTTTCAATTAAAAGGTATTTGGAATAATGGCCAGTTCGGCGGCATTGCAGGATCACTGTTATTTAACCATATTGTTATGGTAACCTCAATAATTCTATCAGCAGCTTTATTGTTTTAGAATAGTTTATGCAGCTCTAAGTAAATGTGACTTGCCAAAGAATATTTGAAGGTATTAGAAGGAATTTGCATTTATTGCTTTCAGGTAGCTGCCACTGAGGAATATGTGTGAAAATGTTGAGAGACATGGTTTAGTTTAGGCTTTTTATCCCATCAAAGTTTTTTCTCCAGTTTTTTGCCCCCTTTAAGGAGCACTGATACTGTAAATTATTCAAGTGCATTTCTCTCACTGAGATACTCAAGTCTTCTGTGTTTCGTAGGAACAAAGGGTATTTTGGTGAGGCCCTCGTTCACTGTGGTTATAAATTTAGAATGAAACCACAGCTGAAAAGCAATGTATAATTTGCTCTTTTGTGGCAAATCTCCATGAAGATTCTATTTTCTTAAGAATAATTATGATGCTTCTGGTATGTTACAGACCCTAGCTGCCGTGCTTTCAAAAATAACAACAACCAATATTGCTGCGTTGATTGTTGGATTAACGTGCATTATTCTGTTGCTGATTGGCAAGACAATCAATCGCCGTTTTAAGAAGAAGCTCCCAGTTCCTATTCCTATGGAGATCATTGTGGTAAGCCAGCTGGGAAATTCTGTGGCTAAATTATATAGCTATTCTAAAGCTATAGAAACTATCTCATGTTCTATTTTATCTTACTAAGCTTGAGAGTAACTTTCATTGGACATAATTCATTTGAGTCTTAATCCAATTGAAGGTTTGGATTCTCTTAAAATTAAGAACTGGAGTGCCCATATGGAGAGCATAAAGTCACAAAGAACAATTGAAAAACAATTAAAACATCCACAGTCCCCTATAGCAATGGGTAGATATATATGTGTTGCCAAACCCTCTCTATCCAGGACTGATTCTCTGCAAGACAATGCAGAGTATCTTGAGTGCATTTTCCACTTGGAGTCCAAGAGCTCAGAACCCTTTCCTGAAGGAAGGTGCTTACAGATGCCTGTTCAGAGGTTCTGTAGGGCTTGCTCACTTTTGGAAATGAAGTAGCAGAAAGAAGAGCAGGAATCATCAGGACTAAATCCATCTTCCTTTCTCTGTTTCTGAGACTGATAACTGGCTGCAGCACTGATTCTGTTTCAAACAACCAATCTAAAATACCTGTATAAAACAGAGTATCGTAATATACACAAAGCCTACAGCTCAGACAACCTTTTGCCTTTAAAAGTGATTTGATTTAAAAATGAGTTCTCAGATTACCGCAGCTCTCAAAAAACCTGCACATAATGGAGGCAAGAAAGGGAATAATTGAAGCTATGGGCACAATCTAGATAGAAGGAACAAAGAAAAGGGATGCCAGTGAGAGATGAGGGAGATGGTATGATAGAGTATTTTTGATAGGCAATAGCAAAACAGTGTTCCTTTCTTTGCTGTTGCATCAGTTCTCTTTACAGGTAACAGGCTATGCACATGCAAATAAGCCAGTGCACACAGGCAGGAGTGTTCTTGCATTTAATTTTTCCAATACACTAATTTGCCTGAGCTTGGCTTAGGCAAAGAAAATTTGAGTGATTCATATCATACCATACAGCATGTTCCACTTAAATGTTTACAAAAAACCTATAAAATCAGGATGAGTTGGGCATGATGAATGGAAAGTCATGATGCTTCCTCCTTTTTGTCTGCTTTTTTAGCCCCTAACTCATAGAAAACTGATTGACAAATAAATGTAACCCCTTGTGTGTGTTAATCATAGTCAGCTAACCTTTATATCTCTTCAGGTGGTTTTATCTCTTTTTAGATGTTTACAAATGTGTTTGTGGATTTTTAGGTCATTATTGGCACAGCAGTTTCAGCTGGAATGAATCTGAATGAATCATACAAAGTGAATGTTGTTGGGAATATTCCTCAAGGGTAGGGATGATACATTCTTATTAAGACTTTGCCTTTTCTGTATTCCATGTGGTTCTTATCATATTAATTTATAAATATTAATTTCATCTCCAAGGTTGCGTGCACCAGCAGTTCCTGAGATTCAGCTAATCCCAGCAATACTTGGGGATGCAGTAGCAATAGCAATAGTTGGATTTTCAATGGCTGTATCAATGGCCAAGATCTTTGCCCTTAAACATGGTTACACCATCGACGGGAATCAGGTAAAAGTAGTGGGGTTGCTTTGTTGAAAATTCTCAGTAGCACCTTTGTTACATTGTTGAAGTAGAGTGTGATATTGGCAAAAATGAGGGTTTTTTTCAATAGTGGAATCAGGCCAGATTTTTGACAGCCTACACATTTAAAGGCCAGGAATTAGTTTAAGTTCTTCTGGCTGTGTTTAAATAACATGTTTCACTTTTAGCCTAATTTTGGGAAACCTGCTTCTGCTATACTTGGACATGCACATGAATGTTAATTACTTGGCCATACTGTCCCGATGAGCAGCTACATTTTCTCTGCTTTCTGTAATAGAGCAAAGCATAGAGATCCCATGTGATAAATACAGTACCTTATGTGTCAAAGAATTATTGTCTAGAGTTTAAAAATTCCAATTATGTTTTATAGTTTCTTTTTATTCCTGCCCATTGCAATGGACAACTTGTCATTTTCTGGGGCAGCAATTGGCCCTGTCTGTACTTAGCATTCTGAGCATGATTCGAGTGATAAGGACTGTGTTTAGGACTCCCTAAAATGAAAATTACGTGCCCTCCTCACCTACCCTCGCCTTCCTGTGCAATTTAGAATCAATACTTCAACTGGATTATTGGTCGATATCATTGTGGTGTCAAGGGAGACAGAGTTCCTGTGCTGTAACACATCTCCTAGAGCACACATATGACACAGCACAGATCAGCTGCTCCCCTCCTTATCAAAATGATTGCCTTCTGAGAGTAAATGAAGTTTACCTACAGAGTTTTACATCGGGTCAGGTGCATCTCATCCTTCATGTCATTGTGTTCTGTTACCCAAAGACAGAAGAGGACAAGTCTGTACTGCATGAATGTAATTGGCTCTATTTACCTTAAACATAATCATCCCTGACCCGAGTTAAGCATCTAAATTTTTTCCTCAGGAGGTGCCAAATGCTACTTAACCTGAGTGTTAAACTGTAAAACGCCTTGACACAGTAGTAGTGCATCCAAGTGTTTCAATGAATCCAAAAAGGATCGTACAAACTCAGAGAAAAACTCATTGAGAACTATTGGAAATGTATGACAAATCACTCACTTACAAATAGCAAGATGCAGAGTAGTCTGGGGAAGCTTCATTATAAGCAAATAATTTCTTAGGCATCAGAAATGCAGTACTGAGGTAGATGGAGCCCTGACCTCACTCATGGGAGCAGTTCTCATGTGGGATCTTCCTGAGGAAACAGTGGACACTCATTGGTTCTTTCATGTACAGCAATGGATTATCACTCGTGGAAACACAGACAGGGCTGCTCATGGTTTTAAACACATAGGATGGGGAGCAAAGAATGGTGTTTGCATGAAAAAATATTTTTCATGTATATTCAGGGTTAAAATTCAAATTATCCCCAAGGTGAAGAAATCCTTAAAACAAGCAGTGCTGTCATTTTAGTTTTCAGTGTAACATTTAGGGATGGGAAATGTCTCTAGCATTTCTTTAGAGACTTTTTTGACGGATGATTTAAGATGCATCAGCTTGTGCATGTGTGAGAACTACAAGTGTAAGCTACAATGAGGTTGCTTCTTCTCTACAATGAAGTTGCTAGAAAGCACTGTAAATAAGATGTAGTTGTTAATGTCTGTGGATAGTTCCAGCTTGGTACCACTGCTAGGTATAATTGCCTTTGGCTTTTTTTTGTTTGTTTAACACAGGAACTTATTGCCTTGGGAATATGCAACTCTGTGGGGTCATTTTTCCAAACCTTTCCAATCACATGCTCAATGTCTCGGAGTCTTGTCCAGGAGAGCACCGGTGGAAAAACTCAGGTATGTAGAATACCCAAATCCTGAGCCAAATCAAGTTTACTCTTCGGAGCTCCAAAAGTAAAGTCTGAAGCTTATCTAGATGGCTATATTTCTATGCCTAGGCCAGAAGAAATAATGAGTTTCCTATGTTTCAAATCCAGACTGGGTCAAGATAGAAAGCAGCATAATAGGCAAAATGGGTGAACTGAATGGAAAGAATCAAAAGTCATTTGAACAACTAGCCTTGTTGGAAGCACAAGGGATTAGCTAATCAGTAATATTTCCCCTTGGGGACACTTATAAATAATCTCTGGCTTTTTTTCCTTCAGATTGCAGGTGCACTCTCTGCAGTTATGGTTCTGTTGGTAATTGTGGCTATTGGATACCTTTTTGAACCACTTCCTCAGGTAAGGGAGTTTTGCATATTAGGCATTGCATTGACTGTGAGCAGAGGCCCATGAGTATTGCTATAATCTGAGATTGTGGGAGGTTTAGTAAACAACAGTTAGACTTTGGTCTGGAAACCTTTAAATTTTGTATGCATTTTTGCTGTAAATTAGCCTAGAAATAAATAATGTTTTGAACGACCCAGCATGCTTTTTGTTGTTGTTTTTAGTATTGGATATCCTGGCCTCTGTCTTTAGAACATAAGAATACCTTCAAGCAATTCCCCTTTAGAATTGTTTAGGTTGGAAAAGACCTTTAAGATCATTGAGTCCAGCTGTTAACTCAGCACTGCCAAGCCCACCATTGAATTATGTCCCTCAGTGCCACATCTACTCACTTTAAATATCTCCAGGGATGGTGACTCAGCTGCTTCCTGAGTAGTCTGTTCCAATTCTTGACAAACTTTTCCATTAAGAAACTTTTCCTCGTATCCAATCTAAACCTCCCCGGCACAACTTGAGGCAATTTCCTCTCAGTCTGTCACTTTTTACTTCAGAGAAGAGTCCAATCCCCACCTGGCCACAACCTCCTCTCAGGCAGCTGTAGAGAGTGATAAGGTCTCCTCTGAGCCTCCTTTTCGCCAGGCTGAACACCCTCAGCTGCTCCTCATCAGACCTGTGTTCCAGCCCCTTCCTCAGCTCCATTGCCCTTCTCTGCACACACTCCAGCACCTCAATGTCCCTCTTGTAGTGAGGGGCCCAAAACTGAATACAGGATTTGAGGTGTGGCCTCAGCAGTGCCAAGTACAGGAGGACAATCACTGCCCTGGTCTTGCTGGCCACATTTGATTGCAGCATAGGAATTCTGGGTTGAGGTTAAAAAGTTAAAAGAAAGTCACATCTTGGCTACTAGAAGGCTGGGGCTGGATAATGGCTCAGCATAGTGAGTTGGGTTTGCTGCAGTTTATACTTATTTGTATAAAAATGTATTTATGTGAACAAGTATATTTCTAATTAAAAAGAATCTGTTTCTGGTGATGTGCAAAGGATGATAAACAATTCCTGTTTCTCGTTATAGCAGTTGGACCTTGGGTTACAACTATATGACTGTAGCATTGTTTCAGTATGTTATAGAGAAACATGAATTTGAGATTATAGTCTACTGCTTCAGGCACTGTAAGTGTAGCAGCATGAAGTGTAGGAGCATGTGATTCCTCTTGCTAGGAAAGAGTAAATCAAACTGAATTGACTGGTTTGCCGTTTCTGCAGCTGCAGTAAAAGCACATGTGCACTGAAGTACCCGAAAAGTTGTGGGTTTTTAAATAGAACATCTCTTCAGTGGACTTAAATCAGTTATAAAGCACAGAAGTAGTTATTTGTGATTCTTTGAAGTTCTTACTTGGCATTGGGTTTATTTTGTTTCTGAAAATTGCATTTTTTGTAATGTTCTTAGACAGTACTTGCTGGAATTGTCATGGTGAACCTAAAGGGAATGCTTAAACAGTTTAGAGATATCATGCGCTTCTGGAGAACCAGTAAGATCGAGCTGGTGAGTATTGCATAGCTCAGTGCATGTATTTTACTATATTAAATTAGTTGCTATCCTCAAAACAGCATAGAAACTTACTAAGGAGTTACAAATAAGTGTTGTATTGCAGATGAACATAAGACAGGGAGCTGGCAGTACCCTGGGAGAGTGGTCTGTTGGAGGCAAGAATATTTTTGTTGTTGCTCAACAATCTTGTAACTCAGGTCAGAAGTAGTCTGGTTGCAGTAAAAGCAAAGCTCTGACAGTTTTGCTATAGGAACTGCCCTGAAGGCTGTGGAAGTGTCTGAGAAGAATTTGAAAACAGGGTAACAAAGAAAACCACTTGAAGGTATTTGCCAACTTTTAAGACAAACTAAAAACCTGGTTGGGGTGGGCCAGAGCTAAGAGTGTATTGGAGGGAACATTTTGGTGGCATTTCTCTCCTGCGTGAACTGGCTGATGGAATTGAGTTGGAGCTACTTGCAAGCCTTGAATATTTTTTTTTTAACCTAAGTTATTTGGAGTCTGATGGTTGAACAGGGCTCCTTGGAGAACAGTTCTTAAGGCATTACTTAATATTGTGACAGTTAGTCAGATGTTAGTTAGAGTGCCTGGAGCTTTTATGCCCTTCCGAAAGATTAAGGCAATTCCCATCTGGCATCGTGATGGGTTACGTTAGAGCCTATTCCTGATCAGAAATGATACATAGACTTTGAGGTTGGGTTATGCTGTTGTTTTTGTTTTTAACAGGAAAGGATGCATAATAACTCAGACCTTTTCTTGGTTTTAGGCTATCTGGATGGTAGCTTTTGTGGCTTCTCTTTTCCTGGGACTAGACTATGGTTTGCTTACTGCAGTAACATTTGCAATGATAACCGTTATTTACAGAACACAAAGGTCAGATTTCTTCTTTATCAAAATTAGTGTTTGCTGATCTTCTGTTTGGTTTTGTTTGTTTAAGGGGTGCAAATAAACAGAAGTCCATTCCACCCTCTTCAACTGCACGCTGTATGGAATTTCCTTCCTAATATAGGTCATACCCTTTGGCTCTGATCCAGGGTTCACGTTTTCTTTTTCTAAGAACAAAATTTTTAGAGGGCATGAACTTGCACTCAGTAATAAACAGAAGATTTTTTTATTTCTCATGGGGGTTAATCTTATTTTTTTTAATGCTTAGAGTTTAGAGCTTTAAATCTTCTTGCTGCCAGTTTCAGTACATGATGATGTTTTGTGTGCACTAATTGTCATGGACAAGCTGAAGTTGTGTCGGCTTAGGTGTTTTAAAGGAAAGTTCTAATTTGTAAAATACTGTGGCTGTTCACGTCTTCAAGTCACTTCTCCCCATTCAGAGTGACAAAGGTCTTATTGTGAAGCTTTCCAGGTCTACAGTGAAATGATTTCTTGCATGTGTGAATAGGACTGGCATGTGAGGCTTTCAGGCTCAAGGTCTGGGACAGGTGGAAACTGTGTACAAGTCTTGGTTCTGTCTGCATTGGAATTGTGCAAATTGTGAGATTTCCACTCTGCATAAATAAGAGTATTTTTCTGCCATCTCTATATGGTTTTATTTTTGCAAACAGAACAGTAATGTACTTTGCTGTCACAGTTCTTGTGAGTTGAGAATATTCCTCTGCTTAGGCATTGTCCTGGGAGCAGGAAATTGCAGCATGTTTTCTGCCAGTATGAGTTTGCATATTTGCAAGACAGTCTATGGAGTTGCACGAATTGGTGCTGCAGAGAGTTTGCCCTGTACTTTTGCATGCTTTGACTCATGCTTTTCAGAAAATAACAACATTTCAGTGCTAAGCTTATAAATTGTTTTTGCACTAACAGAAAAGATTTTGTGTTCTGCCATAAATTGCTCACTGCATTTAACCATGTTTAGATTATCCTGTACCACACAGGCCCTGCAGAATGACCATTTAAAATAAGTTTCAGTCTGTGTTAAACACTCAGGTTTCCACTTCATAAGTGATAATACAGAAATATTTGTTTCCTTTCTCTCTAGCCCTGAATACAGAATCCTTGGTCAGATTCCTAACACTGACATCTACTGTGATGTGGAAGAGTATGAAGAGGTAAGAACATGTTCTTCTGCACTGAGTAGTTTAATTCAGTGGAGCAAAGACATCTGTGGCAATTTGCTGCTTTGCCCTACCACACTGCACACATGTGCAGGGCTGGCTGCTGAGCATTCACCTGTGTTGAAAGAAATAAATATGGGTTTAGTAGTAAAAGTTGCTTTGTTCAAAATGTGAGCTCTTTGTACTGCATGTACATTTACCAGGCAGTGATCAAAAGTACTTTTATGCTACTTCCATTGTCCAAGTATTTTGGAATACCACTGCTAAACCTGCTATGTACACAAGTGCATACCAGGCCACCTTCTTTATTTGTGTGGCAGAAGTGCATGGAATCCATGGAACCCAGGATCCAAACTGGTATGTTCTTCAGAATTGCACAAACTGTTCAAAACAACATCCCACCCATCCCCTGCTCATTAAATATACGTGATTAATGGCACAATTGCTCACCATGTGCTTAGCTTCTCATAAATGCCATTTTGTTCAGCCAAAAGTTGATGAAAGCATTATTGTCAGTGCGATGGATATAAACATGCTGTATTTATTCTTGAACAGCAGGTACAATTTTCTGCAGTCTCTCCTATGTTCTCAGAGATGCTGCTATGAAAGTTACATCCTCCTTTACTGAGGAACCAGTCTGTAAAAAACTATGGAAAAAGATAATGCAGTTCTGCTTTAAATACAATGCAAAGCAGGAATATGAGTGCACACATTTATATCTGTGTGGGAAGGAGAGGAGACTCTGTTTCTATTACACTGAATGCAGTCAGCATTTCCTCCTGGGTAAAGGTGGGGTTGGCAGCATATGGCAGGCTGGGTCTCTGCTGCTGGCCAGGTCATTTGCATGCAAAATGTCACAGTTCAGCCTGTTTAGAGATGACTGCATTTAAGGTAGGGGAGAGAAGTGAATATCAAAACCTGTCTGAAGGTCTGGATAAAACCAAAGATTTGAAAGGTTGGGTTTTTTTGGTGTCTGGGGAGTACAGAAAAAAAAAGAGAGAAAGAGGAAAATAAGTTATTATGCCTGTAGAAAGGGAGGCTAAAAGCAAGCAATTCTAGGAGTGCATGATTTCCTCATGGTAATACCAGCTGCAAATAGCAACCTCAGAGAACTGCAGATATTTAGGGTTTTTTATGGTTGTACATTTTGGTGTAATATAGAAGGAGAAATGTTACCAGGCATTGATAGTGTGCAGTTTTACACTGGGAAAGGGGGAGGGTTCTGATCTTCTGGTTGCCTTTGCTCGCAACAGTGCCAACCTTCTTTATCTGGCACGTGCTGAGAGCTATCCAGGGTTGGCAGTTGAACTGCTGCATGTTCATGTGTCTTGTGATCACACAGGGGCTTTTATTATATTTAACTGTGCACATCCAATGTTTTCCTTAGGTTAAAGAATATCCTGGAATCAAAATATTTCAAGCTAATACATCTCTTTATTTTGCTAATAGTGAGTCATATACAAGTGCACTGAAGAAAAAGGTGAGTAAAGTAAATTCTTTAATGTCTGTGTCCTGAAAATTCGAACTGGCTTCTGAAACATGCTCATCTTTCAGCTCCTTTAGTGTAGCCCAGCACAGTGTTTATCAGCCTGCGGCCCCTGGTGATCTGTAAAATATGAGAAGGTGACCCTCCAGCCAGCTACAAATTATCTTAGGAAGCAACAACCTGGTGGGAGGGAATAAACAGACAGTGAGTGTAGCTTCATACTGACTGCTCGTGAATGGAAAGTGGTGGTCAAACCTTTTCTTTTTTCCAGCAGGAAACTAGTTGCTGAGCTGAAAACAAAATGGGAATAAAAGTTTTCTTGTTGGGTAACAAACTTTACTGAAGTGTAAGACTGTGGAATGCTGTGGGCATTTAGTGCCTCTCATGGGCAACAGATGACATGCACACAGGGTGTGCCTCACTGCCTGTGTCACCCGGGTTTCACTGGATGCCAGTGGCAACAGCAGAACCACCTGACCCAGTGACAACTGTGCCAGTACTAACTTCTGAAAAATTTTTCTGTAGCTCCTGTGGCGAGTCTTATACAAAACAGGTGGGTGGTACTTGCCCTCACAAAGCAAGAGCTCTTGGTGATTATTGCCCAAATGCACTTCTCTCCCCTTTGCTCCCTGCACTCCAATCAGCATTTGGTTGAAACACAACACTATCTGATTTCAAGAAAAGAATGAGATGGATCTTTCCCTCATCTTGTTAACACAGTGCTTGCCAAGATGATTCCTTCTTTACACTGTTCTCAGCCTCACCAAGGGAAGCTGGAAAGTGCAGGCTTCTTGTTTAAATTTATGGCAGTGATTAATTCAGTGCAAATTGATACTCCAGTGCCATCCTAACAAGCTGAATCTCCTCTGATCATACTTTCTTCTCCTGACAGACTGGAGTGGACCCTAGTGCCTTATTAGCAGCAAGGAGAAAAGCCCAGAAGCGCCATGCCAGGGAGATAAAGGCAGCAAATGAACACAGAAAGAAAGCTGTGCTGAAGCTCGTGAGCTCTCCGGTAAATATTTACCTCTGCTTTATCAGCTTACAGGCTGCTCTCAGGTGTTACAACTCTTGTGTTTTATACAAGGTGTGCTGCTTAGGGAGCAAGTGCTGTGCAGTGGGGACAGGTAGCTGAAGGAACAGTGTAAGGATCAGAGGCTCACTGCTGTATTGGATAATTGTGTTGGACCTTGATTGCATTCAGGTAGAGCAGAGTGGCACAGAAACTCTCCACACACTCATGCTGTCTCACCAGTGGTGTTGGCAGAAATCAAAGGGACTCTGCCTCTACCCCTCCTCACACACTTGGAATAATAATGTAAAAATAAGATACAATAAAATTAATACAAATTAGCAGCCCCTGTAACAGGAAGGTGCTGTCCCCTCTGCTAATCCTGGCATGGCCAAGATACACTGAGAAGGGTTATTTGGGACATGCTTGTACTTTTATCCATGTTTAAACTCACCCCCATGGTGGGAGATGATGTGTGATTTTACCATGAGAAACCTAAAAAAGGCCTAACTTGAGAGCCCAATTGCTGTTGTTTATTTTGAATATATAGGTCTTGATGGAATCAGCCAGGGATAAGACAAGGAAATTGAGTAAAAATGTGTCAGTAAAGATGAACAGGGGTCAGTGTTTGAAAGAAATGGGTAATTCAGTCCTGAGATAACAGCTTTAAGCTGCTCGTGTGTGACTGTAAAAAGGCTGAGCATAAGAGAACAAACCTTGATATACACAAGATAAGGAAGTGAGTGTACATGTCAAGCCAGTTCTGTAGTGACCAGAAGCTGTACACCTTTTAAAGGTTTAAAGAACACACAAGTGAGGGGAGCAAAGGGATTTACATTGAAAAAGCATTGACTGCCTTTAAGCTTTATTCATCTTCTTTCCCAGACGAACGACGTAGAAGCAAGTGTAAAACATGAGATAGCAAGTGATGACTTACCTGTGAATGGAAAATTTGCAGATTCTAGTATACAAGACATGTCTCCTGATGAGCATGAACATTTTGTGGAGCCCAAAACGAATATTCACTCTTTAATTCTGGATTTCACCCCAGTGAATTTTGTGGATTCAGTTGGAGCAAAAACACTAAAAGCAGTAAGTAGGGTTTTTTCCCCAGAAAAACCCTTCAGAAAACTTTTCAGATACCTAATAAGAAACCTGTCAGCATGAGACATAATTGCCTGCTCAAATACAGTCCAATGTCTCACCTAATCATTGGTTTAATTCTTTAAGTTTTAGCTGAATACTGGGAAATGTGTACTCTGCAGCTTTCACAGTATTTGGCTTCCAGAACTGTGATGTGTATGATGATGTATTACCTGCATTTAACTTCAGCTTAACTCTGTTGTAGATTATAAAAAAGTACAATGAAGTTGGTGTCTGTGTCTACATTGCCAGCTGTAGTGGTGAGTTGAGATTTTTTTTTATGTGAGAGATTGTATTTTATCTCTTTCCCTCTGCTCCTGAATTTCCTGTTGCTAGTTGTGCCTCAGTAGTATCAGCAGTTTACATGAAATTGGATTTGAGGAAAAGCAAGCCCATATGCCTTAATTTTAGTGAAAGTAGAGCACTGATGAAACCAGCTTTGTGAGGTCTGGGTCCTGCTCCCATTTCTTCTAGCTGCAAGTTGTGAATGCCACACTGAACTTAGTATCTTGAAATCGTAGTGGTAATGTAATAAGGAAAAAAGCCTGAAATGTTCCAATATCTGATATTTGGGACTGTAGCATCTTCTGACAAGAATAGGCCTCTGTCTGTGTCTGCATAAGAGAATTACCTGTTTGGAGTAGAACTAGCACGTGATGCACCTGGCTATTTCAAATTTTTTAGTAACAAGTAAGAGAACAAGTTCTCATCTTCTTCCTGGGATGCCATTGTCTTCCATCTTTGTACTTAAGTGTATGCACTGATGCCATGTTTGGGTTTTGTTTTGTAGACCCTGTGACAAATGAGCTGACAAGACTGAATTTTTTTGACAAAAGTGTAACAAGAGAGTTGCTGTTTCACAGTATCCACGATGCTGTCCTTGCTTGCCAAGTGAAAGATGGGTCTGCTGCACAGGCTGATTCCAACCTTTGAAGAGTGGCATCGAGCAGAATGGGAGCCAGATTTATGCTGATGGAGACTCTTTCTGAATATTTAATTTGCACAGTTTGAAGAGAGCCTGAAGCCGTTTTTATCTACGGGTATAGGGTGGTGCTTATTTTTTGTAGGAAGAGTGGATAAGGAAATGGAAGCCTTCATGCTCTTGAATTTTTTCCTTCAATCAGGATATAGCCTTTCAAAAATACACAAGCACAAAATTATGCAAGAAAAGAAAATTCAATGTATTCTGCTGCAATCAGAATCTGGTGGACAAGGTGACATTCCTATGCCTGGTGAGAAAATGGGCACTTTAACTCACAAGTGGGATCTTGCAGGAGGTAACTGTTCTGCAAGTGCAATACACTGTACCAGTGTCTCTAAAGAACTATCTTAGATGACTTTTAAAGCCTGATGTAACATCTGCATACAAAAGATTTGTACAATGTATAATACTCTGCCAGCTGGATTAATGAATTCACACTGGTGGCATTTAGCTGCTGCTGTTTTTAAATCTGGATGGTACAGTTATTTTTTAAAAAATAGCTAACCTGTCGCAGCTATACCCAATTCTTCATTTTTGCTCTAAGTGAATTTCAAGCCAGAAACTCATTGTTTAATTATTACATTATAAGTATGGTACTTGCACTGCCAAAACTCAGGCTTTCTAGAAAAGAACACAGCTGATTTTAAGCTAAACTTAATTTAGCTTCAAAGTTTGAAGACAAAACTGGTTTAAGACAGGAATGAAGCCTATTTAAGTTAAGAACTAATGCCCTATATACAGTCTCTTTAGGAATGAAAATTTAAGCAAGGTCTAAAGTCTCAGTGGTCCAAAGGAAAAAACAAAAAGGTACTTTTCTGTTGCCCATCTTCCTCCAAGTAGTGCTGCTTCTGCCTCAGTTTTTAAGTGCTTTGAGAAATAGAGTTCAACAGAACTCAAAAATGGTACATGTTTGGGTTTTTTAAAGGAAACAGTAGCATGGGGTTTCTTTTTCTTTTGTCAGCCTGGCCACTGTGGTACTGCCTGACTTCAGGTGTGAGATGAAGACTTTGGAACTCATGCAAAAGAAATCTTCAATGCCCCTGCTTCCCTCACAGCAGTCACTGTGAAGCTCAGCAGAGGCAGGAACCTAAAAGTGCATAAGGAATTCACACGCCTTCCTCACCTCTGGTCACAGAATGTAATACTCTTATTTTATTTCAGGCTCTCTTGTAGTTAGGGATTGCTTCAGGTAAACTGTTTCCAGGAACCAGGGAAGTTGGGGAAGATACTTTTATTTCCTCAGACTCCCCTACCCATAGGGATGGGAAGCTTTCTGCATCAGAAATTGCTGCTTAGCTGGAGTTCAAAGGATGAAGTGCATGCATGTCAAGACATTGTGTGTGCTTATTTAGACAACTTTTGGTACATTTTATAATGTTCAACAAACCTTTGTATCTACATACAGTATATTTTTCTACTTTCAGCTTGTTGCAGCTTCAGTTTTTAACTCTGTAGTCTCTTCAGTTCACATTGAAATCCTGTCAACTTCCAAAATAAAGTGGTGTCACTTGTCAAAATTTTCCACTTTGTCTTAGTGAGACTCAGTATGAGGGACAAGCTGAGAGCCCCAGATCCAAGAGTCTGATGCCAAGGGAGGGGCCAGGAGAGGTTTCCACCTCCAGGCAGGTCTTCCCTGCTGTGCTGGTTACTGCCACCCCCATGAAGCCCTCTCCGAGTTAGGCCTCACAGGGAAACAGCTAAAGCTGATCTCCCATCCTGGTAGAAATAGCTCATTTTCCCAGGGAGCTGCTGAAATGCTGGACTGAGAACCTTTGCCCAAGAAAGTCCCACATCCCAGACCATGCAGAACAAGTGCTTCTGCAACCCCCCAGCAGTGCTGGTAACTCATATCATAGAACAAAATTTTCAGCAGCTTTTGCTCATCTCTTCCTGTGCTTTGCTGCCACCAGCGGAAGCACTGCTTCCTCCTGGCAGCCTGGCCTCACCCCTGGAAAGGGAACCCACTTCCTCTTCCCTGCACTGATTAACAGACCACTGTCTGAAAGTTAAATCCTATCTTAGGCTTGTCAGTGCCAGAATAAACAACCCAAGGTCCTTTAACCTTGTATCAGGGCTCCAGTTTGTTTGCAGGGACAGGGGAGTGCCTCCACCCTGCTGCTGAAGCCCCACCACAGCAGATGGTGCTGGATGGCCTAAATCTGGATCAGTACCTCATAATAATCAGGGTCATGCTCCCTTCCCCTCCTTTTTTTGCAAGAGGACTGATGATGTCAGAATTCGGATCTTACCAGGTATCCTTTCTCCATACTTCACTTACCCTTCTCAATTAAAAGCTACACTTGATTTCAAGTCCTGCTCCTGGTACATAGAGATGCTTTTGGTGATGCTTTCTGAAAATGAGAAACATTCTGTCCTACCAATAAACTTGCATCCTTCCCTAAAATGACACACAAGTACTGATATTGCCCAAGTTTCCATATGAAGATACAACACCAGCCAGAATTCTAACCCAGTCCATGGCTGCATACTCTCCATATTGTACACATTTACTCTTTCAAAAAAAAAAACTAAATAAAAGTGGCTTCATAATTTAAGCTTGATAAATTGATAGGTCTTATTTTGATACAACTGACAGTAAAACTTCTCCCAGTTCAAAGATAAAGCAGTTCCCAAAAGCATTTTTTCCCCTCAGTTATTTCTTTAAGCTCTCCCACCTCTTCCCCAAAACCACTTTAATGCAACACTTGAAAGAAAAGGAAAATGGAAGGCTGTTGGGTTTTTTTGAGCACACCTAGCTCTGCAGGAACATATCAGGTGAATGAGGATTAACCTTTCAAGGCTGCCTGTGGCCAACAACTCCCAGCCACTGCTCAGCTATGGAGCACCAGGACTCTGCCAGGGTCATCCTGTGTGCAGCAGCATCTCAGACCAGTCATACAAGGGATCAAAGTGCTCACTACCAGACTGATGTCAAACTTCACAGCAGGATCGGGGAAAAGGAATTTTCCATCCCTTAGCACTAAGAAATTACACGTTCCTCCTCCTTGACCCATTTACTATTTTGTAAGACACAAGAAAGAATCTCAGAAAAAGGGATTGAAAAACCAAGTTGTGATGGTACCAGAGCATTCACCAAGGGAAGGAACAAATGTCCTTTCATGTCTTCCCTAAGCTGGACAATGACTCAGACCACCACACCTGCCTTCCCATGGCAGCTCTGTTTTCTTGGGACACACGAGCATTTCTCAGCACACCCAGAAACACTGGAGTCACTCAATGGTCTTCTAGTACCTCTTTGGCTCAGATTTAAAGTTTTGGCGTGTAGATGGTGACCAGAGATCTAAACTTGGGATGTCTGCCATTGCCCAAGTATCTGATTTAAAATTATCTGTGATTTAGGCTGTGCTGCTGTAACCTCACTGAGATCTTTCCCCTACGGCAGCAACAGTGCACTGGAGTAAAATACTCACAATGAACACACACCTACTGTTTGGAACACTCAGTTTATTTCTAGCTTCCAAGAACAAAACATGAATCACTACACTTGGATTTTTGTTCCACAGCAAGTTTTGGGGGAAGAACAGAAGAAAGTTCCCAGGTGCTAGTTGTAGGTCATGTAGCGCGGGGTAGCGCTGAATTTTGCGTACGATTTGATGACTTTGTTCACTGCCTCCAGGAAATCCTTCTCGGTGGCGATCTTCCGGCGTGCTCGGATCGCAAACATTCCTGCCTCTGTGCAGACACTGCGGATCTCAGCGCCTGGGAGAGACAGGGATAAACAACACTGACTGCCAGGGGACACAGAGCATACACAGAGCTGTTTAAGTAAAGAAATAAATACATGCAGCTCACCTGTGCTGTTAGGACACAGCCGAGCCAGCAGCTCAAATCTGATGTCCCTCTCCACACTCATCGAACGAGCGTGGATCTTGAAGATGTGAGTTCGCCCCTGAAGGAAAGGGAGGAGGAGACATGCTCATAGCATGAAAGAGGTGATGACTCCAGCCTGCAGCTGTGTCCACAGCACACAAAAACGGAAAATACATCTTGTATTTGCTGCCCAACTACGGCTTCCCATTTCTAGACTGGAAAGTCTAAGTGCCCATGACACTAAAGTAAGAAAATAACTTTAAAAAAGGTTTTCATCATGGAAGTGCCTCAACAAATGTCTCTCAAAAGAGCCAAACAAAACACATTCCAACTTCGGAACTAAATTGTGGATCTGGTTAAAGGACTTTTTCTCTGTTGAGGCAGGAACATACAGTGATTACAGCTGCTTACCATGGCTTCTTGGCCAGGAAGGAATCTGTGCAGTGTGGGAAAACCTTTGGCACACCTGTAACCCTCCATATTTCCATATAGTTTCACATAATTTAAAAGTGATGCATTTGCTGATTCTCAAACTTCCAGACAACGATGCCCCAACTGAAGAAACATTCTGCTACCAGAACACACTTGGAAGTGAAATAAAGAGTTCTCACCTCAAGATCAGGCAGGCTGAACTCAATCTTCCTGTCCAACCTGCCAGGCCTCATCAGTGCTGGGTCCAGAGTATCGGGTCTGTTTGTGGCCATCAGCACTTTGATGTTGCCCCGGGGGTCAAACCCATCCAGCTGGTTGATGAGCTCCAGCATGGTGCGCTGTACCTCATTGTCACCCCCAGCCCCGTCATCAAAACGAGCACCTGGAGAGGAAACACACGAGTTTTACAGAGGGAGAGGCAGCTCCAGGCCTCACAGAGGTCTCACAGTGGCTGTAACACAGGACACCTGGGAAAATTATTTTAAAGTGCATACAAGTATTTGTGATGAGTTAAAAAGGTGTGACAAGTTAAAAAGGCCCTTAGTGCTAAAGGGCCTCTATCTCCCTACCTAACAACCGGCCAAGCTCCTGGAACTTACCTATGTAGTTTGTTTGCTTTGTCCTTCCCTCAACCAAAATCATCCTTCTCCCCTATCTATGTAAAAACTGTTCTACTTTCAAAGGACCTAAGCACTTTCTTTTGAGAAAGAAGAATAATGTTCAGGAGGTAATAAAGATGTGGAGTGTAGTCCAGAAGCTGAAGGGGGCTTAAGTTAACAGTACATTTTTGCAAACAAAATACAGAGATTCCTCACTAAAGTTCGAATAATCCAGGTGTTCCAAATGTACAAAAATGGCTTCCCATGTGGGCTATATAAACCACTTCCTGACAGCTTCCTGGACACAGGGTGTGCTGGGACTAGTTTTGCTAACTCAGTACTTACAAGCACTTTTCTTGAAATGCAGCAATCCAGATACAGAACTACAAGAAAAACTTGGAAGCTCTCACAGAAAATTAGAACTGTAGCCACTACAAACATACCTCCAATGGCATCAATCTCATCAAAGAATATAAGGCATGCTTTTTTAGTTCTGGCCATTTCAAAGAGTTCACGAACCATTCGAGCTCCCTGAAAACAAAAAAATCAAGACTTTGTTAGAGATTTGAGGCACATTAACAGAAAACTATCAAAATCAAACTTTGCAGGATTCCAAATATTTCTAAGTTTCCAATGACAAAACTCTTTATTTGTTCACGTATATAATGAGACAAGTATAAAGCTTCAAGGAATTTATAAAGGAGAGAAAAATTACTGCTCTTAAACTCACAAGTAAAGACAAAGTAATTTACCTTAGGGCCAACTCAAAAGTAAGTGGTAAAATCCCCTTCATCAGTGACAGCAAAGCTGAGGTCATGTCACCATTGCCTGACCTGCAGTGATTTGTCTGACAGCTCCTGCTCCCTGCACCTGCAGCTTCCAAGTACATCCATCCCTCGCCCCCCCTGTGGTGTCTGGTACCCACAAGGGAAATCTGCAAACCCCTCCACACTCCAAGTACTTGCTCTTACCTCTCCCACGTATTTCTGCACCAGCTCAGATCCAATCACTCTGATGAAGCAGGCATCAGTCCTGTTAGCCACAGCACGGGCACAGAGCGTTTTGCCTGTGCCAGGTGGCCCAAACAAAAGCACTCCTTTGGGAGGCTCAATTCCAAGGTTCACAAATCTTTCAGGCTGTAACAAAGAGAGCCAGAAGGCAAGTTTATGTGCAAATTAAAGACTATGTGCATCGAAGCATATATGCAAATTAAGGAAATCATGAATGAAGAGCAATGTAAATCAGGCTGGGCTGGATTTCACTTGGTAAAACCTGACTTTCTTTCATTAAGATGTTTACACTCAGTGATACTGTCTTTTCTTGCTTTTTCAGATGCTAAGAGATGACCAGAATACTTCCAAATTAATAGAAGCTTCAATCTGGAGGTTACTTACGTGAAGCAGAGGGGTTTCGACCACCTCTCTCAGCTTTTCAATCTGCTCTTTACAGCCACCAACATCACTGTAAGTGACATCAGGTTTTTCTTCTACCTGCACAACAAAGAGGTGAGTGAGCAGTTACCAGCCTGGTGCTGCAAATCTCTATGGGCTTTCAACAGCCCACAACAAAATCCAGTGAAAGGAATCAGAATTACAAGATAAAGCCATGTCAAAGTAAGTAAGGGCAACTCTCACTTGCATCATGGTGACGGTGGGATCAATCTTTGGAGGCAAGGGGATATGGATTTGGTACTTGTTTCTGTCCACCCTGGTGAGGAAGCATAAAGACTATTATTTTAACACTGGTTAAGTAAAGTGTTATGTAGAAACAACTCTGAAAATGAGAAGCTGAATTCCTGAACTGTTCTTTCTTCTGGCGTCAAGAGAGCCCAGCCCTGAAAGCTAATAGTCAGGTAGGCTAGATACTGGAATTCTTTCTGCAGAAAATTTTAAGGTTTCCAAAACTACTAATTCCCAAGTATTTTGAAAACTAAATTTCAAAATATCCCACAGAGCAAACTGGCAAAATACTGACTGTTAAAGTAACAAGTTTCACACCCTCAGTGAACATTTTCTGGCTGCCCTGACTGCAACTGCAGAGTGCCAAAGAAGGAGCTCCCTGAAAGCTGGAACTGTTGGGGCCCAAACTGAAAGGTTTCTGTCCAATGACACATTGGTTTTGTCAATTTTTGCCAAAATAACATCAAAACAAGATTCCAGCAAAGCATACAGGTGAATTACTGTCATCCAAGAGGAAGACAGCAGTGGTATAATTTCAACCACTGCAAAAATTGGAAATGAGGGCTTGCTGACCTATCAAACTACAACACGAGACAACTCAGAGAAAGCTTCTGCAGGAAGAGTCACAAGAACACAAAGACTTTGCATACCCAACTCTCATGCCTTCTTCTATGTCAGTAGGTGCCACCTGGTCACTGAGATCCACCACGAACTTGGCAAATTGCTTGACATTGATAATGTACTTGGGATCCTCGGAGTCTGCATTGATGATCTTTGTGCACCTAACACACAAACACAATTGCACCTCCAGGCAGACAAACTTTTGCTATTTGCATAAGCACCAAGAGTCTCATTTTCTGAATACAGCAGAATACCTGTTGTACTTGTGATTACACCATTACAGCACCATACAATGACTGCAGGAATAAGTACAAGTATGAAATATATCCCACATAATCACAGTTCCTTTATGATTCAGTGGTAAAAAGCACTTTCAATATGCACAACACAGCTTTATTTTTTAAAAAGTCCAGGCATAAGCTATAAATCAGATTTTTAACACTATAGAGCTCTACTGGAAGGATAAGAGTGCTCTCACCTTGCAACTTGCAATGGTTGCTCACTTTGGAGAGTTTGTTTATCTGCAGCCAGATCCCAAAGGGCAGGAGGAGCCAAGCCGGTGTCAGATTCCTTAATTCCTGTGTGCAGCACAAACAAGCTGAGGAGGAAGCAGCTAACTGGGATGTCAGCCATCCTTCCCACACCAAAACCTTAGAGATAACCCCGCAGGAAGTTTTGAGAGACCTCCAAAACAACGCACACACGTATTTTTGATGGATTTCCTAAAGAACAAGTTTCCTTAGGAAAGAGCCTACGTGACTGTGCCAGCTGAACATTCAAATCCCAGCCTGGCCACCCTCTCAGACAATTCTGTCGTGTGGGGATGATTACAGCAGGACAGAGCACTGATAGCTGATATCTACATTTCACTAAAGGAGTGAAACTCTCCAGTGCTTTCACTGAGCTCCAGTGCAAAGTATCAGAAACTAAGGGATTCACACAGATGAAAAACCCCATAAATCTTCCAAAACATGCATATAACGAGTACCATCTGAATGATGTATTTAAAAGAATCAAGATTATTTTACAAGAGAAATTGTGGAGTTCCTGGCAGAACTGAGAGCCACTGCAGGATTATCAACAGGGCAAAAAAAACATACATCAGTGAAAGAAAAATTAGGAAACAAATTAATTGTTATTGTTATTACTACTTCATTATCTGGCGTCAGAAAGGGGCATTTGTTTCATGCTACCATTATATATAAAAACCACAGTTTTGATTAAAAATATGTTAAAGTACAAAATTACAAGATCAGATGTACAGATTAGTTCTGCCCAGTTGAAAAAAACATAATCTAACAAGCAAAAATCTCACACTAACAAATAAAGAACTGGGTTCTTTTGAGAAAAAGAACTACTGAAAACCAATGCAGAATTGTTAGAAATCAACTTCTTACAACACTAGTTTTGATATCTGTGGCTCTTCTATTGAAACCTTTCTAAAACAGAAACATACCAGTGAGCTCATTGATTTTCTTAAGCAGTTGTTGAATATCATCTTCTACCTGCTTGATCTGCCTTGAGTACGTGCTCTGGCCCTGAAAAAGGAATATCACATAGATTTCCTAAGCCAGATTATCTCATGTTTAGGAAAAAATGACAAGAGCTGCTGCACATCAAGATGTTCAACAGACTGTCTTGTACACCAGCCAACCATTAATGACAGCCAAAAAAGACAAAATTAACTTCCAGTAATAATATTTCTGTTTGCAAAAGTGAGGTGCAGCTACACACAACTGACCAACTGGGAAGGTGGAAATTTTCCACGTTTTTTAAAGTATAAAAAAAACTTAGTAAAATCATATACACAGAGAATTCTGAATACACTTTCTGAAAACCATCTGTACAAATGCTTTAACTGCCTTACCCAACCTTTCCATCATCCACAGAGGACAGCAGAAGGATCAAGGGGCAAATCAGAATTCTTGCTCATGATAAAATGCTTTTTTTTGATCCAGATCTGCCTAACACAGGGAGATTCAGACCTGGATTTGCTTTACAAAATCTCCTTTGTAGACCACTGACAACAAAAAAAGAAGCTGCAGTGAGTACAGGCTGTATTTCAGAGCTCTGGAAAGGAGTCTTGGTGTCAACAAAATTCAGACTTCTACTAAATATACCTAAGCTGCAAGTTTCATCTTTCAAGAGTTCTTTTGCAGACCCACTGTACTTCCCAATAGAAAGGACAGATTGGCATTTTAAGCCTTATTTTCTGTGGAAAGTGCCTCCCAACATTATGTTCTTTTAACATGATGGCTAAAAGCAAGTCAATTTGGTGGCAGGAAGGGTCTTAACATATTTTTTGTATAAACCAAGAAAATTGGCCAGTAAAAAAGCCCTAGTAAAGCCCTAGCTGTTAGACCACCATGGCAATCAGTGATGAGATAAAAAACAAAAACAGAGAAACAAACCCTTACTTACTTCCAAGTTAGCAAATCCAAGGTTATTTTTAGTGTTGCGGCCTTCTCATTGGAAGGTGAAAAGTGAGGGAAGATTTTAGCAGGAGAGAAAAGCACTAAGAGAAGCAGACTTACTCTACACCTGCTAAGTGCACACCCCTTCACTCCTGTATCCCCCACAGGAACTGCTTTGTGTCTTTAAAACTCCCAGAGGTGTGTGCTACTTACATATGTTTTCAGCAAGGCAATATCTCCTTCATCAAGAGCTGAAACAAAGCAGGACAGACTTAGCTTCCAGTTCTGAAAACAAAACCAGCAGTATTAATTCTGCTTCTAAAAGATCAAAACATGTATTTTGGAGAGATTCTTTTGAGTTTCCACTTTTCACTGAACCAAAGTGGAACAAAAAAAGCATCAGATAAACAAGAAAAATGAAACAGGTCTCCAGCTACACTCATCAGTCCAAAAACCTGCACCACTCAGAGCTCACAGCACACAAGCCACTTCAACTCCACTTCACTCAAAGTAGTTTCCCAGCCTATGACTGTTCAAAAAAGAGATGGAAGATATCACAATTTCATCTTTTTAACTTGTTGTTTCTATATGTTCAAGAAAGCATCAATGAAAAACTGTCACCACTCTCCACTAGCAAAATCTCTGCACAGAGGTGGCCCCAGTGACCCCTCTCCATTAACTAAGAAAAATGCAACTGTGCTAGTGTCACTGTCTGCCACACCACTCTCTCTTCACTTGCCATTTAACAGACTTTCAACATCCCCTCTTCCTTCCCATCCCTGTTTCCTCCCTAGTCTAATTCCACTCTTTTTAAGACGGATGGAGCCCAAGCCACACAGCATTGGTGATCTGGGTGCAGCATGTGTTATACAGGATTCTGAAGACCTTCTATGTTGATCCACTTCCTGACTACTTGTACCACCCCACTAATTGTTTTTTATAGCTACTGAACACTCTGTTGCTATAATTTAGAAATCTTTCTTGAATGGGAACAGTCCAAAGTCCATCACTGATTACTTTGTACTGCTTGTGCTTCCAGATGCTTTATTAAATATTTACTAACACTAAATAAAAAGCACTTAACAATAAGTTAAACAAACTTAACAATAAGTTAAAACATGAGGGGCAACCGGCAACTTCCACACTGTGCCGGTATCCTCGGAAATCTCTGCCGCCTTCCCTCTCCTGCTTCCCCGGAATTCTGAATGAAAGCGGCAGCACACGAGCAGCTCTGCGGAGCTCCCCCCGGCAAGAGAAAGAAATTATCATGGAATCATCAAGGTTGGAAGAGACTTTCATGATCATCAAGTCCAACCATCAACACAGCCCTGCCCCTGTAACCCCGAAACCACATCACCCAACAACAGATCCAGACGCCTCTCGAACACCTCCAAGGGAGGATGACTCCACCTCCCTGGGAATCCTATTCCAGTGTCTGACCACCCGAACTGCGAAACTTTTTTTTTAATACCTAATCTGAGTCTCCCCTTCCCACCTTTAGGCCATTTCCTCGATTTCTCTCACTGCGGGGAAGGCAGAAGAGCCCAGCCCCCACCTCACCACAGCCTCCTTTCAGGGAGGTGTACCGTTATTGTATCACGTTTTGTTGGATATTTTAAGTATAAAAGTAAGTATTAAACCACAAAAGCCATTTTTTTCTCTTACGATGAGGAAATGCGACATTTTAGGAACCTTTTGTAAAAGAACCAGACTTAAACTGCGGATCGCCCCTTCCAGCCCCTCGCCGTTTGTTCTGCAGCCCCGCTCGGCTGGCCCGCCCCGCTGTCCCCCGCCATTGCCCGCTCAGCCCCTCACAGCCGCGTCCGCCTCAGGCCGGGCCGGCCCCGCTTCCCTCCCCGCCAGCGGCGGCACCGCCCGAGCCCGGGCTCCGGGCCGGGCCAGGGGACACTCCTGGGGCAGCAGCCGCAGCGCCAAAATGCACATTAGAGACGTTTTT